>JAMWET010006335.1:0-175964 GCA_024036415.1 Prochilodus magdalenae | reverse complement strand
ATCTCCACCAGCAAGGCCACCACTGCGAAGCCCACGTAGCGGCAAGTCAACACTGACAGCCCAAAACAAGTGATCACCTGCGAACAAAGAGTGACAACATTTATTATAAGTGCATGTGGCCACACAGTCCACAGTCTGTTATGCAGCTGGCCTACCTACAGGAAGTTCTTCATCTACACTTACATGATTCAAGCCAAGCTCATTGTTAAGTTATCTCAGATAGACCTGCTAGTACAGGTACAGCACATCGGTATCTTTAAAACAGGACAAAAGTCATCTGAAGGGCAGCGTTTAGTGCTTACTCAAGCATTTCTTGCTAACAACATGCAATTCTTTTGCAAATATAGATGGCAAAGCATGAAAAGCAATGGCACAGCTTGTGCAAGATGTTAAAATGTGACCTGCACAAAAGTTATGGGAATTTTTAATGTGTTAAACAATTAAATAATTAAAAATGTGCACAAAAATGTGGAGTAAATTTAAATATTGAAATATTTCAGTGTGCTCTCTTTTAACCTCAATTTAACAACATAGGATTGTGTGTGGTGTATATGACATGTGTATCTGAGCTGAATTCAAACTTGTGTAAATCCTGAGGGAACCTGTTAGTCAGGGTGTATGGCAACACAAAGCTGCGACAATGTACACCGTGGAGAATGGACATCCTTGGTTGGTATGCAAGAGATTAAATGAATCTGACTTTTGCATGCAGTCTTATCTCACTGTCATCAGGGGAAGCTGAGGACATGGACACAAAGGCAGCATTGATCTGTCATCGGCAGAGAGATCCCCCGTTGCGATCCAAGGAGTGGCACTAATACTACATATGATTCCTCTATCAGGGTGGTTCATCACCAAGCAGCTCCTGACACAGACACTGTTCAGATCCAACATCTAGACTTTCTTCTGCAATTGATGATGAAATATCAAACGGCACCTTTTAATTGTTAATAAAATCAGCTGCAGCATTCAAACATTAGTTATGAACTTAGGAGTTTGAGTTTGTATCCCCCTACCTTCTTAGTATTCAACAACAATCTAAAATTAGGGTCAAAATCTAATTGTGGCTCTTGAAACTGAAATGAAAACTTTAAAAAAATTCCCATGGACCAGATCCTACCATAAATAATTAAATTCACAATGTCTATTGCAATACACCTCAGGTGGCATGAGAGTATGTTAAACCCAAAATAAATAATGTTCGGGCAAAAAATTTAGCCTATACCCCTGCAGACACCTCTCTGGAATTAATGGATCTCAGGATCTTAAAAATATTATAAAACCACTTCTAAGGAACATTGCAAATAATAGTTTTTGTTACTTAATGTTTAAAGCCATTAAACTCCTCAGATGTCTGGTTCCTATCACCACCACTGTAAACAATTCAGACCCTTGAAGTCATCCACAGTGAACAACTTCAACCAGGCTTCCATTTGGACACACCAGTGAAATTCCCCGTTTACACAATGTGATGTAATCTACATCAGCCATCCACTAGGTGGCGGTGTGTAGCTGTTAGTTATGAAAGCATGACATTGTTACATCACTTCTTATGGTGCACAATTACAACTACAGTTTATTGTGACAGAAAATAATAATCCACCGACACTGCATTCATGTTCATGGATAAAAGTGTTTGATTCAAGTGTGTTGAGTCATTGTGATGATTTTGTCACCCCACATCCAACATCTGAGCCAAACTAAAAGGTTTATCTAATAATTGCTAAGTCCTGAGCTCATAAGAATGACACAGCAAGGCTGTCTCTGATATCAGAGGTTTGGTAAGAGCACATTTGAGCTGAGGTATTCCACCCCAGTGTGACAAACTGGAGGTGGAAACTCATTTGCACACAGCCTTGTTGAAAGTGGCACACAATGCAGCTGCGGCTTGTGGTCAGCAGTGTCATAACTGCAACAGCATTCAGTGTGACAGGGAGGCCTTGGCTGCCAGCGCAGCACAGGCTGGGACATTCCTTGCTGAGGACACATGCCTCTTTCAGCATTCAGCAGCTTTGGAAGCAAGCATGTGATGTTTAGTGGCTCACATTTGTTTGAAATACAAACGATTGGCTCCTTATTAAGCTAAGAACACCACAAACAACAAACACTGTGTCATATGCAAACTTGCACATCAAGTTTAGACTTCAAGGAGAGTCTGAATAGTCAGTTCTTACAAGAATGTAGTTGGTGAGCTATTGTTCCCAAGACAAATTACATTATACTACTTTTTCTGAGAATTGGTATTGTCAGTAATCTAGACCCAAGGGTCCCAACCTCTGGGCAACAGAGCAGTACTGGGTAGGGGATTGTTTGATGTCAAGCCTCACTCTATTACCCTAACTGCCTTTTTATTCTTATCATTCATGTAATTAAGAAACAATAATAATAATAATATTATTATTTCAAAATTTAATGCAATGCTTAAATCCTCCCATGACACTGCAGTTATGCATACAGCAAGTTTAGTGGCACTATATACATTAGTTATTTTTGCTCTTTACTGCCATAACAGTGTGTACAATACAGTGGGTACAGTGGGTTCTATAGCATCACCACTCCACATTTCCCATTCTCCTACTATTGCATGACAGCACAGCATGAAGGGCTGCACGGGTTAGTAACTAAACAACTCCATTAATCACAGGAAGACAGATTTACGCACATTCCAGCACAGCAGACAACAAACCACACTGTACTGTATACACATTGTGACCTCTTCATTTTAAACTGGTATACCAGACATCATGGGTTAGTAGTGTGCAAATAGATTTCTGAAGAAAAATATTTCTGAAGTGATGTTCCCTCAGAGGATGGCCCGGGAATACCCACACCTGTATAAGTTGTGAGGTGCTGTCTTGTGTGTGAGGCTGAACACTAGCCAGCGCGCTCATCGCAAGGCAATGTGGATTATGGTGTATGGGACATCCCAAATGTGGGCATTTAACATTTCCTGATCCACTGTGTCACATGTGTACTGGGAATATGTCATAGAAAGCATCCACACCCACAGGTGTGGGGTGAGTTCTCATGGCATTGGTTGGGCCCACTGGTGTGGCTGAATACGTCAAAGATCCAAATATCACGTCAAACATTCCAGCTAGATAATACACCATGCCTTTGGGCCCAAGTTGTCCAGAATTGGTATGGGTAGCATTCTGTAGAGTTCTGACGAACGGTGAGGCCTGCATGTTTGCCATGAGCCCATTTTTTATTTTGAATTCTCTAATAAATGGAACATTTTTAGCAAATCCAATTTTTACTGCCTCAAGAAATGAATGAATGTATCAAGACACAAGAGGATTCTATCAAATCAGATTATCTGAAATGCTGCACGCCTGCTCACTGGGCATCCCTCATACCATTGTCTTATTTCATTGATTTGTCATTTAATAAATCTAAAGTGCTTCAAGTGAAGAGAATTATTTTAATCAATTAAAGTCAATTAAATCAATTTAAAAGATAAACATGATGAACAGAAGTTGATTTTAAATTAATGTGATTTAAACTAAATTAACAGAGATGCATTTTCAAAGGTTACCTAACATCTGCACTGAGCTTGACTGTCTTATAAAACCTTAACCATAACCTGAACTTTGCTGTCTTATTGAGAGGGGTTAATTGGAAGGTCACAGAGAACCCTTACACAACATGCAGCACCTGAAGCACATTATGTCCTGACCCCAGCCTCAGCAGATAAGCCTCAGTTCCTCCCAACCAAACATGTAATCTTCAGTCTGCCTTATCTTTCCTCAGAAAGAGTTAAACTAGAGCCAAGCCCACTCGCAGCAAGTGCTGCTTTCTCGAACAATGTTACTTTCATGACCGATGGAAAAACAAACAACAGTTCCTGGCGTTTGTGTACCATTGGTGGACAAGGCGTCTCTCAGGTGAAGAAAACAAAAGATGCTTTAAAGGCTTTTATGATCTTTATGAGCCAATGAAAGCAATCATGAACACAGGCTGTAAATTCCTCGCTTATCGGGAAAAGAGTAGAATTATTGATAGAACTTTAGGGATGTGCAGTAACCATAGCAAAACAATTATATCATGCTACTATATAACTTAAACTGCAGTGATTTTTTTCAGTGTTACATTACAAACTGCCCTGGACCAATTAACACAGTAATGGTCATCTGGAAATCAAACATCCATGCCATGCTCAGAAAAGTGTACTGTGACATAATTTATCATGATAATGATAACATATTGTTCTATGTATATTATACTGTATTTACTACACTATATGTACACTCTCGAGCGATTTAAAGCCATATATTTCAGCACTGTGGTTTGGAGAGTTAGAATCTTAGAATAACTACAAATAAGCATAAATGCTAGATATGCATCATGACGTTTTCTGGGTGAGATTCAGATTCTGCTTTGTGTAGAAATAAAATTATTTGCTCTGTGATGGGCTCTATAAAGCGCCATTTAAAGTTAAATGAATTTCCTATTTACATTATATCAATCAAAGATTGATAAGCAACTGACTATAGCACAAATAAGCCATGCAGGAGCAGTGCTTAAATATAATGAATTAATAATAAAATAAAATAAATAAATAAAATTAATAATATATATAATAATAACCTGCTTCAGGTTATTTACCGCATAAAAGCTGACTGCTGACTTCACTGTTTTTAGCAAAAAACTGCCAATTCTGACTGTGAAATGGGAATATTTTGTCACACACCTGATTTAGCCTGATGAAGCACTGATTTTATGCTAACTACTAATCATACTGGGCTTCCTTAAAATGTCTTAATAATGTTCATATATATTATTATATTAGTGTATTTCTATTTAACACAAGATAAATAGTTAAGATAAATAGATAAATAGAATTTTACCAGGAACCTAAACTTTTTGCACAACACTATATTTCTGCTTCTTCATTTCTGTTGTGATTAAGTTTTGGAAGGCCTGTTTTCCGTATATCGTGTGGAAATGTCAGGATTAAGTATGTTTCTACAGTAAGTATGTTTTGTCATTCTTCTGTAAAATTATCATTGTGGAGATTTTGTTCTGAAAGCCATGCTAGAGTGTACACAGAGAAAGCTAATATCAAGCAGGCTTAATGCTTTAGGTAAGCGTCCTTGCATATGTGAAAGGTGCTATGTAAGTGTAACCTATTATTATTATTATTGGCTCTAAACACCTCCTTCTTATGGGGAACTGATCAAAACTGATCAAAACTGATCAAATGAGCCCATCATTGCTACCCACTCCTCTATAGTTACAGCATATACTGGTGGAGCAGTGCAATGTAAGGGAGCGGTTTGGAGTTGGACACAGTAGCTGAACTGTGGTGTAGGTGTTGAATCCCCAGGGCGCTCAGCTTCCCATGTGGCTGCAGCCTCACTAATCTACCTCACCTTTTGCCACACAAACAGTTGGAGAGAATCAGCATTAGTGAGCTTTATTCTGGTAATCCATCATAAGGCTGGCTTCTGACACTGCGAGCGAGCAGATACAATCACACAAGCACAAACTTATAAAAGGCAGTGCTTTTCTCAGCCAGAAGGGGGAGAGACCAGTGTGTGGAGGGTGCTACAGCAATGCACACATAAATATTTAATTTAAATAACAGCCACTAATAATGCTGCGCTAGGCAAGATCTTATAAAACACTCCTTCGCACGTTGCATTCAATTACATGTTTCCATCAGAGAGCTTTCGACCAGAGAAGTCTTTGAATCCCCGAAACAACAACATTTATATTCAATTAAATGCTAAGCGTCTTTACTTTTGAGAGGTTATGTTCATCGTACCCTGAATATGCAAGACAATTCACAATGACCCAATAGAGAACTTTCAGCATTTATTTATTCTGCATATTTCACTGATGTAAGCCGTTCCACCAACATGCCCTCCAAAAGCTTTGCAAATGAACCGATTCGGCTTCTTATTTCACAAATTTTGCTTTGTATTATAGAAATAAATAATAACTTGACATTTCTGCTTATCTGTATGTTATATCCATTATCTGCTTATATAACTGCTTCCTGCCCTCACCGCCCACCTCCACCACCTTAAAGCAAAAGGTGGTTTGGAGTTCCGGTATGCAGATCTGTCGTATAAATAGCACCTTCAGTTGCTTTCACCAATTCCGACACCATCATAAAACCAAATTCAGCAGAGAGTGTGAGAGAGAGCTGAATGAGGACAGGCAACTGCCAATGAGTTTCATCTGTAAGACAACAGGTGAGCCCAAAGTACCAAACACTGAATATGTTGGTCCTTAAGTCTGGTGTAAGACAAGGTATCTTCTCACTCACACCCTTCTCACCACACTTAGTCAAGGGCTTATTACTAATAACTCTCTTTTCCACAGATTTTTTTTAAGCTTACAAAACATCGGGTTCAATGACAAAGCTATACAGTGGGCTCAGAATTACTGTTCTGATATGAGGCTCTTTGACACCATAGATCTAATCTTCTACCCAGAGATAAAGGTGTTCCACAAGGTTCACTTCAGTTACACTACAGTCAGTTCCATGTCCCTTATACTGTTCCTCTAGGCTTCCCAGCACAGCTTAGTATTATTTACACAAAATTACAATGCAGTCATTTAATAATCAGTCAGTCAGTTAATCAGTCATACCTTGGCGTATGGCCGAATCAAAATACACATTTTTCATATCATATGAGTGAGCCAGCGTGCAAAAAGTCAGAAGCTCAGTTTTCTGTATCGAAACATCTGGTTTCCCAATGTATACTGGAAATATAAATGTTGAGTGTACTCTGTAATTAATTAATACTTATGGTGAGGTAATATGCAGTCAAGTCCTTAGACTTAAGCTTTCTCTTGGTTCTAAGAGTCAGAACGCTGGAGAACCTGCGAAACATATTGCTCACTCTATCAAAACGTAGGCTGATCTGCCCTGGCAAAGTGGCAGGAAACATACTGGCTACTGTTCCAGAGTGATTACCATCATGGCATCAGTGCTCACTGTAACTCGGCTCTATGACTGGATCACCCTTCAGGTGCTAAGTGCTTTTACAGAACTTGAAAATCTACTTTTAGCTAAAGAGCGCCAGTGAACTGGAATTTATTACAGGAAGCTCTAAAACTTCACTCGCTGGTGTCACTCGACCATTGTACACATTTAAGCTCCAACCACCTCCATCCAGCCTGCAGATGTTTTAGCCGAATTAGTTATTTTTTATATATATATATATATATATATATATATATATATATATATATATATATATATATATATATATATATATATATTTTTTTTTTTCTTTTATGTAATTTAGTTGTTTTCTTTGATGATTTATTATTTTACTTATTGGTATTATACTTTTCATTTTGTTATTATTACTAATATAGTATCTGTTTTTATGGTATGTTTTTGGTCTTACTCTTCTCAAACATAGTTTTAATTGATTACTTTTATTAGCAATTTTTGATTTCAAATCCATCCAAAGCCCCTCTAATCACCTGTCCTGATTTAACTTATTTGTCTTAAAGTGATGTAAAGTAACAATTTTACTTTAAGGTTGGTTTTGATGCCACACTGACTTACAATAGAAAGAATGGCTTGTCTGTCTGGGTTCGTAATACCTGCTATAGCGCTTTGGAACCGTGTCACATGCCAACAGCTATGGGCCTTCAGCTAGCTGTAAGAAGAAGCTAACTCTGTGTTCCCAGGATGGACATCATGGTAGAGGATTAAGAAGGACATTGTCTGACCAAGCAAGAGAATGGACTCTCTCTGAGGGGTTTTTATTCATTGGCGAGAGATGAAAGAGATGAAAGAATGACAGAAAGGAAAGAAGGAAAGATCTGACAGCAGAGCGCAATGTAGGCTGTACCCTTATCTCTGTTTTGCAGTTTATCCAGATTCCAAATATGATCTAACCTCGGTCCCATTTCAAGCTGCATGCACAGAAATAAATTCATCTCACGCCAGATCTTACGCATGTAAAAAGTTTATAATCTGTCTGTAGTCTGTAATATTACTCCACCTTGTATATTGACATGGCTCTTCTCTTCTGATGTTGTCTTTGCCAGTGTTGTTCTGAATTTTGACTCCCCATTGTGTACATGCACGGCACACCGTGATATTGATTTTACAGATTACACTCATGATTTCATTTATCTACACATATAAACACCTGAAATCTTGAGTGTAATCTGTAGAGTCCATATGCCTGCGTGAGGCGAGTATGTGAAATTGGGTTTCAGATCCTTCAGCTCACCAGCAAATGCATGTGTCTAGCTGTCCGTGAGGTGGATTCCAAATGCGAATTGTATTCACAACAGTTATGTAAAAGTGAAATACACTCTGAAACTGCAGGAGGACCCCAAAAACAGAAAAAATAGGATTTGAAAAATATACTTTGCACAGTATGTGCTGTTTTGATAATAATCTCTTGGTCATATCACAAATGCATATTTACTCATTTCAATCCCCTTTTCTTTGTATAATGCTGAGCTACATTCTTGATTGCGGGTCATCACCCAAATTAAATGTACTGTTTACGTTTATGCCACATATAAAACCTCAAATCTGCTTTGGATAGTAAATAAAACGCCTGTATATTTGCTGTAGACAGTGTCAGTTTAGCTTGCGATGAAAACATGCAATGTGCACAATGCTAATAGGTGATCACAAGTGTTCGTTACTTACTCAGTCTATCAACATTATAGTCTCAGTGCAAAAATAGAAGCATAGATCAGATACCGAACATGCCTTGCCTCATTAGTTCCATTCGACATTGCGCTTATAGTGCTGTTATCTTTTTTCCGTTGCTTTTTTGTGCATTCAGTAAAAAGGAGAGAAAATGAAAGAGGGATGACTGGTTATAACCACAGATAAATGTGTTTGTTTCCATAAGCGTCTCCCTGTGGGGTCAATTACTAGCACCCTCAGCGATGATAAGCATCTCTGTACTCTAAACAGCTCCAGCATGGATCCCACAGCAGTAGGCCTGAATGCAGGTGCAGAGACAAATATAAAGTGTAGTGGTGTTTGAAACAGATTAAGAAGCTCACAAATGGAATTATACCAGGAAGCAGCCTTCTGCCAAGAAAGCCAGTTCAGCAAGGTATTGTAAACAGCAAATGTGTGAGCTAATTTTAAAGAATGACACGACCAAGGAAGCCAGACTTTACAGCTCCACACACACATACTCACTCCCAGATGCTATCATAAGAGTATTTAGCAACCATAATGTAAACACACAAATTTACAGAGTGCATCCCGCACATTCCTCACACTAAATATACCAGCCACATAGACATGCATATATCAAAATAGAGGCTGGGCAAGATACAGGCGTAAGCAGATGGTATGAGGGAGTGTAAGGTACAGATGAGGGATAGAGAAGCAGTCAATATGTCATGTTAAAACATTGTGATGATATAATATGGTCACATGCATGGTCGTATGTATGGTTGTACAGTATGAGAAAAATAATGTCTTTTGGGAACAATGAAGCATGTAAATCTATTCTAGTTGACCCCAAAATAACTTTGTGAACACTACTAATTAGCATAATGAGTTATAAAGGGAAATAAAGGGAAACGGGAGTCCTCAGGAAGGTGAACACAAAGGAACTTGTCAGGGGTGTCAGAGGTGACTAAAGGTGAGAAACACGGTGAGTTTGTTAGTGTTTGTGTTTTTACATGCTGTGCATACTTTGTTAACTTCTGTGAAATACTGACGTACGAGTTTCGGTCAGGAGGGAAAACCACAGAACCGCCAAGAATGTCTGTGACAAATAAAATACCTTTGACCTCAAAAATCTTAACCACAAGAAATTCGTCAGGATTCACTGCAACAAGTCCACCACTCTGAATCCTATAATTATTAAACATGAGCAGTGAGAATCTGACCAACAAGACTACAAACTGATTTATTCTACACTGTGTCACAATGAAAACAAAATATTGAAAACTCAACACGGAAACCTTTATTGCTTAACTTACAACACTACAATAACAGCAGCTGAACACTGACATGAAAAGCAGTCAGTGAGAACAAACAGGTCAAAATGTAGTATTAGCAACCTGTGATTACCCACTAACTGTGGATCCATGCTCTGCTTGACTGAATGACAGTTTCTCCGATTAGCCGCTGTGCAGTGATACAGGGTCAGTATCCTGAAGATGAGGTTATATATGTCTCTTCTCTGCCTTTGTGTCTCATAAAGTGAAAATGGTGCTGCTTACACAAGAACAGAGAGGACAAAGTCCAGAAAAGCACATCAAGCACATACAACAGAGCAGATAAGAGGAAACCATTGTAGTTTATGACCTTCCTCTGTAATCCATACATTCATTACTTTCCTTGTTGAAGGTACATTTAGTCAGTTTGGCTTTATGCAAAGTCATTACAGTGAATTTCACTGTTGTGCCATTATATGTTTATCTGTCATATTCAATTCAGCAGTAAGTGAGCACTGAACTATGCAGACGTGTGTTCTGTATAGAGGATGTGTTAACTTATTTGACTCAGATCATCAACATGAGAGGTGGTTTGATCCAGGGTCCCAAACGTTTTCATATGACTGTAGTTATGCATAAAGAGACTAGCAGTGTTGCATCACTAGCTGATAGCACCTACCATTGCATGTGTTTTTGCACAGACGTGAAAGATGTGTTTTAGTTAAAACCTTTGTTAATGCAACATGCATAAGGTCTTTTCTACAAAGACACCCTTATGACCTTAAGAACCGACCGGTACAGCTGCAACCTGGTCAGCAAAATCCTGGCACAGTCCTGCTTAAAGCAAACAAGTCACCGTCCATGTCGCCAAGGGCACAGCGAGCAGCTAATCGCAGTAACAGTGAAGAGAAGCTGGAATTTAATTTACCAAACTTAAGGATGTATTCATCAATGTGTTTTCCCCTGAATTTAACATAAAGAGGTATAACACTTTGTTTTCCCCAGGTCATCCATGTGATACACATACAGTAAGGGGCCAAAGCCAAAGACCACTTCAGAGATTATCCTTACACAGTATTTGCATAAGTAAAGATGAAGGTAAAACACAATACTGAAGTTCAAAAACCAGTAGCTGTCATCTTTAAAGGAGAGAGGAGATAAAACTGGTGTTACTGTGCATCGTTCTACTGAGAGAAGACAACTACAGGTCTGAAAGGATGTGTAGCTGTTAAGAAGGGGCTTCTGAGGGAAGGAAAATGTAGTGGTCAGTACAGAACTATGGCCAAGATGAGTCCAGATCTTAACATCAACAACATTATGTGAGTCATGAGACGCAGAAAAAATGCAACCAACTTCTAAAACTGAACCATGGTGAAAGATTTTTACCTTTTAAATGCTGTAATAAAGGCAAAGTGTGGACAAATTAAACACTGACAAAATGTTTTCTTTTCTGGACCCTGAAATAAAAGGAATAATTTGCACTTCATGGTCAAGTACTATAAATTGACATTTCTAACACAAGCAATATTAAAATTAGCCCAAAGTGAATCTAAGTCACTCAAACTTCCTACTGAAGCTGAAAATATGAGCCATTAATCGTTACACTATCATAAACAAAGGCTGTCTCTCTAGACCAGTCATCCGTGACCTATGCCACATCGGAAGGCTAAAACAAACCTGGACCTCTGCTATCTAAAATCACACATCTGATTACTCAGAGACAAATACGCCGAAGCACCATAGTGATCTAAGAAAACACTGCAGCGGGAAAGTGCGTCCCCACCCTGCGCCCTCTGAAATTAATACAGACTGAGAACCACATACAAAGAGCTTCATACACACATGCACAAACACAGTTACCATGGAAACCAGACAAGTAGGGGCACTGAAGTCTATGGACGTATCCAGCTGACAGCGTTCCAGGCGTCCTGGATCTCATGCTCTAGGTGGGAACTGGGACAGGACATGGTGTTCTTCGAGGTCACAGTGCATTTCTGTTTTAGTTGTTTTGATTTTCCTCCAAAGCCGATGACCAGTGTACAAGACCTGTGACAGCAACGTGTGAGGACTACTGGCCACGGCTGGCTGCTAACAGTGACTACTACTCTCAACATGTCTTCTCCACTTTCCTGAAATCATTCAGTATCGCTCTGGGGGTAAAAACTGGTACACAGAGTCACAAAGAGCCAGGTAACAGTTTGTTACAAAAGCTAGCCGTCAAGCGCAGCTTAAACTGTAATTAAACCGTAATAGCAACAATCTGCCCTGGAATCATTTACAACACTTCTTTACTGTACCATAATCATTGGTTGGCATATGCTGTAACAGTTATTAATATTTAGGGTTAGGCAATATGACAGTACACTGTTATCGCAATGAATTATGTCACTGGTCAAAAAAAATCCCATTTCTCCAGTTTTGATCATTTTTAAATTTCCACATTGTTTTCAGCTTATATTGTATTTTCATGGGGAACTGATCACTAAAATTGCAAACAAAGCCTCTCCACATTAACCTACATTACAAGTTAGAAAGGTTTAGTTCTGTCCTCTGATGTTACTAGTTTGGACAGAGACAACTTCAGCCATACAGTAGTATTATTAGTATGATTTGTATGAATACAATCTTTGTGTGTTTACACTATACATCATGAGATATCAATATGATGAGTGATAATTCTAGCTGTACTTTGTTAATCTTGTTCTTCATTGTTAGAGTCCCCGGAGTATCTGTACCAGCTACTCAAAGTTCCTATATCTTTCCAATCTTATTCCAATACCAGTAAAAGAGACAGTACAACTGTGCCTTATTCACAGCGATACTGCAAAGCCCCACTGGCCCACTGACTAATACAGGGTTGTTGCCACTGTGCTTACTAAATCTACTACAAATCTTTTTACCACAATGTCAATCACATGACCAAACAGACTCTCAATTAGCCAGGATGGTGCTCAGCAATAGAAAAAAGACACGGCCATCCGTCCTTCAAAGCCAATCATAAGAGCCCCAACATAAGCACTGACTTACTCACTGGGCTCTTCTGCCTGTTATCCCCTCCTGAGCTGACCTCAAACTGGTCACATGGACTGAGAGTTCCAAAGGCCATGGCACAGTGACCAAACCTCTCCCAAAGAAAAGCGGGACCGTCTAACACTGGCAGTCTGATTTAATCTGTTCCAGAATAAGAACTGGCATGTCAAATAAGTGAGAGTGGAAGTGTGGAGGAACTGAGATTCCAATTCAGAAACAGTATGAATGAGGGGACACATTCTAGAGCTGTGTAAATGGAGGACCACATTCTCTGAGCAGTGTAAATGGAAGACCACATTCTCTGAGCAGTGTAAATGGAGGACCACATTCTCTGAGCAGTGTAAATGGAGGACCACATTCTCTGAGCAGTGTAAATGGAGGACCACATTCTCTGAGCAGTGTAAATGGAGGACCACATTCTCTGAGCAGTGTAAATGGAGGACCACATTCTCTGAGCAGTGTAAATGGGGGATCACATTTTACAACAGCCTGAGTGGAAATTCACGTTCTAGAACAGTGTGGGTGGAGGACCACATTCTAGAACAGTGTGGGTGGAGGACCACATTCTAGAACAGTGTGGGTGGAGGACCACATTCTAGAACAGTGGGAGCGAAGGGCCAAATTCTAGAACATTGTGAATAGAGAAGAACATATCAGAACAGTGTAAGCATGAACTCGCATGTGTAGACGTTGTGTACATGTACAGTGTATATATGATTACAATTGCATTAAATGTGGCTGCAGGTTGGTCGTGGTACGATATATTCTGCGCTTAGGCTGAGGAGGGTGTCATCAATTTTACCCAATCTATAGCAGGTAGCTAGCTGGCATGAACCAATAAGGGCCACTCTTATAGGTCCTGTTTATATGCTTTTGAGAATAATTTTAGTCTGTTATAAAAATCATACACAGGTCAGTTTCATGATAAATGAACCGGGCAGTTGCTGTCTTCTCCACAAGCTTCATTTGCATCAGATTTTGATCTAGTTTTGTTACAAGCTGACCACCTTCTAGACTCTTCAAATAATTACACATGCCAATGGCACATCAACACAAAGTCTGATTTTGTTACTGTTACCAGGAGAACAGAGGTGCAGTTTGCTCAGGGTCTACAGTCATGACAACAGCCACCTTAAAGCCTATGGTATGAACTAAGATAACATGGTGTACTTGACACTTAAGTGTTGACATACTTTCCAGACACTAATGGTAACCTTCTTTCAAAGCAAGAGAGCTTTCTTCAGGTTCTTCAAAAGTGAGGAGGGCACAGATGGCTTAAGCTACATGGCAAACACCTTTAAATCCAGAACTTTAATTGGTCCTGTATTTTGTAGTGAGCTGTGGTTGTGTAGTACCTTCCAGCTCCTGTAAATTCAGATTGTGAACAGGATTCAAGGTCAGATTGGGCGCCTTGCAGGAGTCACCTAGCTAATGCTAATGCATGCTACATATAAACAAGGCAAGACCGCATATCTGCGTCTACCTCATCCTCATCCATAAACCTTTCCTGCTTGTGCATTTGGGTCTAGTTGTAAAGGATGTTAGCAGTGCTGTAGGTGAACTGTCTGTCTATGGTAGGTCAATCAGGTCAGTGTTTAATTTTACTGTCCTCAGAGAGTAGGGTCCTAATTGTTCAATGCCGTCAGTGAAACTTGTTGTTCTGGAGGGATTAGAGAAGGTGTGTGTGGGTGTTAATTGGAGGTAAATGGAAGAGCTTTCCCCAGATCTAGGGGAGGGATCTGTATGAGAGGGGGAAAGCTTGGGAAGGGAGGGATTGGGGGAAGGGTAGAGTGGTTTGTTTTCACCAGGGTCTCCTTCATGGGGCCAGGCAACACTTTCCCAAGCAGGAACATGTGGAAAGCAGATGTCTATGATTCTTTTTCAAGAAAGGATGCTATGAAAAAAGAGAAAGGGCTCTGTCGCGAAACATAAGACAGAAATACACCACAGCTCCAGCCAAGTGCAGCAGCCTCATACGCATTCCTTCTTCCTTTCATTCTTCCGCTACCTCCTATTCCCCATCATTTCAGTCCCACTTTCCAGCAGCACATGCCTGGCAGCCATCCATGCCCTACTATTTGCAAAATCCTACATGCCTAAAGACCACTAATGCAGGCATGACCTGATAAGCAAAGTCTGTTTACATTAGAACTGTTTAACACTTTCATCACTCACTGTTATCTTATGAAGTGAGCTACATACCTGAAGGACTTTGGGACCTTTTTTTTTCTAAGGGAGTGTGAAAGGACAAAAACAATCACAATACTTAAAGGCAATTCAACAGTACACTGTACACCCATCATCAAAACACAGTTGCAACCAAAATCAAGAATCAACTGACAGGAATGAAACTTGGTAGGTAGGTTTGACATCATGTGACAGGCTTTGCCATGCATGTAATTGTAAGCAAAGACGGTCCTTATTGCTGTACTTGATTGATTATATAGGGTCGTACCGTTGCGTGTGCTTTCCATTCTGGTAGCATCCTTTGCAAGTGAAGTTTGCCTCTAAAAAGAGTTTAAAAGAAATCTGAGCAGCTGGAAGAGTTGGAGAGGGGTGGCATTGTAGGACTCTGGGAACAAGGAAGGTCATACCGACATATTGCATGCCATGCTGGTTGTCCGGATACTACTACAGCACACTGTTGGCTGTAGTGTACAGAAGAAGACACATATTTCCAACATGAAGCATCTGGGAGACCTACATGAACCACAGAGAGAGAGAACCGACGGGATGTCCGACATCCACAGAGTGAACAGCCACCACAGCGAACAGTCAGTGAGCAGTAATTCCCTCCACAAGGCATCCTCAAAGTGCCAGAACCATTGGCAGACAACTGCACGATGGAGGACTACAGGCGCGCACATCCGTTATGACGACTTCCCTTAACACCACGTCAAAGTCACCAAAGACAGCAGTGGTGTCATGCCAGATTGTCACGGAGTGACTCAGAATGGTGGCAGGTCATCTTCAGTGATGAGTCCTATTTTGTCCTGGTGGAGACGACCAACCAAACCATGCATAGATTCCCTACGGTCAGCGCCAAGATGAACAGTTTGTTTTCACGTATCACACGTCCAGAAGGCCTTGTGTTACTCCACCTCCACCCCTACTGCAAAATCTGCAGGAACTGAGTGCTAATTTTCATACTGCATGGAATGGATTATTGCAGGACATTATTAAGACCCTCTACAACTCAAACATGTCGAGACGTCTGGCATGTTGCATTAGCAACCATAGCAGCCCGACACCATACTGAGAGACACTACTTCTATTGGTGTAGCTTAATTTATCATTATTTATTGTTCCTGGTAAATTTTATCTTTACTGGAATAGCATAGCAGTCTGACACTATATATTTGATGATGGGTGTGTCTGGAATGTGTTTTAAATGGAGGTATAAACTCTGAATGCAGTTCAATTTCTCAGCATATCGCAGTGCACCACTTAGTATTTTACCATTAGCATTACTACATTCATTTAAACCCACACTGAGACCAGAGTAGATTACATGTGGCTTGAAATAAGGCGAGTCTTTTGGATAAACAGACAAATGCTAATGGACCAATTCCTCAAGTGTTTTTTCAGCTTGTATATTTCAGCTGGAAAACAGCCAGCCTGTAAGAGTCTGTGAAATGATGCTAAATGTGATAAGTGATGCTGAACGCTTACGTTTCATTTATACAAATACAATGTAAATATCAACTGTCCCTCCCTGTCATCTGCTCTCCCTGCCAGTATCATATTCACTCTGCTATGTGATGCTATGTAATGCAACAAATTTGGTGTGTGGTAGCCTTAATTCACAATTGCTATTTATCCACTGTGTGGTTAAACTGAAAAGACTCATAGGACTCACATCAGATGTCCAGATGTCTTGTGGTGTGGCTAATGGATGTCACATTATCTGCAAGCTTGTGAATATGATACACTACACAATAACATCAAGTTCCATAACAACAACAACAAATATTTCCAAATCTTGTTTCATGGATGCAGATTTCACAGGAGTGTCCTTTTCACATACAGCTGGAGCATAGAATGAAAAGCCTCAGTTTCCAGACAGCATAGCTGGTCTAAGCGTTTTGCACAAACGACTTTAACTGTGATAGGAGCAGCTACTTCCATTACAGGCACAAAATTAGCCAATAGCAACATTCCCGCTTTGTCCGCCAGCAAATACGGCCAGTGTAACACAACATGCCTAGGCTTTCCACAGAGAGAGAGCTGCGGTTGATCTTCCTGAAGCCTTGCCAACCAGCCGGCTCCCCCGATGCCGCATGTTTATATGGTTTGTCAGTAAAGAATGCACCATTAATATCCCCTCACTGTGCACTCGGACCAAACCATAGGGCGTGCCTCCATGTCTTAGAGAAATCAGGGCACCAGTTAGGGTTAATGATCCTCCCGCATGATCCTCTCAGTCTCCTACTTTAATTAGGAAACTCAATTCTGCTAAATGACAACGGCATGACAGTAATTTGTGCTCGGACCACTTGAGTAAAAAGACATGATTGCTGAAATTGTTATTCACACGGCTGGTTATCCTAAAACACACAAAATCTCTCCAGGATAGCAGCACTTTCAGTTTCCACTCTACCAGCTCTGGAAACCCTAGTTTTTTCCAGCCTGAGCTGCCAAGTGGTATATAAACGCTCAGCCCTTGTAAAAAAGCAGCAAATTATTTCTTTATTTTCCATTTATTCTGTTAGAACAGCTGCCGTGTATGGTCAGCTTGGTATAGCCCAGTCTATAGCACAGTAAACAGACAGGACCATAACAGTGGCTAATTCATACAAATGCTGGAAGTTACTGAAAAAAAAAAAAAAAAAAATATATATATATATATATATATATATATATATATATATATATATATAATACTGCAATACTTAGAAATATATTATAATAGGTTTATTTGCATTAACGAAGCAACTGAAGCAATTTTTCAGTTTACTCCATGCTTAAAGAACATCTTGCAAACCTGCCATAACTCTGCTTGATTGGACTGAAGGTTTTGTTCAGACTGCCAATCCATATTAAATTTTTGGCATATCAAGGTTGATTTTTGTTCTGGACAGCAATGTGATCAGATTAGTTTGGTAGGGTTGTGTGTACAGACATCACCAAATTCAGTAACTAAGTAGCTACGCTGGTGACTCGGCTTTATTTGTGGAAGCCGGAGAGGACGCAGAGGTGCATCATTCTGCCATCCAAGCTCTGTGAAGTTTTGCCCCCATCGTTCTGTCAAGTCATAGTTCGCAACTTATTGAGTGAGTGATGCAAAAGGCACTTTAAAATCCGATTTAAGCATGCAGAGCGCGCATACTAAAATCCATCTTTAAAAATCTGATTGGAATTGGCATTTCAAACCACCTTCAAATGTGGTTTGAATCTGTTTTGCAAAGATCAGATTTCATGTGGCTTTTTGCTTCCTGACAATCAAAAACGAATCTGTATGCAATCTGCATGTGCCAAAAACTGGATTTGGGCTGGCAGTCTGAACATAGCCTTTTTTGCGGATATCCCTCAGTGTGGATGCTCTGCCGTTTTGAATCGGATTTCAGAGTGTCTTTTACCTCACTTACGACGAAATCCAGAGTGACGGAAGCGGTGGGATTCAAAAATAGCACCAAAGAGTTATGAAGCGAATCTTGACAGGGCGATGAGGGCCAAACTTGTCTTTGTAGGGTGAAGTGATGCACTGGCGTTTCTCCAGCTTAGTGTATATAATTCACATCACTACATCACCACCACAGCAACCTATGCAGATAGGTTGGTAATGTCTGGACTTGCAAACGCAATCTGATCACTTACAAATAACAGTGTAACAAATGACAGTCGTCTCAGAATAGCTAGCTTGAAAACAAACTAAATTGTCTGGTGTCCAGACACAGCCAAAGTAACACCAAAATGAATGTCAAAACATTAACCAGATAGGAAAAGTGTTTTAGGATAGAAGATCCATTTTAAAATGAATGTTTTTATGTATTTTTAACTGCCCTTTCCAAAAAATAATAATAATAATAATTACATTGTAAACTGTAGTTGAATGGAGATTTTCACCAAATGGTTGAGACATAACAAAGTTATTCAGACTGGCTTAATGAGAAATTACTCAATCAGAATCATTCACAGTGCTGGTGATGGGAACCAAATGTCTCAACAGTTTAATACCTCTAAAAAGTCCCTCACACAAGGCATTGCACAGATTAGTAATAACATGTGACCTGATGCCTGAGACACTGTTTTACATCCCTATGATGTTGTACATATCTGTGTGACAGTAGAGACAATATATCATCCAGTCCTAAAACACACTTCTTCACTGGCGCACGTTCTTTATCACAGCTTGATGGCTTTGCAAGCTTGTTCTCCACTCACACATATATGGTCAAGCAATACATCAACTCCCTACTTCTGTTCCAGACGGCAGGACTTCCTGTTTCCCCGGAGGAAAAAGGAGGTCAAGAGTTAGAGGGGAAAAAGAAACGCCGCCAGAGAACCAGCACCCATAACTCACTAATCCACTTGTCCAGTGTAAAGTCAGCTCTACCAGAACGTGACAGCGGAAAAAGGCCTCAAAATCTCAGATGACTACATTGTTTTGGTGTGGTCAGAATGACTGTTGAGCAAGTCATGACCCAATGTCTATGGAATGTGTTCATGAATTGATAGACAGCATTCCTCCTAAACAAGAGGTGCAGTCGCAGAAAAGGCTTTGTTATATCAACAGCCTGCTCCATGTAGTAAACAGTCCAGAGGAAACGGATGAGGCAAGTGGGAAGACATGTGGACTGCTGAGGCAGTGCGGGATTTTCTCACAGCGCCATTAAGAATCTGGCAGCATGTTCTGTTCAGCCACTTCACTGAATGAGCTCCCAAGAAAAGAGAGGATAACAACAAAAAGCAAACCACACACAGAGAGTGAAGCTGGCTCTTTTCCTTTGGAGGCCAAACAGTGACGCAACAGCACTCTAAAAAAGCGCAAGCTCACCCCACAGCGCCAGAGTGGGCCTAACAGGTTCTTTCTCCATTTACTGAAACACATAAACACAGACTCTAACCTGGCTTAACTGGTGTCTGTTTTGGATTCATTTGAAGAGCCCATATTATGAAACACTGGATTTTATTGTGTTTAAAAGAGTTGCTAAATAGGGACCATGTACCACAGCCAATCCATGCAATGCTTTATTTGGAAATTAAGCTGCAAAGCCTTGTCAGTGAGAGAGCAACAGCGAAGGAGCACACATTCCATGAGTTGACTTTTCCAAGGCAAATACATAGAGTCAGCACAAGACAATGGGCAAAGGAGGCCTGTGTTAATTGCTCTGATGCTGGTGGACTGGCTGGGCTACTTTGGTGACATAGACACAGTCACAGACTCAGAAGAACAATGAATGCTACGCTGGTGTCTGTATGAGCGGTGAATTAGGAGCAAGTGTGTGAATATATATATATACATGTGTGTGTATGTATTGAGTGTGTGAGTGTGTGTGTGTGTGTATTGAGTGTGTGTGTGTGTGTGTGTGTATGTATTGAGTGTGTGTGTGTGTGTGTGTGTGTGTGTGTGTGTGTGTGTGTGTGTGTGTTTGTGTGTGTGTGTGTGTGTGTGTGTAGGGATATATAAAATTTTGTTGTGACAGTGATGGTATTTCCACCTATTCTGTCTACAGTAATTTAGCTCCACCCACTCACACTGACGTTATAAGTAGTGAACAAAAACAGCCTCTTTTAGTCATGTATAAACTAATTATTACAGTTTTTCATACATAAAACCACACAAACAGCAGAAGTGGATCTCTGGAGTAAAAATAGAACACAATTTGAAATATGGCCCCTATAAAGCTACCAATCCCCGCACTGAACTTTTCAGTAAATAGTCATGGAGATAATCTCTTCATCTCTTTGTAGCGGTGAATGCTTGAGGCTCTTTTTAATACAGAAAGTCTTTTGGGAGCACGAACCGCACAATGATGCACTACCTAAATTTCTCTACAGAGCAACAGGTGGTCAGACAGGTTGAACAGTTTATGGAAACAAAAGGAGAGGGGATGTCTGGTGCCAAAACTGTCAGTCTGTAAGACGGACAAGTAAAACAGGAACGCCAGTAACGAGTTATCATGTGCCCTGGTTCCCACAGATCAGTTTTATGCTTTAAAGCAACAAATTAGTCAGGGTCTAGGCTGCATTGTGTGTTACATGAGAGGTTCCAGTAGTAATACTCACCACCATGTGATGAAAAAGAAGCTCCCATGAATGGCTGAACTTCTGATTGAGAACCATATCAAAGAAGTCATATATGAAGTACCCTACAAATAGAAGAAACTCATTAATTTACCAAATAAGAAAAACTGTTGATTAAAAAAAAGGCCTTTGGCAGACGATAGTCATTAGGAGCATGATTCCCATGATGGTAGTAACCAAGATTTACAAAGGGTTATTTATATCCATCTCCCACCATGAGGGTATCCATGGAGACAGCGTTTTTAGAGTGGTGGATAATGAATTAAAAAAATGGTGGGCAACATAGAATGAAGAGCCCATTAACCGACTTGTGATCATTTTTCTTTACCAGTTTGCTAGTTTAATTCAGTTTAGGTGATGTGGATGCATGTACAGTCATATTTGTGCATGCTTTGTTGATGAAATCTGTACATAAAAATCAATGCCTATCCTACACAGCAGTGTGTCTCCACCCTGGTCCTGGGGGCACCCTGCCCTGCACATTTTAGTGCACTCCCTGCTTTAACACCTCCTGCAACTCAGGAAGGGCTTGTAAATAAGCAGATCAGTGGAATCAGGTGTACTTGAGCACATAAACTACCAAACTGTGCTTGACACCGACCCACCTAGGATGGGAGTGATGAGAGTTGTGCATTAATCTTCTTCAGGCCTTTAATAGACATTAAACCTTGTCTTGGACATTTTCCTGAGGAGTCAGTCAGGCAGAAACAACTAGATTATACTGTGCATTAAGGCAGCAGCAGACTGCTGATCCTTATCTAGGGTCCATAGCTGTCCTCTGCATAGCTATCTTATCTACACACATCCTCAGTGCCCCAGTCATGTAACAGACATACTGACAAAGGAACGTTAAGTAGTTCAACGTTCATATATAGGAGAGTTCTATGTGTTGTAACTTTAACTTGGTGGTTAAAGGTCACAGAAACTCATCTTATACGTTAACAATACATTTTTATGCTGTCTATTGTCTGAACTCACTGGTGAATCGAAGGTGACCTGCTAAAAGCAGAAAGGCTACGGTACCCATATCTATCACACTGGCTATTAGTAGTCAGATTTAGGTTACAATAAAATGTTTCTTTGGACTACTGGCTCATTCTTGTGGAGTCATGTGACTAAAAGTCCTAGCACTGGTGCCTGGGACGGATCATAAAGCCACTATTGATTCTCCTGCCATTGCTAGGCTCTCTGCAACACCATGAGTGGGATTCTCCTAGCAATTTGAAATATGTGTGGAATTTGGCAGCCTGAAGAAATTACAATATCTGCTTAGTAGCTTGAAAGGGCGATAACCTACAGGGTAACGCCACCAACGTATCCAAATATTTGACATAATTAAATGGTTGAGATGTAGACGACATTATTTAGACTGGTTCTGATGTGAAATGCTCCATTCTTAAGAAACATGCTCTGTTCACAGTGCCCGGTGATGAAAACCAGGCGTCTGAAGAGTTCAATCCTGCTCTGAAAGCTCACTCATAAAGCGTTATTACGTTAAATGCTTATGAATACACTGCCTGAGATCTGGCACACTATGTTCTGGCTTAAAGTATATTTCAATATATTTGTTTCAATACATTCATGGTCGAGGAGTGCATGCCAAATTAGGCAACACAGTCCTCAAAGAAAGCTTTCGTTGGTTTCACTGGTTGTTTTGGACGGTAAATTAATAGGTCTATTTGTATTGTAGACATTGTGACCCTTGGTTTCTTATCACCACCACTGTAAAGGAATCTGCGTCTCTACAATGCACATTTTCACATCAAACCACTCTGTTTATATCTCAGGCACTTCGTTTTTCATAATATGCTGCAACTCCCCTTTAAGAACCATATGTTCTTCAAATGAATTGCTTATTAAAAATAAGTCACCCATGTGAATTCACAGCAACACTGCATGTACAGCAGAAGAAGTAAAACTTAACACAACTCAGTTGCTTGTATCTAAGTTTGAGTCTCAGGCCTATTATGATCATTTTCAGGGGTCCTAATGTTATTTTTGGGGTCTATCAGCTCCCCCACTCTGTTCTGACTAGTCAATCACCAGAGCAGTGTCGCCCCTCAAGGGCCTCCATTAGTTGCTTTGTGTTGTGTGAGTGTCAAGCTTGCCAGCAATGCAGATTGTATTACGAGATGATGTAATTTTGTAACAGAGAAAGGGCTGGAGGGCTCCAACAAGGTTATTTTCAGGTAACTGAGAAAGATGGTTTCTGTTGAATAGAGTTCTTCCCTATGGCGTGCATCCTGAGCTTTACAACTTTGCAGAACGTTTACACAAACAAAAAGCACAATAGCCACCTTTTAAGAAGAACTAGCCCATGCTTATTCAACACCTAAATCTAGTGTTATAAGGGATAAACGCCTCAGAGATTGCAGTGATTGGTTTAATATGAGCAAGAAGGACCTGGGCCTTATTCCCAGGTGGGGCATCCCATCTGCCTGGGTTTCATCACACAATCCAAAGACATGCAGTCATATGAACTGGAGAAGCTACATTGCCCCCTAGCTATGAGTGTGTATGTGGAAGTATATGCCTGTCTATGTCTGGCCTGTGATGGACTAGCAGGCTGTCCAGGGTGTATCAAGCCTTGCACCATTTAAGAGCCGGGATAGGCTCCAGCACCCAAACCCAATAGGATTAAGCAGGTTAGAAGATAAATGGGTAATCTAGTCAGATCAGGTTTATGATCTGCCAACCTCAGGATGGGAATGTTAATGTGAGATTACAGACCTTAACATGTGAGGAATTATGTGATAGTTGTTGATCCACATGAGCTCTAATGCGGTGAGGAAGGTGGAAAAGGTGCCTCACCTGTCTGAACTCAACCACACTGGATGTATTATTTTAATAGTGCATCTATAGCCTTAAAGTGGCAAGACCGAGGTAGAGGTGCATGTGCCACTGTACCAGGCTAGGTGTACTGCTGTACAAGGAAGAAGTGCAGCATACTGAAAACTGACTCTGACTCATTTTGGAGACAGACAAGTAGTGTTAAGCAACACTGAGCTTCCACAATAGGTCACAGGAAAGCACCGTCCACGCGTACTGAGTGGATATGATCCAAGTAAGCCCTGCTTACTCTGTAATGACGAACCCCTCTTCGCCTCTCTCACTTACCAATTGATACAGACACCAAGGCGTGGGAGAAGATGGAGTGCGTTTCTATCAAATCCTCAGCCATCTGTGGATGCATGTAGAAACTGGAAGAAAGAGAGGACAGAGTGATGTAAGTCATTCAGAGCGCCAGCCCCAACTGTTTTCCTGTGTGATGATATGCGTGAGGAGTGGAAACGCTGTCACGTACCACAGCACAGCCCAGATTCCCGTGATGAAGCTGTGAACGAAAGACGTGGAGATATTCCTCCACTTCCACGCGTTCCTCTGAGCAGTCTCCGGGATGGGAAGTCTGCCAAAGCCATAATTGACCACTTTGAAAAAGCCCACAGACGCGCCGGTTGTCAAAATCACCGATTGGAGCTCCATGTTATTGCTGGTGTGCGTCTTTTTTCCGGCGCGCGCTTCAACTCAGATTCCCGCGCGCTCCCACACCGTGGAGATACGACACTCCCTCAGCCCGATTTCACCTACGAAACATTGCAGTCTGTTTCTTCATCCTCTGCGACGTTTAATAAAGTGGTGACGGCTGGCTGTCCGAGAAGTGTAACAAATCACACCGTTTAAACGCGCTTATCCTGGAAAAACATCGATATAAACCGAAGATAAACCCGGCGGGCTGCTGCGGGGAGCCTGTTCGGTCCGGACGGTCAGTAAAGATGTGAAGCAGATGAAGAGCTGTGGCTCTGAGTTACTACAGAGAGGTGAAATGCTTGTGTAACTCCCCACGACACCAAAGTAAACAGCCGAGTCCCGCCCAGCCGTCATGATGGGCCGAGACAGACACACAGGCGGAGTTTCACTATCAGCCACCCACCGCCCATTGTACGGGGAGCAGAGCACTCTGGGAAATGTAGTAAATAACATAGCAGCTCATTCACAAAACTGCTAAATGGAAGGCAAATACTTCCGTAAAGGAGTTAAAATAGAAATATTACTGGATTAAAAGTATAAAGTACCACTGAAGTAAAAGTGGAAAATACTACTGGAGTAAAAGTAGAAATATTACTGGAGTGATGTAGAAATATCACTGGATTAATGTAAAATATTAATGGAGTAAAAGTAAAAATATTACTTGAGAGATGTAGAAATATCATTGGAGTAAAAGTAAGAAATATTGTAATGTAGACATATTACCAGAGCAAAAATAAAAATAATACTGGTCTAAAAGTAGAAAATATTACTGGAGTAATGTAAAATATCACTAGAGTAAAAGTAAAATATTACTGGAGTAAAAGTAAAATATTACTGGAGTAAAAGTAAAATATTACTGGAGTAAAAGTAGAAATTTTACTGGAGTAAAAGTAGAAATATCACTGGAGTAAAAGTAAAATATTACTTTAGTAAAAGTAGAAAGCAGTGGCGCGAGCGGGCAGGAGAACTTTTAGTTGTTGACCCGCTTCATGGTTTGTAGCGCCCCCCTGTGGTTGTCTACACACTTGCATAACTCGTTTTGTAACTGGTCCACTGTAGTTCTGTTTTCAGTGTTAATGAGTCAGTACTGATCGAGAGGAGTTGTTCCCCCCTCTATTCCACACAGTGTGGGCTGCACTTCATACTGAGAAACACCTCATCACCTGCATCGCCAAATGAACGTTGAAATGACTCCCCTGTCTGAGCGTCTCGTTTTCTTCCCACCCGTTTTCCGAAAAACCCCGCCCCCTGCGCTATGATTGGCTGGCATTGTCTCACACTCTGCGCTTTCACTGGTTAAAACAGCTTACTCAAACGGTCCGCCGCGAAGCGTTAGCCAGTCATTACGCAGGGGGCGAGGCTTACCGGAAAACAGGCGGGAAACAAACACGCTGTGGTTCGTTCATATCAGTCTGCTGTGTCATGGACTGTCAGCGGTTTACCTGCTATTTGGTTGCCAGTGACAACCGCACCTAAAGGTAGGAGGAGATGTGTGGTGTTTTCACTGAGCAGTCAGACAGGTGGGCTCCAGCTGCTTAGGGAGGTCGCACAGCAAATCGTTAACTTCAGTTTCTGTCTCTTTATGTCAAGTCAAGAAGCAAACAGTGAATTTTAGTGAACTGTAGCTGATCGGTCTCTCACACACCGGGGGTCTGTGTATTGGAGCAAGGCTGCTGGAGGAGGTCTAGCTACGGGTGAGTGTTAAACCCGGATTAGAGCTCCGGATCTGATCTGTAGGTCATCGTTTGAGGGGGACAGTGACTGTATATGACATGCAGATCGCAAGGGCTTCTTGCATGGCTTAAACAGTAGCCGATCAGCTCGACCGCACTGATCTGTTGTCTTCTGGTCTGCGTCGTGTGTCGCGTGGCTGTGTGTCAGGACACTATGGGTTTCTTTACGCTCAGCGTGACTGTGTGTCATACAGGCAGCCCTTATGTGACAGGCGGGTATCAGCTGTGGCTTTGCGCAGCCTGTTGCACGTACTAAGGTGCTGTGCGCTGCTCAGGAAACTGATCTCCCCTCTCTCAGTCCCTCTGGACTGTAGGAGAAACTGCTGGATACACGTGCTGGAATACTGAAGGACATCATCCATTTCAAAGAGTCCTGCTTCAGAAGGCTCAAGCAAAGCACCGGGGTAATTATGGGATGAAAACAGAGAGAAGCAGCTCCTCTTGCTGCAGTAACTGTGTGGAAAGGCTGCCTAGACTTATTAGTCTGTTGTCATCACATCCAAGGCTGAACTGTGTCTGTGTAATGTCTGAATGTTGTGTTTTACAGTCACATGTTAATTATTTCTTACTTGCGCTTCTCTCATAATTTGATCATTTGGAGATTCTGTTTTCTGCTAAGCTTCTTTGTTAGGCCGCCTAGTTCTCAGTTCCTAGTTCACAGTTTCGGCTCTTTTGTTCGACTAAACCAGCAGCGCATAAGTTCCTGAGCAATTCCCGAGAGTCAGAAAACTGACCTCAGTTTAGATTTCTCCAGTATTTATAATGGCCATGGCACAGAACTGCGTGTAGCTCACTGCGGGTTCTGAGATAGGTTGTGCAAACAGACCCTGGATTTATATTCACAGTGGATCCCTGAGCACAGCGTTATTCCACAAAGTAGGATTTCTCAGTTAGCCAGATATCTTAAGTCCAAAGTCAAACCGGTCCCACAGGAAAAGAGCTGAGGGACTTTCTGATTGGACAGTGCCAGTTTAGGCTTTAGTTATCTGGCTAACTGAGAAATCCTGCTCCGGGGATTACACCCCAGGATTGCTGATCTAAGGTGGATCCTACTGATACTTATGATGAGTCATGATCAGTCATAGATAGTGGTCCAAGATCAATAGAGGGCAACAGACCACAGTCTGAGACTATTTCAGCTTTAGTTAAATAAATATTTAATTAAATAATTACTAAATCAGTGAAGAAGTAGCTGAGCGGGAGGGTTCCTTTTGTGAACAGTTCTGCCGAATATGGAGTGAGTGAAAAGGTTGTAACTTACCCAACTGTTGGGATGAACTGTTATAGAACATAGGAAACATCCTGTAAGTTAACACAATGAATTCAATAAAGCACAATAACTTAAGTGCAGTTTTATGTTGTTTGAATTAAATGTGTTTTCTCACCAAAATACATGTAGCCTTATTTTACTCTATATATATTTAATTTAATTACATATTTTAGGGCAAACGTTGCCCTCACAAAAAATGTGGCTAGTGTAAGTCTTATGGCACGTGTTTAATTTATTTTCAAATAAATTCAAACTCACTGAAAAGAACAGCCGAATCTGTGTGTAAACATGAACAGAATCTGTGTATAAAAGTTTGCAGAAAAATGTATTTTACGTATTTTCACTAAGAAAATTGACAGAGCTAAATGTGTGTAAGAAAGTAAATATTTGACTAGTGAAAAGAAACTGTCACTGTTTGTTTAGGGTGGTGCAGTGGTAATAGTATGTCACGATGGAGCCAGGCTCGCTGTCATTGCGAGATGGTTATGTGCTTTAAAGCTGTGCTAAATTGCTACCATCAGGAGGGATTATGGGAATTATGCTTGCAATGCAGTAACCAAGAAAATGTACAGTCAAGTTTTATGCTCAGCGCTCATGTGATATAAGCAAGTACGGGTCTTATTGCTGTACCTGACTGATGCAACAGCCGTGAGTGTGAACATTCAGCGAGCAGTGACACCCTCCACGAGCTGTCCTGTTAGTGCCAGCCCTAGTGGCAGATGGCTACATGACACAAGATACATCGACTGTCCCTAACACCACATCAACGTCGCATAAGACTGCAATGGTGTCGTGCCAGGCTGTCATGGAGTGACTCAGAACGGGTCTTCAGCGACGGGTCCCATTTTTGTTTTGGTGGAGACAACCAACAATGGTGTGGAGTCACCATGGTCAGCGCCAAGATGTACCATGTGTTGTCACGCATCACATGTCCAGGAGGCCTGAGGAACTGTGTGAGAGTATTCAAGCTGAATGGGATGGGTTATCACAGGACATAATTAGGGACAACCCCATGCAGAGACATTGTGGCCCTACGCCATACTGAGAGATGCTACTTCTGTAGGTGTAGCTTAATAAATATTGGCCATATCAGTCTAAATGTATTATCATTTATTGTTGCTGCTAATCTTTATCTTCCTTCGCAGTCGCATAGCAATCTGACACTTCCTTCTGCAGCTATCCTTTTGATGATGACTGTATAGCTGGCTGTCTACAGCAGCCTAATGCAGTTTTGCCATGAGGTAATTTCTCGTGTATTATGTACGCAGGTAAAACAAGTATGGGATCAACACCGTCAGATGAAGTTACAGAAGTTGTGTGCCTGGAGTCCGACTTGCAGGATGGACAGTAATATCACAACCACATCACTTTTTAATACAACACCACATTACTGCTACTTAAACACACTCGTGACACTGTAGTACCATGTATTTGACAGTTTCCTGTATGACTGGGTGACTGTCTTTGCATTTCAGAATGAAAGAGGTGGAGGTTGCCCATCACAAAATCCTGCTGGTTCGTAATGAGGGCAAGTTCAGTGCAGTGGGTAGTCTGTGCACTCATTATGGAGCTCCACTTATTAAAGGTAAGTCATTGCTCTGCTCTACTGAGTGTGCCCTTTAAGAACAACAAACCATTCTGTTTTAATTTGAATGGCTAAATAGTTCATTTATAGCTACATGGGACTAAATCCACCCACTGGGGTCTGTATTTGTTTAGTCAAGTTAAGGCAGTTATATCTGTCTTAGCTCAATTATTATAAGTGAAATCAAGTCAGACTGAAGATACTTCTACCTATATGCAAATATTCTGTAAGTTAATGTGTTTTCATGTACAGGGGCTTTGGTGGGAAACAGAGTTAGGTGTCCTTGGCATGGGGCTTGTTTTAACACTACAACTGGAGATATTGAGGAATATCCAGGCTTAGACTCTTTGCCCATATACAAGGTATGGCTGAGACATTATCACTGTAGTACCTGTCTAAGCCTCGGCTTTGACTCAGAACTTGTAAGAACTGCCTAACACTGTGTAATACTCTTTCTTTGTACCACACAGATAAACACCTCCTGTTTCTCAATCTGTTCTCTTTTTAAAGGTGAAAGTTGAAGATGGTCAGGTATATGTTACAGCGAATAAACAGGTTAGCTTAGTACCTTCTTAATTTCTGTTTACCCAGCTCTCACATTGCATCAAACGATCTAAACGAATCACAGAAATCTGCTAATAACATTTTAGTGTTGGTTTGTGTTCTGACAGTTCACTTGTTCGTTTCCCCGTTAGAACTTGACTAAGCGTGTTAAAGAAATGAGCTGCAGGGCGCCTGGAGTCCGCCACACTGTGCTCCTGATCGGAGGAGGTGAGTGTGATGCTAGTACGTTAGTAAGTAATGTGGAGAAGTGTGTAGAGGATGTGTGTTTCACTTCCACGAACAAGACCAGGAGCCACCCACATGTTTGCAAATGACTTTAACTGTCATAAACATTAATAATCTATTAGGAGTTAACTATCCCCCTCTTTTACCGCTATCTTTTCATGCTGCTTGGCAGTAGATAAGGGTATTTGTACTACATATGAGTCATAATTAGTCAGCAGTTGAGATTCATGTGCACAGTTGAACCTTATGCACCCTGCTCGCTTCAAAAATAGGCTCAATGTCTCAATGGACAGCTTAAAGGCTTTCCAGCTGTTGTGAAGATGGTACGTGTACCCTATGTATCCACACTAATATGTATGAGTGGCAAACATACATTTATGAAAGCTATACAGTTTAAAACTAGACTGTACATCATATCATGCCATTTTGAAAAGTAACAGCTTTTAATTTAATGCAAAGTTTATCGACTGTGTTACATGTGTGTATATATCAGTGTTATAGATGAAGTATCTGATATCTCCATGTACATATCTGCTGATTTAGAGACAGACATGTCAACATTTATAAAAACTCCATATTATGAATATATACACCTGAATTAGCTGTAGAAAGAAAAGAAATATAATGTCTTACATAGAATCCAATCATTTAAGCACAGTAGCCTAACATCATCTAAACCTTCTGTTCATTTCCCATGTTTATGAGTTCATGGCGTATTCACGCAGGTCCGGCCTCCTTGCAATGTGCAGAGACCCTTCGACAGAACAACTATCAAGGAAGAGTTATAATGATCACCAAAGATGAACAGCTACCTCTTGACAAGACCAAACTTAGTAAGGTGAGAATGAATCATGTTTCTGTTAAAGAGGTTTTTTGTTTCTTGAAGACTTTTGGTTTCTTGACTGGTGCATCCATCCAGACAGCAATGGAGAGGAACTGGAAACTTTAGCTGTTTTCCTCCTCACTATTTGTGCTAACGCTTTTTTTCTGTCATTACCTTTTTATATGTAGGCCATGAATATAGAGATTGAAAAAATTCTTCTTCGCCCAAGTGACTTCCTTAAACAACACTGCATTGAAGTGTGGAAGGAAAAGGAGGTATGTAGAGAAACAGCAACAAAATCCACCTGATAATCATGAAATGATGTACACACCAATTGGAAAACGCACATACATACATACATACATACATACATACATACATACATACATACATATGCATATATATGTGGACCACTGATGAAGAACTAGAATTTGTATTTTTATGAATGTAATTACTTTTGTTTGTAAATTTGTTTTTGTTCTTTTTTGTAATTTTGTTTTTTGAATTTTCATATGTTTTGCACTTCTCAGCCACAGTAAGACTGTCTTGTTTTCAAAAAACAGTTAGCTTAGAAGTAAGCTGGTTAGAGGAGCACAGGTTTAGTTGCTGACTCCTCCTTGGTGCTTCCAGCCATGGCACAGATTTCTATTTCACAAGCAGAACTCCTATTTAAGTTAATGAAGCATTGCCGAACCAGGTGTATGACGTAATTACAAATAATACCTGACTGGCGTAAGGAGAGGTTTGGAAACGGTCACACAAACACATTAAGACATCAAATAACTACTTATCACAGTAATATTGCTGGTATTTATTGCAAGGTCATTATTTTCCCAGCAGATAAACACTTACACTTTTACACTTTTGCTTAGTGTTGTATGTTATCATTTGTCAGGCTTACTGGTTCTTTCCTTTTACAGGTGGTCTTTTTAAACACAGAGGCAAAAACAATAGCATTCACTGATGGCACCGCTCAACGCTATAATCAGCTCTTGATCGCTACCGGAGCCAGGTCAGTTTTGTTCAGTGTTGTTCAGCTACTTTTTTCTTTAGGCAATAATAACTTACAGCTTTCCTCTCATCCTGTAGAGCTAGAGCCATGCACTGTCCAGGTGCTGAGATGGTGAATGTGAAACTCTTGGAGAGCTATAACGATGCTGCTGAAATTTATAAGATGAGCCGGGGGAAAAAGGCAGTTATCATTGGAACTTCATTCATAGGTAAATCCCTGTAATATCCACCTGTAATATACACTCATCATCAAAAGAAAGAAGGAATCAACCGACAGGAATAAAGCTTGGTGGGTTGGTTTGACATTGTGAGACAAGTTTCTGATTTAACTTTCACGCTCTTATGTGACGTACGCAAGGACAGGCCTTATTGCTGTACCTGACTGACCCATTAGCCATGACAGTGGACATTCAGTCAGTGGAGGCATCATGGTCAACGCCAAGATGAACGGTTTGTTGTCACAGGTCACACATACAGAAGGCCTGGTGTTCGCTTCACCTCGACCCTACTGCAAAAGCTGCAAGAACTATGTGAGAATATTTATGGGATGCATGGGATGGATTATCACAGGACACCATTAGGAACCCCTACAACTCCATGCCAAGACATCTGGCAGGTTGCGTTAGCCAACATGGCGACTGTACTGAGAGGCTACTTCTGTATGCATAGCTCAATAAATATTGCCCCTATCAGTATTAATTTATCATCATTTATTGTTCCTAATAACCTTTATCTTTGTTCTGAGTAGCACTGCAATCTGACACTTCTGAGAAAAGTATTCTTTTAATGATGAGTGTGCATATACTGTGTGAGAATGGTTTATTTTGTGTTCTGTCTATTCTGTAATGTTTGTTGACTTTTTTTATCATTTGAAATGAACCTTTTCTTTTTTGATCTCAGGAATGGAGGTAGCAGCATATCTGTCTGACAAAGCAGCCAGTGTAACCGTTGTGGGCAGGTCCAAATTCCCCTACCAGTTTTCACTGGGACCAGATATTGGGAAAATGACTATGAAGGTCAGAGCATTTTTTTGTTCTCTGTCTTGATGTTCTGCTGTGAACCAGGTCTTGTAGTAAAACTCTTCTGTTTAAAGATGCTGGAGGAGCAGAATGTGAAATTCTACATGAGCAGCGATGTGGCCGAGATGCGAGGCGAAAACAGTAGGGTAAGACTGAACTGATTTCTAAAAGGACCAGTGTGCTCAAAAGCGACCATTTCAACTGTGATGAACTCGTGTTTTTGTAGGTTAAGGAAATTGTGCTGCAAAATGGTGAAGTCCTGCCCGCAGATATTGTGATTGTGGGAATCGGTAAGGATGATACCACTCCATATCAGAGATGCTAAATCCATTGGGGAGAGTTACCATTTGCACTAGGTGCTAAGGTGAACATACTGCTATGTCTTTTCAGGACACTTGCATTGAAAAAGCAATACTCGTTTAAACTACACATCTCTAGAGACAAGCAGACAAGTCAAACTCAGAGAGTGAACTGCCTGACGTCTTGCTGAACTGAGAGTTGATGCTCCTCAGAAATGTTAGCTAGCAAAGTTTACTAAACTAGAACATTGTAACCATGTGGCGGGGTGTCTATTCAAACCCAATGAACATAAAACAAAACATGCACAAACATGTACTGCTGAAAGGTAGTTTTAGTCTGCCAGTCACTCAGTGACCTAATTGTCACCGTATGTTTATCTTTGTTTGTTTGTTTGTTTGTTTTTAAACAATATGCTCTGCTTCATATTTATGTTAGGTAAGACTGTGTGTCAAAACTTATCTAGGGCTCAAAGTAAGATACTCAGAAATGGGAACTGTAGATGACAACAGATATTTGTATGATGTTATTTATTTGTAAAACGTATCATATATAATAAAGCCTGTGATACAGTTAAAAATCCCTCTCATATCCATGGAAATAAAATACAGGAAGTTATAGTTATAATAAAGGAGTGTGGCACCATTCCTGTCTCATTCATGTCTGATTGTCCCTTTCTTGTCAGGTGTCATCCCTAACTCTGATTTCCTGAAGGGGAGTATGGTGGAAGTTGATTCAAGAAATGCTGTTGTTGTTGATAAGGTGAGGTTTCTGCATGCAGGGAAGAGCACAAGAGGGTTGCATAATATTGGAAATAAAAACTGACATTGCTGTATATTTCTCCTCTGTGATACATGTTGCAATATAAAAAAAAACATTTCCAGATTACTTTTACAATTATCTTTCTTGTACTTTAATGATCTATAATTGGTTTCAATGCACCAATTCAAAAGCAGGTGATTGCTGTGGCTGCTCTTTTCCATGAATTCAAGAACCTTGAAAACAGAGTCAATTATTTCAGTTCTCTTGTTTAAGAACAAAGGGAGTTTTCTTTTATGTGATGTAACCTGACGTCTTTTATTTAATTTGCCTTGACAGTGCATGTCCTGTGATGCAATTATTGAAGTGACAATGCTGAAATGATATATTGTGCAGCTGCAGTCACACTAAATATGTGTCCTTTTGTCTGAAGTTCATGAGAACGAACATTCCTGATGTCTTCGCTGCTGGAGATGTGGTCTCCTTTCCTCTTTCTATTCACGAGGATAAGAGGGTCCAGATTGGACACTGGCAGCTGGCACAAGCACATGGTAGTGCAGCAAAACATGTAACAGCACAGGGAGTAAGAAAAGAAGAGAACGAGAATAACTTTCTGTTTTTATTTGTAGGAAGAGTCGCTGCTTTAAACATGCTGAACAAGCAGACTGAACTCAACTCAGTCCCATATTTTTGGACTATGCTGCTGGGAAAAAGCATCCGCTATGCAGGTGAGCTTTAACAATAAGTTTCGTCTTTAAGACACAGGATTCAGGAGGCACCTTATTTCATTGACCAAATGAATCACTCCTGTTATTCCTGTTTCTCAAGGTTACAGTGAAGGCTACACAGAGATCGTTTTTAAAGGAAGCGTTGATGAGAGAAAGTTTATTGCGTTTTATATAAAGTAAGTGAAGAATATATTGTTATTTATTAAATTAACTTGTTAACAAATCAATCAGAACAGTTATGTACATTTTGTCACAGCAAGCATAATTTTCTTCATTCACATGGTAATGCAGAGGCAATGAAGTTGTAGCAGCAGCCAGCCTGAACTTTGACCCTGCCGTGTCAAAGGTGGCAGAAATAATGGCCACAGGAAAGAAAATCACAAAGGTGGAAGCAAAGTAAGTGTAGTAATTCAGTTGCACTGGGTAGTTTATGTTGCTCTGCTTCATAAACACAAGCATTCAAAATTTCCTTGCAATATACATACACAAAACTATTCCAATCTGATACTACATTTACATTTAAGGCATTTAGCAGACGCTCTTATCCAGAGCGACTTACAACCGTGCTTAGTGTTCCGTTAGATAATATTCCAGCTAGTAGGAAGTTTAGAGCCTAAAACTCCCCACAAGCTCAGACACTGCCCGAACAGGGGGCCAGTGCTGGTACCTAGAGATTAATACACAGACATAGAGCAAGTAAACCAAACCATACTAAAAGTGTATGGCTTTCAAACAGTTTGCAACAAAAGTTTTTCATGATTCCTGTATATGTTTGTATAGTGATTGAGAATTGTGCAGCATTGATAATGAAATAATCAAATAAATGTCCAGAATTTCCTCATATTTGAAGTGACAGAATATGCGAGAACATTTGCTGATTAAACATCCATAGCTATTTTATCTCAGATAATTGTAGATATTTGCATTTTATACTTTTATTTCATCAAACCTTCTCATTGTTCCCAAAATACTTTAAACTTTAAATAAATAACTGGTTTGTGTTTTGTGTCTAATTTGTGAAAACGTAATTATTAAGTAATCATTATTATAAGACTTCCAATCTTTTACTGTGTGTACAAAAGGACCGCTTAGTCAGGTGCTCTGTTCATGACGTTCTGCTTTATAAGTCAGAGAATTCTGTTGATGCCAAATAGGTTTATGTGTACAAGTTTACTGTGTGTACAATTCAGAGAAAGCTGATTTACGTACCTGGTGAGGATGTGAGGTTTATGGTTTTGGCTGTTGTTTCAAATATCTAATTCTGTCATGACCTGTATTATAAATGATGTAATGATATTGCTACAAGCCATTATATTAGCAGTTATTAGTAACCTGGTTAAGAGGTTAAATAAACTGAAACCGTACTGAAAGTTAAAGTGCTGTTGTTTCTTTGGTGAATAATGATATAATAATTATATATACTGATATAATACATACATATGCTTTTACATAGAAACAGCTTAAGCAGAATATAAGCATCTTAAGGACTGAGTAACTACAGTGGAACATATTAGTATATCCAGCAGGTGTCAGCACAGGAACTAAAGCACAGCTGTTCTCTTTTTAAATTAGTCTGGGTCTAAAATATAATGATACTCCTCAAAAGTCGGAGGTGAATGACCACAAAGCAAAGAAGCTATCAGTGACACTGTGAAATGTAACACAAAAAAGGACCAACCCCCCAAAATGGAACAAACCAAATGTTAATGCTTACAGTGGGGGAGAGTGAAAAATAGATTTCCTTACTCACGCTTACTCCTGACTAGAAGTAAACATATCATTAATGGAAAAGAATCAGAAAATTACAAGTCCATCCAAAAGTACATGTAAGTGAATTGCTGTAACAAGGCACTGCCCACCTCTCTTATAAGGCACAGCCTTAAGGTTCCCCTGATGTTCATATAGCTCCAAAATGCTAACTTTTCAGGAGAAGGAGAAAACAAGTTCCAGTGGAAGTTACTGTAAATCATAATTTATTCTGCTCAGAGATGGAGTCATCAAAATGTCAAAAACTGAAAAACAACAGAACTTTAAATATAAGATTTTGTTCTGATTGTGGCGAAATTAAGTGCACAGCTCAGGTTTCTCCTAACTTACTTTTTGGCTCAAATGTAGCCTCAGAATGGCAAACTTTATTAGTCATTCATCATATTGTCTATTTTCACAGATCAGAGGACCTTGGATGGTTACAGCCACTCTAGAATAAACATCTACATCACTGAAAGCAGCAAATGTCTCTTTACTGGGGCGCAGGAAGCTTTTGTGTTTTGCATTTGTTCTAAACACTGCCTGACTATTCTTTTAGTGATAAAGGATTCCTGGATATTCTGAATCATCAGCAGTTTGAGTTTACATATGTCTTCTGTCAACTGGACCAAAGGCTCAAGGGCTCAGAGATAACTCACAACTACTCAAAGTACTTGAATATGCTTTATAACACACTGGAGAAACTGCTTTTTTCTCCGTATTGATTTTTTGTCTTTATCTTTGCCTTAATATGATGAAGTGAAATATGCGTCTTGATCTGAACTCATTGGCTTTGACTTGTGCCTTATTAATTTTTTCTTCTTGTTTAGAAGTTAAAGAAACTTTAATCTTTCAGACATCCTCTAACTGTGTCAGTGCATTGAACCGTCTGTATCTGTATATCACTGCTGTCTGAACAAAACATTGTATTTCCACTTTTGTCATTTATCTGTTCTTGACATAATGTAAAACTGCCTTTAACCCCTTAAGATTTTATGATGAATAGACCAAAAGAAATCAACATTACTTGGATAAAAAGTTGACTCACATTAAAAGTGAAGTGTTTTTATCCTTCTCCAGTTAAAAGCCAGTTGTCACTTGACTCTGTTCCGACAGCAGTGATATTCCGTTATATATGCAGAGTTGAGTCTGCGCGTTTGATGTGTCTGTGCTGTAATGAAAATGATGTATGTGAATGTGGACCATAAATGTTATTAGAAAATAATAATGATCAAGAATGAGTACTGTCAATGTGACTGACATGGCTGTGGTTATTAAGTGGGTTTCACGTGGGTGCAAGAGTATGAGTTGCAGTGGCTTTGCTAGCATGTTTACACACTGGTCACTTTATTAGACCTCTTGTAGATGTACAGTTAGAGACTGTAGCTTCTCTTTTTCCATGCACAGTGTGTGTTAGTCATCCTCTAGCCCTTCAGCAGTGGTCTACCGGCAGGACCACTACTGGCTTGATATTTTTGTTGGGTGGACTATTCTTAACACAATAGTGATGTTTACAGATCCCAAGTATATTGCCACGCCTGATGCTCTTATACCAGAGCAACAAACACTTACATGCTGGTATTACTATCATTCCGAAATGGTCCTCCATCTGATCAGTATATAGCTGTTTCTGATAAACTGTTTAATGAGTATATCTATAATGTAGATGTAACTAATGGTGAGTGGTAACTGAATGCTGCTCCTATAAATACACTCATCATCAAAAAAATATAAAGAAGAAAGTGTTGGATTGCAATGCTATTTAAAATGAAGATAAAGGTTACCACTAACAATGACTGATGATACATTTAGACTGATATGGCAATATTTATTGAGCTACACATACAGAAGTGGTGTCTCTCAGTATGGCATTGGACTGCCATGACTGATCATGCAACATCCCAGACATCTCGGCATGGAGTTGTAGAGGTTCACACAGTCCCTGCAGATTTTTGCAGTAAGAGTGGAGGTGGAGAAACACCAGCAAAATCTGCAGGAACTGTGTGAGAATATTCAAGATGCATGGGATGGATTATTGCAGGACACCATTAGAAACAGCTGCAACTCCATACCTAGACGTCTGGGATGTTGCATGATCAATTATGGCAGCCCGATGCCATACTGAGCGACACTACTTGTGTGTGTGTCGTGTTGATTTCATATGTGTATTGTTAATGAATGTTTAATCAATTTTAATTACACCAAATACACAAATTCAGGTCCTCTGCATACAGACAAAAAGACAAAAAACCCACATAATACACACAACTGGTGAGGTCATATACACATAATACCTAAAACAGCAATTAAGATAAAAACATAGAAATTAGTGAATAAAAATAAAATAGACAAAAAGCAGTAGCCTTTGACCAGTTCTGAATTGTTGCAGCCTTTGCCTGATGAAATCTGGCTGTTGTCCACTCCAAAATGGGAAAATCAAAAACATTAGCAAAGCCACTGTTAAAGCCGCCATTAGCATTGGCATCTGCAGAGAGCTGAGAGTTACATCGCCTCCTAATAAAGGCAAAAGTGATTTGTTAACGAGGACAAACAATACTTGAAAGCAGTTACTGCTTTTAACAATAATACATTTTTGGCTTTGTTCGTGTCTAGTTTTGGTATTGTTAGCTCGTTGTTGTCTTTTTACATGTTTGCACTTAAAACAATATTAAAAACATTTAAATCTTCCGCTTGATCAGTGTCTGACGCCGCCAGAGGGCGCTCCAGAGTAACGCGAGTTTCCCGGATGTTGTTTTGAGTTCCAACATGGCGCGGGGGGTTTTATCTTTGAGGGTTTTTGACTTTTGATGAGCGACTTTAACACCGAGGCTAAACTTTATAGCACCCCACAGAGCCGCGACACACGGGGGATTTATGAAATTAAACCCTTAACAGAAACCTTACTGTATAAGAGGTAAGTTTTGAGCCGCTTATTCTTTCAGTGATGTATTAAAGTATCACTTGTTCTACAAATACAGGTTGTTGTGGGACTGTGGGAGTTTCGGTGAGTTCTGCCCAGAGTTTCACGCTAACTGCTAGCTCACATGGACGACTTAATGTTACATCCAGGCAGCCTAACTTCAAGACCCCTAACTACAGCTTACCCAGGTTTATCACCACTTCTTAAAGATTAATTTAATTAATTTTGTGCAAAATGGTTAAAGCCTTCTACCTTTTTGAGAGTTAAATAGCTTAAATAGCTAATAAGCTCCTCAGATTTGCTAAGGCTGTAGCCTTTAGCTTAAATGCTGCTAAACGCGGACGAACTGTTTTGTAAATTTAGTGTCCATATGTACCAAAAAAAGTTAGTTAATTTGAGCAGGTTCTTGTTGTATTTGAAAGCATGGCACTTGTTTAAGTTAGCCAGCCAGCTCAGTATTTGTTGTAACTCGGCATGAGTGGTAGGTTAACGTTAGTTAGTTAGCTAATCTGCCTCAGTAGCTAGCTGTTTAGCTTGTAGCTAACAAGTGATTGATTTTGTAACGGTAGCATTAGGTTTAATTCTTATTATATATACATACATACATTTTTTTTTTTTTACTGTTGCAGAGTCTAAGATGTTGGCTCAGTTTTAAGTTGTTAGTAAGTCTTCTCCTTGCGGCTAGTAAGGATTTTACTTTAAATTGTGCTCCTAGCCAAATTAGCCAGCTTTAAAGTATCATCTTGACATTGTAAAAGTTTAGGTATTAGTTATCGAGCTAGTTAGTTTAGAAACCAGTGGTCTATATTAGTTGTTTCCTTCAAACAAGCCTGAGTAGCTACACAGTCAGCTGCTGCTGTGTGAACAGTGGAACTACACTTAGTGTTTGCTTTTGGTTAGTCTACGAGAGACCAGGAAGAAGTATTCATGAAATTATTCTGGGTAGTCAAAAAGTTCCTGGTTGGTTCCTAACCCCACTTTTGTTTTCTTTTGCTTTTTACTTTCTCAGATAATTAAGGTGAGGACAGGGCCTGCAATTTATGTGGCCTCAGTATAAACAGTGGTTCTCCAGAAGACGAGCTAGCTGCATTTTGTGATGCTGTCTTTTATGTTGTTGACCATAAAACATTAGTTCCTAGTTAGAACAAAACACATTTTACTCTGTAGCTAGAGTATGTCTTGACTAATACCCGAATCCTGTTAAAAGTCTATGCTCCAGTTTCACATGCTCCAGCGAGTCTCTGCAGGGTTCATAGAAAGTCACCTGTCATGTCATTTATGTACCTAGACGGCTGTCTGTTTTGTAAGCGTATTTACATGCCGACCCACTAATTTCTGTAAGTGTTTGCATATTGATAGTGTGTGTGGGTGAAGCGCAGTTTAAACAGAAGTAAAATGATGTTCAATTCATTATCATTTATTATCATGTATTTAAGACGTGTAATGAAGGCTGATTATGCAGGCTGTTTATAATGTCCCAGACCTTTGATAAAGTGTTGGAAGAACACTTTATTGCTCGCTATTTATTCAAGATAAATCACAGTTTTGTAGAAGATGTTTGTCGGTTATTTACCACAGGAATTTTTGAGAGAAGGATTTGAAGGGTGCTGTATTTTCTGTTATGGACCACAAATTTTTGGCATTTTTTTTAATCAAGCCTAGTTTTTCTGTCCGTATCAAGAACTGTCGTATCTTCTTACTGTCTTCTGCTCTGACTCTGTTGATAAGGTTGCCTCATTGCAGCTGCTTCACTCTTAAATGTGGCTGCTGATATCCTGCCGTTTTTAAAGGAGGTGTGATGGGAGATTCGGATGAGTCATATCTGTACTGGACACTCCAGACATTCCTGGCATACCAGTGCTGCACAGGGGCACACAAATTGTTCGGTCTTCTGAGCTTTATATGGAGCATTAAACAGAGAGATTCAGACACGATTGGCAAAGCTCTTTTCATATGCTTGAATTTTGGAAATACTTCACTGGAATGTGTTTAAATATGCTTGGTTAATTGTGCAGTAGAACTGCACGCCTGATTGTTTGTTAATCATTTTCATTACATCAGTCAAGCATTTCTCCGAATGGGCTCCGGTTCTGAGAAACTGTTCACATACAAGTAACAGAAATTTGTGTTAAGTGAGGCTGAGCTAAATGTGCATGCCACTCCTAGACGCATAGTATATGGTCAGAGAGCAGACAAATCAGTTTTGTTTCTTGTACCTGATTTTTTTATTTTTTTTATTTTTTGGACAACTGACCTCACTGTTATTTGTAAGTGACCAGATTGGATTGGTGTATCCAGACCTCACAAACCTATCTAAATAAGTATCTGTGGTGATAATGTAGGCAAAAATAAATACATAGCGAATCCCAGCACTTCCATCACTCTGGATCTGGCATTGCTGCTGTTTGTTGCACAGTCCAGGATATATGTACCTGTACATTATCTGTGATGTGCAACACAGAATCTTTGCTTTGTTTTACTTGTTAAGACTTAAAGTTTGTATGTTGGATATGCAGGGAGATTAATTTGTTCTGTCTTTCTAAATGTAGAATCACAGCAGTGATTTCATAATTAACTTTTTATGATACAGACATCCGCAACCCAAATTTTATCTGTCCACCTGTTTTGCCATAGTTCCCACTTATGGTGCCTGGCACGGTCTGACAACCGCTGCTTTATGTGGGAGGTGGTCATACCGAAATTTAAAGGTATTTTCTGCTTACAGAGAAGTGCTTGATTGGCAGGAAGCCAGCATCTGGTGTAATGGATTTTCTTCCTTTTTGCCTCCCCCTGGAGTTGTGTTAAACTTACCAACCATTGCTGTTGTCATGACAGCAGTGTTGTGCCATGCCCATTGATCTGCCCCTATATTATATGGTATACAGGCGCCATCAACATGTTTATACCCTCAGAAGACCTTCTGTTAAACCTTAGAACTGCAATCCAGACAGCCATGTGTACATAGCACTTGCAGAGCATTGTGGGATGTGGTCACTTCACAGCTCTGTAACAGCTGCTGCCTAGTATGTGAATGGCACATAGATCTTTTTTTTTTTTTTTTAGCTAAGCAAGAAAAGGGGCGCTGATGTTTTTGTTGCATTATGTAGCCTTACCCTGGAATATTCGAATGGCATGGACCAGTCCTTTTGTTTCTGATGACTAGGCTTTAAGAGGTCGGGGGGTGGTCTCTCTTCAAATTGTGAAAATTGTTTTTGAAGCTTTTTTGCAATGGCTGTTGTTATGGTTTTAGTGGTGGTTTTAAACTGCATCGATTAGAGAAATGATTGTTGAGTTTGCTATGTCGGCTCTTGGCTCACTAAGGTTATGGCTGCCCATAGGATTAAGAACGGCAAAATGTATTTACCTTAATAGTAGCAAGCTAATAGATTGTTAACCACTAATATGCTCCCTTCATTTCCTCCTCTGAAAAAGTATGGCTTGCTGTGTGTTTAAGTGGTTTTGGATTCAAACATGATACATGCACTGAAATGATGTTTATAGTTTTGTTTTTCTGACATACGTTGGTATCTGTTTATTTGCATTACTGCAATAAATTGAAGAGCAGCAAATGCCTATGAGATGAGTAATGTTTTTATCCAGTTAGAACCATCATAACATGTGCTTACATGAATTTTAGCCTACAGTGATCATGTGTGGCTGCTGAATAGCTGAAATACAGCCAGTCCATCACTGGATTTTTGTTTGTACGCTCCTGACTCAGTTTTGTGCAGGACTTAATGTGGACTTACCTTGTAAGTATGACTTAAAGTACGATATGACTTAAAGGCAGACTTCAATGTTAATGACTACTGAGTTTTTGTGTAAGCTACCTATAAGATGTGATTTATAAAATTGTAGTTTCGAATGTTACACAATTACCCAAAAATGACAAGAGAATGTGAAAAACTGTTTTGTGCTGACAGGATGTTTACTGAACTGCAACTGTAGTGCATTTCTTAAAACAGGTTGTCTTAGTTTTTCAATATCTTTAGCGCCTTCCAGAAGGAAGTAGTTGGAAACATGGCCTGTGGAATGAACAGTGTGTAATTATTCTCTTTGCTTGCTTAAGAATGCACCGAGTATAAATAGAGTCAGCTGAAGGTAGTAATATCTTCTTTTGGAGGATGATTTCTACAGGTGTCACTATCTTACAGATTGATCCTATAAGTGACCATCAGGCTGTGCCTGACCCGTAATTGAGACTGACTTATGACCTGTAAGCAAAGGACACTAGGTCACAGTGTAGCAGTATTATTTTAAATGTGGTGTGTCATTCTGAGAAGGCCTTGACCAGATATTCTCAAAGCCGGATAGTAAACAGATTACAATCACTGGTCAAATAAAAAATGACAGTCAGACTGTTACCTTGGAAGTTTACAGTGATTTAATCTGAACATTTAACACAGACTGTTAGTTTCTGTTGTTGTAATGATTATGTAGGTGTGAATTTCTCATAGGTAGGTTTGATGTCCTCATTCCTGGAAGCCATCTTGCTTATAAGTGTCCAGAACATTATGAACCCTTCTAGATGAATGTAGGCAGTAATGCAGTGTGGTACTGGTAAAAAGTTTTTCCCAAAATATAATATAGCACTAGTAAAAGCAATGCACGTCTTAAATACTGCTGCATAGAGAAAGATCATTGCTTAAAGACTGATTGTTTTTATTGGGACTCTTTGGTTTGTTATAAAAACCATAAACTTGAACCAGACAAATTTGTCATTTTGTTTGGGGGTTTTTCTTGTTATTTTGAACAAAATTGATCTGTCCCCACTGCTTTGAATTTGACTGATTCAGATTTTGAAGGTCAGTCACATTGTGCTGTGGGAGTGCTGAGTAAAGCAGGCTATGTGAAAAGGTCAGTCTGATAATGATTGCCTTGCTTGTCATTGACAGTAGTAAGAGGGTACGCCTATGCATGGCAGAAACCAAAGTCCACTTAATTATTAATTTGCAGGAAGTGTTACAATAATTATTGAATTTTTAAGAATGTCTGATTTTATTACAGGTGGATGAAAAAAAATATCTGGATGGGTTTTTTTTTAAACAATACATATGTCATGATATTTGTTTCAGAAAACAGTAAAAAAAAAAAAAACAGCCAGTAGTGCATTTTAAAAATTCATAAAAAAAGGTGAGCATAATGTTTTTCAATATTTGGCGTACTGTGTCACACTAAATCCGTTGAAATAAAACAAATTTTGCAGTCTTTATGCATATTGTAATGTGACACTTGTCACTGTAATGATGTATTGCCCAGCCTAAAATATCAGATTTATAGTTGTGGTGTCATTTTGTTTAAATGGATTTTTTTTTTTGGTGTTTTTTTATTTTTTTTAATGGTGGCTCTGGCAGTGGCCTATCTCTACAGCCCTGACCACAGAGGCATCTTTCTCACTGTTCACCAGTGCATAATGGTATGTCAGAGGAATGCCAGACTGAACAAGAAATGCCTTGCCAGTTTTTATTTGGCAGCAGTTTGCTTCCTTAATGTTTCAGGTATGGCCTGTTGTTTTTCCTCCCAAGATACTCAAATGTATTGCATGCATTGCAGATTAAAAATAACACGGAGGTGCTCATGCATTTAGTATTTTAACATTTTTGTGTATAAAAAGATGCAGTGAATGTGCTACTAGATAGCGAGGAATGTTTTAAGAATTAATATTACCATTTTAATTCCCTTATGCTTCCTTAGTTGGTGAAAATAACTTTCATTTGCCTGTGTGCATTAAATAACACATACTATATACATGAAAGCGGTATTTACTTGTATGAGTTTACTGAATAGTTGATGGTGGGGTTTCTTATCATGGGTTGTTAGGGCACCTGTTTTTCTCTCCAGTCTACCCAGATTTTGTGCGTGTTTGTATAGGGGCCTTAGGAACTTTGTCGGTGGGAACACCTACTCCTGGAGCTCATAGCTAATTTGTTGGTGAGAAAAAAGTGGCTCACAGGTGCAAGTATACCTTTTTCCGTCTAAAAAATTGACTACTGTGTATACCAATCAACAACCTTTTTGATTATTAAAGGAACTGGGTTTGTATGACCTCGAGTATCGCTGATTAAACCTTTCAGAAGAATATTCAGAAGGCAGATTTCATTAATCCTTTTAAACAACGTTGTCAACCTCTGTGCCTTTGTCTCTTCATATTGTTGCTGGTAGTTCAGATGGTTCTTTCGGTCTGAAAGTCTATCCTTTCTTGTGTGTTTATTGTGAATTCTTGTAGAAATAATTAACTAATTAGGAGGTGATCCATATCTTGTTTTTTTTCCTTGAGTAGTAGGTCAGCTGTGTATGATTGTTCTTTTCCCATTGTTCTAAAATGCTTTGACTTGAATTAAAGCATGAATCTTTTCTGCTTGTCTTTGTTATATTTGATCACATACTCTGGAGAATGACTAAAAAAGAGTAATAATTGCACTCTGATTCTGAGGTCCACAAGGCAGACCTCATGCCCTTGCTGACGTTTCTGCAAATGATCCAATTGAACTTCAAAAGCGGCTGGCCTTTGAAAAATGCCTTTCGGTGCAGCCACAGACCAATAAACTGGTGGGTTTCCCAGCCCTGAACTGCCAGAGCAGTGGGGGCTTCAGCAGGCTTATATCAGTGACCAATGTTTAGCTTTAGGGAGTGTTTCTGAGCCCTGCAGAGAGACCGGGTAGATTTAGTGAAGTAAAACAGCACAAAGGAAATATATACAACGTATGCACTCTTACAGCTTCCTAATAATAAATTCCTTAACTAATAAAAAAATCTTAAAAGCATTGTATTAAAAGATTCTTTAAGAAGCAAAAGTGCACGTAAACCTTTGTCATATAATCTTTTATACAGAACTAATTATTTGCATTGGCGTTCCCAATGTTTTAAAACCTTTGTGTCCTCTGTTTATGTATATAGTGAATCATGGTAAATAATGTAAGACCTTGGTGGTGCTTAAGGCTCTTCTCACAAACATCTGTCTTGCTTAGTGATGATCATGCCTGCTTTCTTCTCTCCTCAAGCGCTGATGCTCTGCCGCAGCCATGTTCAGCAAAAAGAAAAAGCAGCGCATCCAGATCTCGGCACCCTCCAACTTTGAGCACCGGGTGCACACTGACTTCGATGAACAAGAGCAGAAGTTTGTGGGACTTCCCCGCCAATGGCAGAGTCTTATTGAGGACACGGCCAAGAGGCCTAAGCCTTTCATCGATGCCACAGTTATCACCACTGTGGAGCCTCGCAAGGTCAGATTATGTGTGTTGGATAATGCAGCTGAGACAAATGTGGAATGTTTACAGTATGTTGTTGCATAAGAAATCAGGGTTACCCTCTAGTTAGATTTACCCTTTCAAAGGTGAATGTGCTCACCAGAGTTTAACTTGTACCTTTTCTTCAAAACTGTGCATGGAATTGCCCAGTAAACTTATTTACCACATGAGTTGCTTTTACATATATATTTGACTTAATTGCAATTAATTCAAAAAATGTTTTTGGTTCACTTTATAAAAATGGTTGGCATGTTTTGTTTGGTTCATGCTAAATGAAACTGGACCTTTCTGAAAAGTTTAGATAATGACTCTGTTGTATTTTGATGACCTTCGGCCTTCCTTTTTGTTCCAATGTGTGGTTGTTTTTCAGACCATAGTGCGGGGCAGTAAGATAGGGGTGGATGGCTCTCTGACATGGCTGCTGGATGAATTTGAGACTATGTCAGTTATTCGTTCCAACTCTCTGCGGCGAGACAGCCCACCTACCCAGCCGCGCAGTGACACTGACCACTCCGGGCGGCAAGAGAATGGGGAGCACCCCAGCCGGCACCATGGTGAACAACCTGAGCACTTTGGAGATAGTAAAGACAGGTATGATCATTTCGGACAGAGCCAAACAAAGTATATGTTTTTTCATTGGTATCAATTGTATTAAGTTAAATCAAATTTTGGTAATCTGTTTTACCTTGTTCTGTTATATTTACTTGAATGTCATAAAGATTTCAACATGACCAATATGATAAGACACCTGAGAAGATATGTTTGAAGGAGTACAACAGGGTCATGTAGTTCACACAGGAAAAACTGAATGGAGACAGCAGATACTGGAGAATGCTTTGTTTTTTGTTTGAGCAGAGAGAGGGCTCGTCAGGAACCACCAAATGTTGACCCCCGACAGCGACCAGCCCGGACCCCCCGTGAAGATGGGCGAGCACAGCAGCAGCCCCGCGGACAAGAGCCCAGCAGGCACAAGGAGCGAGAGCGTCCAGCTGGACCACCCACTCCTCCTCACCGTGAACGAGCTAGAGATCGTGAGCAAGAACGTGACAAAGAGTACCATGACCAAGTGGTCAGGAGAGAAGGGGGTGGTGATAAACGACCAAAATCCAGCTACACGGGCCGTGACAGCAGCCCGCAGTCACCACGGGACAAAAGACCACTCTCTGGACCAAATATCCGCACTCCCAACCTGCCTGTCACAGAGGGTGTAATTAAGACTGCCCAGCAGGGCCGACCTTTTAACACTTACCCGCGTACAGAGAGTGACACAGCGAAAAGTCCCAACAGTCAGGTGAGTAGCAGATATTGAGGAAATTGGGCCATTAGAGCTGCTACATCGGCATGTTTGTACTTTTGTACAAAGCATGGACTGCAATAATGGTTGTGCCTGATTCTCACAGTGGCTCCCTCTTAATTGTTTCTTGCAGGACTTGAAGTCAGGCAAAACTCATGAGCCTTCTCACCACAATGGCCCCTCTACTGCAGTAAGCCGAAGCGGAGGCGGCGGTGGTAAAGGTGCTTCTCGAGGGGAACCCCAGCAGCATCATGCATCTCATCCGGCTCTTGGCCCAGAATCGCACACCCAGCAGCTTCCCCCAGCACCCAGACCACCTGGCCCCCCTGAGCCTCAACAGCAAGGCCGCTCCCCACAGAGGGAGCCACAGCGTGTTTCCCATGAGCAGTTTCGTGCTGCTCTGCAAATGGTGGTGGACCCTGGGGATCCACGCACTTATCTGGACCACTACATTAAGATTGGTGAAGGTTCTACTGGTATTGTGTGTATTGCTACAGTTAAGAGTACAGGCAAGCTGGTGGCTGTGAAAAAGATGGATCTTCGCAAACAGCAGCGGAGAGAACTGCTCTTTAATGAGGTAAAAAAAAAAAAAAGTTTTTAACTTTCTTCTGTTTCTTGTAATGAAATTAAACTTGGCATAGTGTCAGCTGAAATGCTGGAACTGGGTTTTTAACCTCCACTATAAACATGGAAAATGTGTATGCCTTAAAAATGTGCCTGATCTTTATTTAAGTTTCTCCATAAAACAGTTATTATCCTGTTTGTAACTCATTTGTATGAAGCCTCTTTCATTTGGTAAATATGTATATTTTTTACTAATGCTTTGTTTCTTATAGGTGGTGATAATGCGAGACTATCATCATGAGAATGTTGTGGAGATGTACAATAGCTACTTAGTTGGTGATGAGCTCTGGGTTGTCATGGAGTTCCTTGAAGGTGGAGCTCTCACTGACATTGTCACGCATACCAGGTGTGTATCTGTGTTAAAATTTATTTGAAGTAGTACTTAAATACATTATATAGGCAACACAAGTAAACATAAAATGCAGTTTTTAAATGAAGGTTTTTATTATTATGGGAGACAAAAATCCAAACCTACATGGCCCTGTGTGAAAAAGTGTTTGTCACCCAGTTAAAACACCTAAATTCAATTTCTCTAGCCACACCCAGGCCTGATTATTGCCACACCTGTTCTCAATCAAGAAATCACTTAAATTGGACCTGACTGACAAAGCAAAGTAGACCAAAAGATACTCAAAAGCTAGCCATCATGCCAAGATTCCATGGTTATAAAGCCATTTCTAAAGTTTTGGGATTTCAGCAAACCACAGTTAGAGCCATTATCCACAAATGGCGAAAAACATGGAACAGTGTTGAACCTTCCCAGGAGTGGCCGGCCGACCAAAATTACCCCAAGGGTGCAGCAACAACTCGTACAAGAAGTCACAAAAGACCCCACAACAATATCCAAAGAACCGCAGGCCTCGCTTGCCTCAGTTAAGGCCAGCGTTTCTGACTCCACCATAAGAAAGAGACTGGGCGAAAATGGCCTGCATGGCAGAATGCCAAGACGAAAACCACTGCTGAGCAAAAAGAACATAAAGGCTCGTCTCAGTTTTGCCAGAAAACATCTTGATCCCCAAGACTTTTGGGAAAATACTCTGTGGACTGCGAGACAACAAGTTGAGCTTTTTGGAAGGTGTGTGTCCCATTACATCTGGCGTAAAAGTAACACCACATTTCAGACAAAGAACATCAAACCTACATTAAAATATTGTGGTGGTAGTGTGATGGTCTGGGGCTGTTTTGCTTCAGGACTGGGAAGATTTGCTGTGATAAATGGAACCATGAATTCCGCTGTCTACCAAAAGATACTGAAGGAAGATGTCCGGCCATCTGTTCGTGACCTCAAGCTGAAACAAACTTGGGTTCTGCAGCAGCACAATGATCCAAAACACACCAGCAAGTCCACCTCTGAATGGCTGAAGAAAAACAAAGTGAAGACTTTGGAGTGGCCTTGTCAAAGTACTGGCCTGTATCCTATTGAGATGTTGTGGCATGACCTTGAATCCAATCCAAGCCCCCAATGTGGCTGAATTACAACAATTCTGCAAAAATGAGGGCCAAAATTCCTCCACAGCGCTGACTCATTGCAAGTTACCACAAACGCTTGATTGCAGTTGTTGCTGCTAATAGGTGACCCAACCAGTTATTAGGTTTAGGGGGCAAACACTTTTTCACATAGGGCCATGTAGGTTCTCACCCCAGTGGTTTAAGAATGTTCTTTCATGTAGATTATCAATGATTGTTGTGGTTCAGCTACTGACTCCAGCCACAGATGACCTAAAACATGAGCTCTAGGACTTTATTGGCCAAACTAATTAATATATTGAATAGACTTGTAAATGGTGGTTGCATCTTTATGTGCCAACATAATTGGCATAAAGGTTTAAAATTTAGCCAGACTGCTGTGTTTAGCTGAGAACATTTGCATGTGTAAGAATATTGTGTTTTTTGGGATGTTGTGTGTTTGTGTGTGTGTGTGTGTGTGTGTGTGTGTGTGTGTGTGTGTGTGTGTGTGTGTTTTTTTTTTTTTTTTTTTTTTTTTTTTTTTTTTTTTTTTTTTTTTGTGGTTTTTAGCAGCTGTGTTCTTTTGTAATTTTGTGGATATGCATTTATGTTCATGGATGATTATATTCATAGCCACCTAGTTTTTGTTTTTATATTCTAACATGTAGTACCATGTAGTAAGCTACTGGAATAGTTGACCACTAGATGGTAGGTGTGCGCTGCTACAGTCATACTGGATGCGCGTTAATGACAACTTGTTTAATGCTGTTTCTGTGTTTCAGGATGAATGAGGAGCAGATTGCCACCGTTTGCTTGTCTGTCCTGAAGGCTCTGTCGGTGCTGCATACCCAGGGTGTTATCCACAGAGATATCAAGAGTGACTCAATTTTGCTAACTCATGATGGAAGAGTGAGTTATCTGGGCTCCTTTGTTCATAGTGTGTTGGATTCAAAATGGTAGTCATACCATCTGTTATCAGAACCAGAGAACAAAGCAGTACTAGTATGAAAGATAATGTGAAAGTTTAATTGCCCTCATATGAATATGCTACAAATGTTATCATACAGTGGATTAGGGATGTGCATTCAGACTAATTTTGAAACTTGAGTGTGCATAAGAGTTAATGTATAAATATTCAGTTATACAGGGAAAAGTATAATAATGCCAAGAAAAGGTTTATCCTATGAAATTATTGTAGGTCTTACCTTTTCATACATTTGCACTGGCTTTGCGTTAAAATTTACAATTGAGTGGCACAGGCTGTCTCCCCAGGTAAGCTTATAAGAACAGCTTAGAAGTGTAACGTTAGATGCTAATGATGGCTTGTCACTGTCTTCTACGCAAGGTGTTTTCCGTTATGTGGATGATATGCTAACACATTTTTGTCAGAAAATACATTTTTGACAGTAAATGGGGTTTAGACAGGATGATAGCATTACAGCTAACTAGTTCTAATTTGTTGGTGAGCTTATGAGCTCTGTGACTGAGGGATGCAGTTTGCGCTCACTGACATCATGAATATACATGACGAGCTCTTAGAAAGTCTTGTAACTGGAGTGAAAAGTGAAACTGTTAAAACTCAGTCACTGATCACTTTTTCCTCACGGTGTCTTTTCTGTTCTTGTTTAAACCCATTTCGAGCTTTAATGTACTTGGAATCCTGAGAGCCTTCTGTTTGTGAAATAGAAAAACTTTCATTGTCTGCACCACTCCACCCCCACCCCACATATGTCTTTGTTACTGTCTGTGGTGTCTGTCCCATACCCTCTTAGTGGTAACAATAAATAGCGGTGTCACTTAGAGGCAGTGTTTGATTTTAACTTGCGGTAAGAGAAGGGGAAGCTCTCTCAATAACCCATACCCATTTCTCGTTAGGCTTTGTGTGTGTTTGCCTTTACATGTTTCATTTCCTCATGTGCAGGACTATTGCTGCAGTGCCCTACAGGCCTTAGTTCTCCATATGTTTACCCAACCAAGCAATGCAAAGTCTTTTCAGAAAACCTTATTAGCTTCACTGAGTATTACAAATCATAGATAATAAACATTTATATGCAGAGTATTCCTTTAGCTGTTTGATTTGCATCTGTTATTTTGCTTTGCTGGCATTTGATTGTTTAAGCTGGTGATTCTTCAGATTGCGACATGAGCCGCAAATGGTTACAGCATGCTTAAGAGTACCTTAAGGAGCACAATCTGCAGGTGTGCACCTGTTAAAAGTAGTTACTTCACCTTGTAGCAGAGAAAAGAGCAGGAGTTCACACCATTAACACTATTGCACCTATGACATTGCACATTGGCTCGCAAGAAACATGAAGGGAAATGACCTAGGTGTCCTCTTGCGAAACCTTGTCCTTGTATTTCAGAAGGCGTAAAAACCCCTGGTGTACTAGGAAGTGATGTTCACAGCTGTATTTTATAATGACCGTGTGACATCATATTACCTATTTTACATCCGTACCATTACAACTGTGTGATTTTAAAATATTGCCAAACTTTAGTCTTACACTGATTGTTTCTTACACATTTGTCCTTTTTTCTGTGCATTCTCAGGTGAAATTGTCTGACTTTGGCTTCTGTGCTCAAGTCTCGAAAGAGGTCCAGCGACGAAAATCACTGGTAGGAACGCCATACTGGATGGCCCCTGAGCTCATCTCTAGACTGCCTTATGGACCAGAGGTGAGATTCTGTTTGTTCACCATGTTGTATCACTCTGTCCTCATTAACTATGTCGGTGCTGTGTGTTTCCTAAGGTCATGTGTGTGAGTAGAGCAAAGGAACCTGAAATTATTCTTTTTCTGCAGGTGGATATTTGGTCACTTGGCATTATGGTAATTGAGATGGTTGATGGGGAGCCTCCGTATTTCAATGAACCTCCACTGAAGGCTATGAAGATGATCCGAGACAATTTGCCACCCAAACTGAAAAACCTCCACAAGGTAAACTATCCATTAGTAATCCCTCCTCATTTGTTTTTCAAACACAGCTTTGGTGGTCTTGTCGTAGTCCATCTGCTTAGTGTTTGTTTATTTGTTTGTTTATCTATCTGTCTATCTCCTTCAGGTTTCACCACTTCTCAAGGGCTTCTTGGACAGAATGCTTGTTAGAGACCCTGCCCAGAGAGCCACAGCCCAGGAGCTGCTCAAGCACCCATTCCTCAGTAAATCTGGCCCTCCCTCCTGCATTGTGCCCCTTATGAGGCAGAACCGCATGAGATGAGAGCAAGATCTGAAAGACCCTCAGCTGAGCTCATGCAACTGACTCTTTGAGGCAGAGGAGCTGCAGAAAGATACTACTCTGCACACGTCAGAGACTATTTGTCTTCCTGGTCAAGCATTTGAAGGAACACATCCATCTGCTGGTACTGTGGACGATATGCTTGGCCAGAACTGAGAACTGTTGTAAAGATGCCTTCAAAGATGTCAGTGGGGGGGGGGGAGAAGAGACATTAAGTGTTTTACACAAATTTTATGGTCCCATGCACACAGTACTGGCTTTTGCCGTCTTTGGTAAACACAAATTTGGTCCCAGCGTTCTTACTTTATTTGTTTTTATTTGTTCTTTCTTTCTTTTTTTGGATCATTTTGCTTTTGGGAATCCTCATCCTGCAACTGACCTTAGGTCTTGTGTCTCTACAAGAAGAGTAAGTGACTTGAAGCCCTTTACCGATTGGAGCTTTGTTGAGCTTCTCTTTTTGTCTCCACCCTACAGCTGAAACTTTGCTCCTTCTCTGAACTCAAGTTTCATCTCCTGCACCACTACCACTTTCCTACTTCAAAACAATTTAAAGAGGAAAATAACTACTGAAGAAGAGCTATACTTTATCTAAAGGAAAACACTAAATCACTAGGCTTCTGTTACAACACTATGCTAGGTAAACACTGGAAGTGTGCTTTTATTTCAGACCATTTCTAGTTTAATGCAAGTTTGATGATCGTAGAGCTATGTCATTTTTTATATATATATTTTTTGTTGTTGTTGTTATTGTTTTCTTTTTTTTCTTTGGGTGACAGTGAAGCACTGTTTTGAGATTGAAGCTGCACTCCCATTCTTTTTGATTCCCAGCACATAGAAAAGAAGCTTCTATGTCATGATAGGATGAAATGATGAAATATTAGTCTTCTATTTTGTTTTCTTTATTTCCTTTTTTTCCTTTGGGGAGGTAGGGGGTGGGGGTTGAGGGGCATGTCTTTTAAAATACATTTGAAGGTTTTTTTTTTTTTTTCTTTTCCCATAGCACCATACTTTAATGGGTGCTGACATTGACTGTTACTAAGGTCTTTCCATTGCAGAACAGTGCAAGCCACATACTTGTTGAAGTAATCTGTGCAGATTTGAATCCTTTAGGAGGGAAGGGGGCTGCATAATATGAATGTATGGTTTGTTGCTGACTACCAAGTCATTAGGGGCCATAGCCCTGCAGAGCTTGGTGTTTGCTGTAAGACACTTTTCATTTCCGAAGGGGCATGATAATTAGTAGATAGTGGTTAATTCAGGGGAAATGCCGGACTCTGCAGTACTCTAGCCATCCAGGACTAGAGTCTGATTTCCCAGCCATCTTGTATTTTGCTAGGGCTAATGTTTATTAGGGCTAATTAGCAGGGGGTGTAGACTGGAGCTGTTAAGACTTAATCCGACTGTGAGGCATCTGCTAAAACCACATCTACTGCGTAGCTTTGGTGCTTGAACACTATCGTAAGCACTCGCACATTAATGTAGCTGTGTAAACCCTGATTTGATATTTCACAATGGGGTGCTCAACAGTGCCTTAGTCCTTGGCAAGTAGCATATTAGCTTGCATCTAGAGAGCAACCAAAGATCATTTGTAGAGTGAATTGTGAGTAATCTACAAGTTTAACTCAGTGGTCTAAATTGACCCAAACATACTGAATCACATAGTACTACTACGCTACAACACAGCTTTTTATAAAAAGGCTGCACTTGCTTCTTCTGTCAGACATGTTTAGGCCTTAAGTGGATGAGTGGGAGATTGGGTTCTGAAGGAATTAGATGACTCATGTTGATCTGTTGGAAGAGATTTGGATTTGTCGGTTGTGAATTCTGGTGTTTCCCTAACCCGGTTTGACTGCACAGTGTTTTCCCTGCTTGCAACATTACCAGCCCCAAACTGAGCTGACAATGGTAAAGCATGGACGCCACTAAAATGAATGATTCTGACGATCTGGATACCTGATCAAGCTGAAAGTTATAAACGCCCCTGTTCAAGTTACAGGTGTGTTTTCATCAGTTGGTTTGAGACAAAAGCATGTAAATGAAAGAATGCAGTAAATGCATTTACTGAGACCCATTCTAGGCCTTCCTAAGTTCTGACTGATGCTGGACCCTTTTTAGTGGAAAGCAGCCCCAGTTGGGGAAGTAAGTAGATGAATCAGCTAATTTATATTTTTTGTCTGATTTATACAACAAAAATAGTTGCATACAACAAACAAAAACACTAATTGTTAATCGTGGTTATTTACTTGGCAAGTAATTGTCCGCAAAAATGTCAGGATGATGACAGGCTTCTGCGATCTAGGGACCGGGGTTGGGAAATGCTGTTGTATATCATTTGGATGCAAGTCAAAATCATCAGAATCAAAAGGCTAGTCTTATTTTAGTCTTATGAGCAGTTTGCTGTTTTAACACTTTTGAAGATGTTCAGTAGGATGTGGTTAGAATGGAGAGGTTGGTGTGATACTGTACATATTTTGTGAGATTTTAATGGATTAACATCTCTAATTCACTCTAATATTAGTCATAACCTCTTGTACAAATTCACCTTATCAGGTTATCACCTTATTTTATTTTTTGTATTAGTAAAGTTTGTTTCAACTTTTTTTTTTTCCTTTGTAAATTGTTCTCCAATTTTCTGGAGGTGAAACATAGAACAAAAAATGACACAAAAATGACAATCAAACATCTGAGTAAAATAGAATATGAAATGTTAGCATGTTAATGCCAGAGAAAGTAGGTTTATTGTGTAGAACTGGAATGAATTGTTGTCGGTGACCAAATTGCATAGCATAGACCATAAAATCACATGGCTCGTTGAAACTGGGAGAGTATGTTCCATTTAGATGTTAAACATGCAGAAGCGGAGACAGGTCTTGAATCCAGGGATCACCATTCTTATCGTTCCTTGCATACAGCCTTAATGCGGGGAAAATCTTTGAAGCCGCACTATGGGATGACACATGCAGTTCTGTTGAGTTGACAGTTCAGGGTATGGTTGTTCTGCAAAATGTTTGCATATGACTGTTCTAGTACAAGGAATCATCCTTCCTCCTGCCTTTTATTTGCTGTTGGAATGTGAAAATGGAAAATGCTGTGCTCTGAGAATCATTTCTGTGAATGTTTTCGTGTCCAGAAACTTCCTGTCTGTCTTCTCCCGTTTTCCTTTCTAAAGGAATGTTTTTGTAAAATTCAGATTTACACAGATGTCTGCTTTGCCTCAGATGTAGTTGATCAGCCAAGTCATATTTAGTGTCACATTTTTGTTTCTTTAGTTTAGGCCTGGAGCTACCAGGTTTATGTGATTAACATTCGCTGGTAGTCAATACTCAGCACAATCTTGCATCACCACAGCTTCTAAAGGCATGCAATATGGTGAGTGTGGCTTACTGTGGAAGAGAGAAAAAAAAAACTTCATAGCTCGACACAGAGGGCAAACACTTTAGACTTTCCTGTCTGCTGCATTTAGCTGATGTTGCATGGTGAAGCTGTGTTTTGTTTGTATAGCTTCAGTAAGCCAGATGATGCTCGAAACTACACTGAATAGTGACAACAAACTTAACTGGATACAGTTTGGAAAGGTTTAGATGTTTTGAGGACACATTATGAAAATTTGGCAATGTTTTTTTTTGTCTTTTTTCCCTTTCCCCCCTCTAGTTGTAGTGTTCTAGTTTTAAACCAACAGAGCAAATTTTGGACACTAAACATGCCTTGGGCTGGTGGTCTGCATCTGAGGTACAAGTAAAACAAATGTTCAGATTTAATCATTCCTTTAACAGTAAGGTGTTATATGTAATATTTGGTGATTTCTGCTACTGTTTACTACAGAGGTACATTTTTTTAAAATTTGAGGCGTGACCCATTTGTATGCAAGATGTGATCATTTTGGGCTGATTCTTTTATTTCTGTGTCTCTTAATTGCCAGCGCTATAAATATGGAGAATGGGTCCAGTAAAGCTTTGCTTTCAAACAATGGTCCATAAGCACCCTATGTGCTGTCTGAACGGAGTATGTACAAGTTCATGAGCTCCTGCAGAATGTGAGCTAATTCCTGTGTTAACTGTATCAGCACTAAAGTTTGATCAGATGGTGGTCTGACTCTAAAGTGGTTTGGAGCAGCACTGTGCTGGTAGAGATATGGTACTGATGCTATCATACATGCCTAATACTTTTTTTCCAGATCTGTTTAAGTTTGTCACTGTCACTCGTCCATCCAGTGGGTCTACATTGAAATGCTTGTTTCTAAAACCTGTGATGAATGTTAGAGTGTATGCTTTTGTAACTAAATGGATCATCACGAGCCTGTAGTTTATAATTTAAAGAATCAGTTTGTTTAATTAAATTTGGAACATGAAGGTAAAAGCCTTGGATAGACTTTGTTTGATCGAGTGTAAACATATTGGTTTAGACATTACTGGCTTTTATTACTAAAAATCTCATGAATTATTTTAGTTATTTACTTTAACTTCCTCAAACGGAAGCCCAGAATCCTGGACTGCGACTACTACTGACTGGCCTGCTCATGTTTGTGTGTGAAATATCACAAAGTTCAATCAGTGTTCTTCTCATTCTGTTAACTGTAGTCATGTTATGCAAACGCACCACTTTAGGTAGTCAACTGATATCAGTTCCCTTCTTGATTTGTGAGTTGTTGATGTGTAAAGGACTTTCAGCATTGCAGATTTTCTGATTTTTGCAAATACATTTTCCCTCATATAAATGTTTCTGTTTGTGTGATCCTATCAAGTTTTTTAATGAGATGGGTGGGTAAATAAGCAATGCACTAACATGGGCATTGTGAGGCAGCACAGGTATGTGTGTTTCATGTGCATTTATGATGTATAAACATTTCTAAACTGTAGAATCCTGAATTAGCATTGTGTAGAAACAGTACACTGGCATGAAGAGAGTAAATTGAATGTGTTTCGGTAGACGGACCATTTTGGCCTCTATTTGTATCAATGGATCAGCCCCATATAGGAGTACTTTGCCGTTCTACAGCTACAGCCTGTAGTCCATCTGTTTCTCTTCATACATTGTTACCCTGTTAGAGCAGTTATGTGGGTGGGGGATCATTCACAGCACTCCAGTGAGACTGGCGTGGTGTGTGTACTGGTGTGAGTGGACTAGACACAGCAGTGCTGCTGGAGTATTTAAACACTATCCACTCTGTTAGACATTCCTACCTTGCTGGCCCGCCCTGTAGATGTAAAATCAGGGACGATGGCTCGTGTGCTGCTGCAGAGTTTGTGTTGGTCATCCACTAGCCCTTCATCGTTGATCACAGGATGCTGTGGGCTGAATGTTTTGGTTGGTGATCTATTCTCAGTCCAGCAGTGACACTGAGATGTTTTAAAAACGGGGTGAAACAGAAGAGCGAATGAGAATAAAGGCCTGGAATGATGTGGTCAAAAGAAAACATGTCTCCCGGGATGACTAATGTTACAGTGCTCCATTGAAAGCAGGGATATAAATTTTAAAGAGTCTGACTGTGACAGAAAGTGACTCGTCTCTCATCAAGTAGGCCTTAGTCATTAGCACTTAGCCATGTTACATGGGTAGTGAGCAGGTTCTTACTAGCCTGTTTTTCTTCATGAGAAAGAGCTTATTTTGTAAAGAAGGTGAAGTCGGTGATAAACGGATGATAAAACTAATGCCAAATTTCCATATGGAATGTGAAAGAAAGAATTAATGAATGAATAAATAAATGATTAAAGCATCTAGTTGCTGCTCTGGATTGTGCAATACTAAATATTGTATTAATGTTACCTGTTAACATTTAACGTTTAACACAACTGCAATCAGAAATCATAACGTCAGATGAAGTCCTTCTCTCACCAATACATGTAAATTCTTTATATTGGACACTGTAAGTCCAAGGGTTTATGGACTCCTGCTCATCCAACAATATCTCTAAAATCAAAAGTATTCATAGGAAGTTAGTTCTACCTGTGCTACGGTAACTCTATTCTTTATTTACATTATTTTTAATTCTTTGCACTAGATGTTTGGAACATTGCTGTGAGGATTTAATTGCATTCAATCACAAGCATTAGTGAGGCTGGGTACTCATATTGGGTGATTAGTTCTGAATCATAACTGCCACTCATTCCAAAGGTATTGGATGGAGCTTCATCGCTCCAGGGCCCAATGCGTGGGGGTGGGGAGGGGGGTTTAACTGATGCTTTGCTTTGAACTGCTCATCCCGTTCTGTCAGTGCTTTTCCATGGAGTTTATATAATCTGAACACGCGTGTCAGCACCTTAATGTAACTGAATTCACTAATTAGGAGGAGGAGGTTCTAGATGCATACATCGTGAGGAAATGAATCTTAAACTTTTTTTCAAGTTACGTATTAGTCATCAAGATTTAGTACCTAATTCCGTTTTTGTGTTCAGTTTCATTCAGTTCTTTGTTGGTGACCGCATCTGTGCTGCTTTGCTGTTGTTCACACCACTTTAGCATTTATATATTTAATTATTTATCTATCCACCAATACAGACTACAGTAAAAAGGCTTTACACATTAAAGTCTGTGGAAAGAATTGATGAGAATATTTCACACACGCCGTTTACATATGTCTTCTTTGTGCTTTATGTATCCTCTTATGACGTCTGTGTAGGTACCAGGTAACAAAGAGGTCATTAATGCATTTTCCATGTATGGCTAGTGTGAGTGAATCAGACACAGCAGTGCAGATGATGAGTTTTTAAACACTGTGTCCACTCACTCCCCACTCTGTTAGACACTCCTACCTTGCAGGTCCACCTTGTAGATATGAAGTCGGAGAAATGGCTGATTCTCAGTAAACATTTGAACCATTGAAACAACATTGAATTCACGTACCTATATTTAAACACATTTTAGACGTCCATGGACGACCATTGTTTACTGGGTTTCCTGCTGCACATTTTGTCTTGGTCATCGTCTAGTCCCTCATCAGTGGTCACAGGACGCTACCCACAAGACGCTGTGGGCTGAATATTTTTGGTTGGACTATTCTCTGTCCAGCAATGACACTGAGGTGTTTTATTTCATCCTCTTATGACATCTGTGTAGGTACAACATAATAAAGAGGCCATAAATACATATTCCATGTGTTTCATTGCTCATTGACTGTTTGCAGCTCTTATGGGGTTCATATACCCACAATGATGAGAGGACAATTTTAGCAGGACAATGCACCATTCTGTTGAACCAAAATTAATCAGAATTAGCATTCTGGAGAATTCATACAAATGGTGTGGCCTACACATTCACTTGACAGGAGCCAAGTCAAAGCATTCCACTATCAACTCGTTATATTTGCATTCATTGTCAAAAAAAAAAGTTGCAGTTGGAGGACAGTGTCAGATTGCCGTGCTATTGGGAAGGAAGATAAAGGTTACCAGGAACAATAAATGATGATATATTTAGACTGATGTTGGCAATATTTACTGAGCTACACATGCAGAATTAGTGTTTCTCAGAGTGGCACTGGGCCTCCATGTTTGCTAACCCAAAATGCATATGACATGGAGTTTTGGAGGTTCCATAACAGTCTGCGTGCATGTAGTCCTGCATTGCGCTGCTGTCTGCCAATGGTGCTGGGACTAACAGGATGACTCATGGAGGGCATTACTGCTCGCTGAATGTCCATAATTGTGACTGCTTGGTCGGTCAGGTACAGTGATAAGGTAGGTCTCTGCATATATCACATGCGCAGCTGAGTGTGAAGCGTGAAACCTACCCACCAACTTTCACTGTATTCTTTTGATGATGAGTGTATTTAAAATTTAAGCTGCTGCTTTAGATTAGGTTAGATTAGATTCAACTTTATTGTCATTGTGCAGAGTACAGGTACAGAGCCAATAAAATGCAGTTAGCATCTAACCAGAAGTGCAATTATAGTATTATTTACATAAAGAGCCGAAATAATAAATATATACATATATAAGCATATCTATATACATATAAATGAATGTATAGAGCAGCATTTACAATGAATGTTTCAACTGTAAGAGTAGTGTAAAACGCAAAAGGTACTCTCTACAGCCAGTGTATGCTTTGTAATTATACAGGTAATTACACACTAATAAATTATAGTTCTGTGTATTATATACTATTTCTGCTAATAGAGCCCCCTAAATCTTATATATTGTATATTTTAATATGTTTGCCATTAAGGCAAGTGTACGTTTCAAGAAATGGACCGTATGGATCGGAGAGGCATTGGTACATTTTCACACTTTATCAATGTTTACAAACAACTTAAAATACTCTTTAAACGGGAGAAAACACCACGAGCCCTTTAAAACCCATTTCAACATAACCGTGCAGCCTGATCTGTATATAATGACTTTAGGATACTGAGGAATCATTTTGTAGTCCAGAACATTTTTTACGACCACATCAGAGAAGCCTGATCAGGTCAGAGATAACACAATTTCAGCACCGGAAGAAACGAAGCCTGTCTGTGTGCCATTACGCCACTTTGGGCACGCTGTGTATTTATAGCGCTTCCGGTGCCGGAATCGGCATCACTCTCTTTAACCAACGGAACAATTTTCCCAGGCAAGTATTTTTGTTTACCTCCACTCGCTTGAAAAACATCCAGTTATATACATGAGCATAGCGCAATCTCAGTCCTAACAATAAGACGATTTCATGTAAAAACAATGCTAGATGCAACTTCTTTCCGCACACTGAGGTGAATTTCCAGAAGATGACGGAGAGAGAAAGAAGCTCCTGCAGCCAATCAGGAGCGGAGCTTATCGTTCTCTCGCAGCTTGCCGCAGCCAATCAGAAGCGGCGCTCTAGTGGCCGCCCAGCTTGAGCAGCCAATCAGGTGCGCTGCCTAGTTGTGCAGCTGAGCGGTGAGTCATCGGAGCTGCCGGAGAAGCAGCACTTGTTGAATGAGCTCTCTGTCATTTGGAGGCTGTTTCGCGGTGCAGCAACGCAAAGAGTAGCCAGTCCATCCCTGAAGAACATGAACTAAGGGTCTGCTGGATAAACCTGCAGCTTCATAACGGTTCATCATCCACTGCTACGGCGTCAGGTAAGCGGCGCTGTGTCTGTCCGTATTGGCTTCAGTGACCATTGAATTAAAGAGAAAGTGGCCTCATCAAAAGGCTATTCGGCTGACTGACCATCCCAGTCCCTGGATAACTCTAGAAGAGCAGGGGTCACATAGTGTATGCGTTTATTGTTTCATGTATGTTGAAGTTTTTCCGGATTTTCGGTCCATACGTATGTCATTTGATTCCACTGTTTATACGTTTAGTTTATTCGAATTTCCGTTCCACCTTAAATGCTGTAGCAGATGTAGTCTGGCGCCGGTAGCAGCAGAACGTAACTGCAGCAGCATTTAAGGTGGACCGGAATGTCGAATAAGAAGACCAACACAACTTAAGTGTTTTTTTTCCATCCCGTTGTTGTTTTTGTATGTCATGTTTTGGTTAAAGTTTAATTCTACAGGTGTTGTTATTGTTCAGTGTCTCACGTTGGCTATTGTTAATGATGGACTGCAATACTACGTGGGTTCTCATCTGCTCACTCAGCAGAAAGACCAAAGTACAGTAACAGGCTTGTGTTTTTGTTCATGTTACTAATTCACTTTTAAACATGCACGTTTTTCCGATTTCCAACGCGTGACCTTAATTCCACTTTTGCTGAGTGTTTTCTGGAAGCACAGTCAAACCAAAGTTGGATGACAGAGCAGAGCAGTGCCATCCCACATGTCACATTGGCGACCAGCTCTTCATGCACAGCTGTGGCCTTCTTACTCATTGTCCATTATTCTGGCCAGACTGATAGTCGTTTTTTTCAATTCACCGTATTTAGTGGAAAATGCATTTAAACAGCACATTTAACTGTCCTCTCTTTATAATGAACCATGCAGGTGCTCTTTAAAGGAGCAATATGTAAGTTTGTTTAGTTTGAAAGATGTCAAAATGAAACTTTCAACATATAACCCAATTTCATAACAGTTTTGACAATAAACGAGAAGTATTGTGTTACAGAGATGTCTACTGTAGTTAGCACACTAGCCAGTCAGGGCTGGCCTATCCTGTCTTATAATACCAATTATTACTTCAAGAGCTGATACTGAGTCACTGTCAGTGTCTGTCATCAGTCCAGCATTAGAGAATGAAGAAGTAGCACGGCCCGATTGTGGTTTTCTAATCTCCTGTCAGTGATGTTGAAGTTCTGTTCCCGGTTAAGTCACTAAGGAGAGGTAACCAATGACAGGAAGAGTAAATACAATTATAATGGAAGCGTTATAATTACTGCTGCCTGCTCACACGCTATAAGAAATCATGGTCAGCAGTAAATATAAGAACTATATAAAATCAAATTAATGAGTCAACTCTGGCATTGCTTTCCACCACTGGAGACGCTCCTGGCGAGTACAGGGATCAAGTTTGATGAAAAACTGGTCTCATAATTTTCAATGTCCTAGAGAGGTATGGTGAAAAGGGAGTGACTGGCCGTATTCTGGGGTAGTGTAGAAATCAGGAGTATGACTTCAGCAGATTGTGTCATCTTACAAATTGCTCCTTTCAGTACTGACAATATCCAGGACAAGCTTACATCCAAAATAGTAACTTTACAGGAGGTTTTATTCTAAGCATTTCTGTTGGTCCATTTAGCATGCATTTTAAAGGACAGCTGCTGTGTTCAAATGCTGTAAAAAAAAAAAATTAACACAGGCTGTTTTCTTTATTTGTCCATTTGCACTTTCTCCAAGGTCTATTTCTCTGTTATTTACTATCAGGTAAAGAAGATTAGGGACCACAAATCTTGCTTTCTGTGCAAAATGTGTCATCTTTAAACTATTTTTCATACCTGTAGATGCCAGCCACCCACGTTGTGGTGTGCCGTGCACTTTGCCTGTCTTTGAGAATGCCACACATCTTAAGAAGGGACCTTCCCTGAGGACTACATAGATGACTGCATCTTGACATGGCACTTCAAAAGCAAGCCTGTCGTGTTTATATTTTTGTTCAGAAGTCAGGAAGTTGTGGCACAGTCATTCCAGCAGTAGACTTCAACTGCAGGCCAGGCGCTCTCACATCAAGCTATTTAATGACCTCTTCTTTTCACGGATGAGCCGCGCTCCACCAGCTTTGCAGGTTCTCTTTCTGTATGGTCAGGGTTTGGGTGTGGTGGTAACCAGTTGTTGCAACTGCAGCTGTTCACACGACCCCTCCTCTTTCGGTAAAACCCAGCCAGCCTGCGGTTCACAGGTCCAACACACTTCCTCAGGCCTTTGCATGCACAATGCTCAGTCTTCTCTGCATCTTTAACAGGTGGTTAAGGTGGAGTACTGTGAACAGACACTGTGTTTTCCCAACATCTCACCCACCGCTACTGTGGACATGTCATCTGTATTTGAACATGGTAATGATGGTGTGTTTGTTTTGCCCGCAGGACGAATGTTTTTGATGTCTGCACAGCGAACGTCACTTTGGCCATGTTTGCATGCTGCCCTGAGCTATGGGGTCTTTTTCCTGACCACCTTGCCAGACGTTACCACAGGTGTGGTTCAATGTTAGTCATTTCCAACCTAAAACAACACCGCAGATAAAGCTGATTAAGCCACCATTGAATGAATGTCTTTGTGTTTTTCTCAGCTATATTTCACCATTCTGTTTTTTTAACCTTTGTTAGTAATGTACTCCGTCTCTCTCATTAATATCTAATTGCAATTCATTGTGTGCCACATATGTTATCACAAGGTTTACACCACACAAAGTAAACATCTAATAATTAACTCTGCTTATTTTGTCTCATTCCTCCGACACTTTTTAGGTCAAAACTGCTCTCACCCGATTATCCCAGAGCACGGTGGCTTCTTCTGCAAGCCTTCACCATGCAGAGGGTTCCCTCAAAGGATCTACATCTACTACTTCTGTGAGCCAGGCTATGTCCTGCCAAAGCAAGTCCACCGCTCCAGATGCCACAGAGGCCACTGGAGCCCCACTGTGCCCACATGTGTACCTAACTCAGGTAAGGGCACCTGTACTGTAAGCTTCTCTGCACACATTATTCTGAACGCAGGCTTCAGAATGGCATTCTGGCATGTCGACGCGTCATTTGTTGATGCTGGAACAAAACTTAAAATACACAAAAACATAGAGATACAAGTTTCAGGGCTCATGTGACTGCAGGTTTCCATTCCAAACAAGCAGGAGGTCAAACAACCTGCTTCTCACAGTTTATTTAGGTTCACTTGATCACGTGTGTGCAGATCCACCGCCCAGTTTGCATATGGTAACAGAGGGCTATATATGAATGGAATCAAAATTGACATTTTTGCTTTGGTGAGGTTGTTCCGCATTTCTAGATAGAGGAAGCATTCTATAGACAGGAGCTATACCAGCAGAAATGCTAAAGTGAATGACCTACATAAGGAACGAAGTGCAACTCTTCTCTCAAACTCTTCCCCTTTCGAGCTAAACCACACAGAGACAGGAAACCAACAGTGTGAACGGGAAGTGAGCGAAGTCACCATACTAACCAATATTTCTTGTTCTGTGAGACGTTTAAAGCCCTCGGAAAACTACTGCGTCATATAATTCAAAGACTATACTCATCCGCTTGCACAAATACTTTTCCTAAAGTTGGGTTAACTTCCTGGGTTAATGAGCCCAAATATAACACAGTATCCGGCCATCAATGATGCCTCATCTAGACCAGAACATACTTTATGTGCAGAGTAACAGGTGCAAATGTACAAATGTGTACTGCCCTAGCTGGCTGAAAAGCAGTCCAGGCCATAACACTCCTTATAACGTTAGGGTTAATGGGTGGGGCTAAACTGCTGTAGACTGAATAGGTGGATATATGTTAGTGTGTTGCATTTCATAACATCCTTTTCATATATTTGAATTGGTTTCCATAAAATTGAACTTGATCAGTGTTTACATCCTACAACATTACTGATTTTCTGTAAAGCTGCTTTGAGACGACGTCGGTTGTAAAAAGCGCTATACAAGACAATATTGATTGCTTGATTGAACATTACTTGCTATTGTGCGAGCTCTAAACTGTGCATACACTGTTCTCACAGCAGGGCATGCCAACTATGAAGACAGAGTGACCAATTCCATCCCGAGTGTGGCTACGACTGCTGTTGGAGTATCTATCTTCCTTCTCACCACCACAGCCTGCATGGTTGTTAAGTCCCGCCTGTACCCCTGCCAGTCTCAAAGGTATGCTGCCCTCACCCCATTACTTTACAAAGACAGGACCAGTCAGCCAAGACATGTCTGGTGTCTGAAGTTTGCTGCTTCACTTCTGCGCTGCAGTAGCGGCAGCTCATAGCATAGTGTGTTTTAAGAGTTACCACTGTGCATGCAGCGTCTTTGTTAAGTAATTAAAAAAGAAGAGAGAGATCTGTGTTTTTGACACCACTACTGTCTAGCCTGCCTGTTTTTGACTAAAGAAAGTGAGTGTGTTTACATACACTTAGTAATCAGATCGTCACGATTATTATCAGATTATTTTAGTGGTCATGGAAATTCTAAAATACTCTAATTTCTTAGATCCTAAGGCCTAGAAATCAGACAAGGAATGCTGTATTTTAACTCTTTTTAATTTTAAGCACATACATACCCCCTACTTTGATCTCTTTTGGATTTCTCCATCTGTGTATACACCAAAATAAAACTGCAGAGACACAAAACACGTTTAACACAGCAACCTCAAGCAACAAAGCGAGGCGGGAAACAACTACTTTACATTTTCACTAAAGCGAGTGGATGTTTTAAGCTTGGGTTTCTATTGTGTTTAACAGTCTGTATTTTGTGAATTTACTAGAAATCAGATTATCCCTGTTGACCTGGGACTTTTCCCATGAAGGGCACTTAATGTGATTTTTGTGCAGGTTTATATCAACCCTATGCAGATTTAGTGTCCTAACCCACATAAGCAAGTCTGAGATTACTTAATAACTAGACAGTTTAAAGTACGTGTGACACCTTCTTAAATTAGCAACATCGGTGAATTTCTTATTGAACCGTTTCTTTTTCCCAGTCAATAAATGATCAAACTGGCAGCTGATTAATAAAGTAACTAATATTTAATCATTGTGCATTACTTGCTCAGTGTGGTCATGCTTTCCTCTCTTCCAGCAGGCGATCCTCTGATCAACTGGACTTGGTCGTAGACGGTATGCCTGTGTCTTTACCCACCTATGAGGAGGCAGTGTATGGTAGCTGGGGACAGCGGCTTCCACCCTTACGAGGACCTACTCAACTCTTGCTGGCCTCATCCGAACACAGTCCCTTATCGTCTCTCATTCAACCGGAGTCCAGTCAGCGCGCAGATACATTGAATCGGAGCGCCGAGGCACCACCACCACCTTACGAGGAGGTGCTGGTGCGGGCTGCAGCTGTAGCCAATGAGGGAGAAGCGAGGGCTTCGCACATTGCACTTTCTGTGGAAAAGGACAACTAACTGACAAGCGTGTCAGCTCACCTTCAGCCTACTGATTGTTGGTCCTCTTGCACTAGAATGCCAGTGGTTTGTGCCTATCAGCGTAGGTTCACCCTCAGCTTCTAAAGATTTTTGAGTAATCAAGGTTTTTTTGGGTTTTTTTCTTGATCTTAATGAAATCCTGAAGCTAGGAGGGTGAAGATATTTAGCAAAATAGTGACAGTGTTTGCATGATGGCTGTTAAATATATATATATATTTTTAAGTGGTGTGCACAGCGATGTTGATTGTGTTAATGTTTACAGCACAGCTGGAGACATTTTTATTGTTGCCCTCAATGAGGAGGCATGACCACAGTGGTCTTATGGACATGATAACAGGCATTACATTAGGGCACTTTGACTTTTTGCTCATTATTCTACAGCTGACACTGGACTATGAGATTTTAGTTCCATAAATGCACATGTTAGTAGGAGGAAAATGTTTTGTCCAGTTCAGACTCTGTAGCATGGGCGCTCGGCTTGGTTTTGCCCCATAGACCTGTGAGAAGCTAGTACTTTGCACCAAACTTCCTCAGATCTGTCTCATTAAATCTCTTCACTCTGCATTCAGTTAAAGCTTGCGTTTAATAGGTGGAATATTGTATAAAATTAACTCACATCTTCCACCCCAATGATTTATATCTGTTCTCTGATGGAAAGAAGGAGCATAAACTTGAAGCACATTTCCTGTTAAAGGCATTCTAATTTCTTTCTCTCTTTATCTGAAAACATTAATCTATAATATCATGTTACTATTAAATTTCATTTTTTTATTTGTATATAACATTTCTCAATACACATATATCTATATACAAATATAAAAGTATTAATTGTAAAAATGCTAAACCTTTTGAACTGAATGTTATTAAAGCTGTAGTTTTTAAAATGATCCCAGAGCTTTTATTAATGCATCATTATGGTTTCACTTTTCTCCACAGGAAGGGTTTCAAGTGTAGAAAGTGCTTTCTTTCTTAGTGTAACTAAATAAGATCTTGGTGCTTAAGAAATGGATCCCAGAATCCCAGCACGGAAAAACTATTTGTGTGTGTTGTTGTAGGTGGATCCAACCTGGTACATCTGGGATCATCTCTGATTTCTGGTTAAAATGCAATTTCTTGAATAAATGAACGTAAAATGAAATAATTGTTTGACAGATCAAAGATAGCATGCGGCTCAAGATAATCTAAGCTTAAAGTCAAGCCAAGAGAGCTAAGAGACATTCCTCACTACCCTCCTGGGGTCTGTCTCAGTGCAGTTTTTCTTGTGTAGCCAGCAAAGTTTAATTAGATCTTTCAGTCTATTTTTATTATTATTAATTAAAATCTGCACAAATGAGAGAGAGAGAGAGAGAGAGAGACAGAGACAGAGACATCAGAGCACATCTTCCAGAACTGTTTTCCTACAAGAGTCAGATAAGGACTTTAAATGATACTCCAGATCTTTCACGGAGTGACATAATAGGGGTCTACTCTTTTGCACCCTACACCTAAATAAATGAGATTACATAGAAGTATGTAACTACATAGAAGTGGTTTACAAGTAAAGATGACTATGAATAAAGGAGGAAGCTACAGATATTTCACCAGATAATTGATTCCTTAAATGTTGACATAAAACTACAGATGAAAAAGAGTTTCTGGCTGTAAGACACAAAAAGTATAGTTTATACACTGCTCAAAAAAATAAAGGGAACACTTTGAAAACACATCAGATCTTAATGGGAAAAAAATCATGCAGAATATCTTTCCTCATATAGACTGGGTAATGTGTCAGGAATGAAAGGATGCCACATCGTTTGATGGAAATGAAAGTGATCACCCTACAGAGGGTTGAATTCAAAGACACCCTGAAAATCAAAGCGAAAAGTGATGCAGCAGGCTCGTCCATTTAACCCAAATTCCACTGCAGCAACTCAAAATGGTTCTCTGTAGTTTGTATGGCCTCCACATGCTCCTAATGAGACGACGGATGGTGTCCTGGCGGATCTCCTCCCAGATCTGGAAGTCAGGCGAGCCTGTGGGCCAGTCAATGGTTTCAGTTCCTTCAATCTCCAAGAACTGCCTGCATACTCTCGCCACATGAGGCCGGGTATTGTTGTGCACCAGGAGGAACCCAGGACCCACTGCACCAGCGTAGGGCCTGACAACGGGTCCAAGGATTTCATCCTGATACCTAATAGCAGTCAGGGTGTCGTTGTCTAGCCTGTAGAGGTCTGTGCATCCTTCCAGGGATATGCCTCCCCAGACCATCACTGACCCACCACCAAACCAGTCATGCTGAATGATGTTGCAGGCGGCATAACATTCTCCATGGCGTCTCCAGAGCCTGTCGCATCTGTGTGCTCAGGTAAAACCTGCTCTCATCTGTGAAAAGCACAAGGCGCCTGTGGCGGATCTGCCAATTCTGGTGTTCTGTGGCAAATGCCAATCGAGCTCTACGGTGCTGGCCAGTGAGTACAGGGCCCAATACAGGACGTCAGGCCCTCAGGCCACCCTCATGAGGCCTGTTTCTGATTGTTTGGTCAGACACATTCACAGCAGTAGGGCTCTGGCAGTGCTCATCTTGTTCCTCCTTGCACAAAGGAGCAGGGAGCGGTCCTGCTGAAGGGTTAAGGACCTTCTACAGCCTTGTCCAGCTCTCCTTAAGACTGTGCTGGGAGACACAGCAAACCTTGTGGCAATGGCACATACTGATGTGCCATCCTTCAGTAGTTGGACTACCTGTGCAACCTCTGTAGGGTCCAGGTACCGCAGCACGGTACTAGTAGTGACGCTGACCCAAGTCCACTTCAGAACAAGTGAAAAATCAGTGGGAAAAGATGAGGGGGGACAAAATGTCAATGGCCTCGTCCTTTCAAACTATTCCTGTTTTGGGGGGTGTCTCATTGTTGCTCCTCTATTGCACATGTTGTTAATTTCATTAACACCAAAGCAGCTGAAACTGCGTTGATGCTATACTCTGATTAAAAAGCATTCCCTTTATTTTGTTGAGAAGTGTATAAACGGCCACCAAAAGAGATTTGAGTGAAGTTTAGTTTGATCTAACTCTGAATTTTTGGTCACATGATGGTATATCAATCTTTACCAGGCAGCATCACAAAGCTACATATACTGCACACCAAACTATTAAATTCAGGGTTTCAGATTACGAACCGCTCCTGGACCGGTCAGAAATGATGGTGTCGGTGGTGTAACTATAGTCATTTTTGTCACAAGGATGCTCTTGAGTGAGGATGTTCTGTAGTTGTCATCAGTATATTTGAGCAGAACATAACATGGTGGCAGCGGTCACGGACTTGACCCCTTTAACGACGAAAGGGCAGGTTAGACGCGTTTAGTAACGCTCCATGCAGCTCACTGTGAAAAGATACCTGCGAGGCTAAGCGGACATTAGCATAAGGCTAGCCGGATTAGCATACCAACACCCGACATGCACAGATTGCAACCTCCACGACCGTTGTGCGTAGACTCACGTAACCTTTCAAAGTCATGGAGTTTATGCTTTATGTGGATCTAACCGTGGACGACGACGAAAAGACCAAAGTGAAATCTCGTCGGCGAGAGCGGAAGAGAGTTGCTGGACACACTGATGGGTGAGGCAGCAAAGGAGGCGTGGAAAATAAGGGACGTTGTCGCTACATTTGACGCTCACTGCAATCCCAGTGTCAACAAAACCGTGGAACGTTATCGGTTTTTCTCGAGTGAAAACAGACTGTTATGTCACGGAGCTGAAACTTGGCGAAAACATGCAACGGACCGCTACGGGACTCGCTCATTCGGGATCGCATCGTGTGTGGGAGCAACAGCAACGGCAAGCGGGAACGTCTACTCCGCGAGAAGAACCTGACACCCGACACTTGTGTTCAGCTGTGCAGAGCCGCGGAGTTGTCGCGGGAGAACGCTAAAACCATCTCCGGACCCACAATGGAGGAGGTACACGCAGTGCAAAGACCAGTGCTCCACAAACAGGCGGTGGAGTCAGTAGACTGACTTTGTGGCAAATTGCACGAGAAAAGCAAACAGAAATGCCCAGCATACGGTAAGAAGTGCAAAAAGTGCGGTAAAGAGAACCACTTTGCAGCTAAATGTAAAGCCAGTCAGATGCTAAAAGGAAAAGAAGCTGGTGCACAATGTAGCGGAATGCAAAAGTGACGAGTTTGAGGACATTCCCTGTGTTACTGCATCAGAGACAGAGACTGTGAGTTCAGTAGGCTCTGATAAACGCCAAAACAAATTCTCCCTAAAAACGATACAGCATTGGACATACGTACATGACACGTGATCGACACGCAGCCCTAGCCAAAGTCTGGCCTACCACAACACCAGGCCTTCTGGGTAGGGCTGCCACCCGTCCCATAAAATACGGAAGATCGTCCTTTATTTGGCAATTGAATGTTACGTCCCGTATTAATCCAAAACGTTTAAAACGTAATTTCTGAAAGGTGGCAATCCTACTTCTGGACGAGTTGCAACAAACCGTTCACCGTTGATCACAGTGCCTCCGCACACGGATTCATTGGTCTTCTCTAAAGACTAAAGATGACCTGCTGCTGTTCTGAGTCACCCCATGACAAGACGCCATTGCAGTTCTTGGTGACATTGACGTGGTGTTAAGGGCAGCCATTGTAATGGCCCTGCCATAAGGGTAATCATTTGCACGTCTCACGATGTCAAACACCCAACAAGCTTCAATTCCGTTGGCTGATTCCTTCTCAGTAAACACTTAAACTGTTTAAACTGGGTGCAAATACTTTTTGGTGATTGGTTTATGTCTCCAGTCAACATTTTATGTGCAGCAACTCTGCATGTTTTATACCACGTTTTCCCTTATGAATGGTTAATAGTGCCAGGTTCCATGACAGCATATACATATGGGCTTCTAAGGATGAAGATGGGGCTACACCGGTTACCATCTTTCCTTTAGGAATGCTCTTTCTGTTCTTCAGAAGCTGCAAAGTAATTCATTTGGCACTCATGAATGCATTTAAACCGTTTTATTGTATTGTATTTCTGTTAACACAGTCAATACAGGACATGGTTAAAACTTCAAACTGAAACAAGACATACAAGGCTTTTAGATAGAAATGCAAGAAAACTGGAAAAGCAAGGCAAGTCTAATAGTGTCTGATGTCTAACGATGTAGCATGTAGGCCCTTCCTTGGATCTTCAAAAGAAAAAAAAGAAAGAAAAGGAAAAAAAAAACCAACAAGGGAAAAACACAAAGGGGATGTCGTTATAAATCTCTTAATTTTTTTTTTTTTTTAAACCAAACCCTTCCGAAAACAAATAGAACATGATAATGAGAACAAACCCATAAAGTAACATTTTCCAAACATGAGAACTAATCCTGCATCATCAGAAACGGATCCAGTAGATCAGAATCCAACACAATGATTTAATATATAAACCTGTTTAACTGTAATTCCTCCCCCTATTTGTCTTAAGAATTACACTATATCAGAACTCCTCCATACACACGGTTCTAGCAACAACAGCTACAGTAAAAGCACACAAACTGCCAAACGCTAAGAGAGAAGGCTCGCTTTCAAAAGACAGAGAAAAGAGGAAAAACAAAGATAAGAGAAACTGAACATTCCATTCTTCAGTTCAACAAAAGACAATCTGTATATTCACTTACATGTCATATATGCAAAAAGTATATAAAATGCTTTTATAAAAAGATGCCACTGATAAAAGGAGAGTATTTGTTGCGTTTTTTTTTTGTCTATGGCATTGATCAGTAATGTATAAGTAAATTACAAAAGCTATTTAAAGTAAGGCTCAAATATTAACCAAGATCACCAACTGCATTCAGATGGACCAACCATGAAAATGTTTTCTAGTCTCAAAAGCACAGTGAAGCTGAGGCTGCCTAACAATGCTGCTCATGTTACATGAAGTCCTGAAATGTGGTGGGACTTTACACCAAGGCTCATACGACCACACCAATGTGAAAAGCCAGGCCAGTTGACCTTCAGTTTGAGAAATTGGCCATGTTGACTAATGCACTGGAAGAGTTAAAAAAAATAAGAAAGTGGTTGTCCAGAGCAAGACTGATCTTTTATCATTTTCTTCTCTAGTGAGACTGAGGTCCGTGTTGTGTAAAGTCTTTGAGCAGGTTGTCTGTTAGGACGGTAGGTTTTATACTTAACGGCCAGCTCTTTCTGAGTCTGTGGTGTATGAACACAGAGGCTTTCACCACAATGTCTGATATTACAATCTATGATCAAAGTAAGAAGACTTCTGAATGTCTGGTCAGATTATCATCATTATGGTCTCTGTACTGGGCCCTCTCTAACCACTCTGCTGTTTCTCAGAAACGGGCAAAGATTCTTTCGTTCAAGACACTTGTACACTTGTTTTTCAAAGCAGCTTTAGTTCACTGGTGATGGACAACTGGGTTTTCATGAACTGCATTTTGATCATTCGTATCATCTGTGCTGCAGACTCTTCTGGTTTGATTCTCATGCACAAACATTATGTGACTTTGAATGTCCGGTGTTCAAGTCAGGGCAGAAAAGGTATGGTCAGGTCTGTGAATTCATAATAGAAAGACAGCCAAACAGGGTCACCCATAAAGCCAAGCACCATAGTTGTGGTTTAATGATCCACGTTTTCTTCCTCAGGTGAGCGATGACATTGTCCCAGCTATTTGAGCCTTTAAATCAGGCGCTCGCGACAAAAAAGGATCCCTCATCAGAGCTGTTAAAAAGAAAGGATGAATAGCATTCAGTTAAACGTGCAGCAATTACACACAACATTTCTCAAATGTAAAACAATGGCTGTACAATTTGCTGCTTTAACAAGATGCTGGCTTTTACCCCCCCAAAATTGAAAACTGCTGTAAATATGCAAATGAGTCACCTAAACACTCCCTATATTTCATCTTGACCAACCACACACCTTCCAGATAGGTGTTGATCCAACAATAAATAAACCAAAAATAATGTAAGCCAGCTGTGCCCCATAAAGAGCTCACCTGTGTTAAAAAGGTTCACTGCAGTGTAATTTAATATAAACTCCAATACATGTCATTTTGTTTAGGATGTGCAGCCTTAATTGAAACTAAAGCTAATCTGGCATTACGTATCAACAGTACAACACAAGATGAACTCAGCACTGTAATTTTTTACATGTGGTAAATAGCGCCCTCTATTGAGTACCTGCAGTATTGTCCAGTGCCTGCGTCCCTCCCAGGACTGGATCCCTATCGGTCAGGAGTTGACTTCTTTTCCAAGGCGGCGGGTCAAGCTCCTCTGATTCTGTAACCAGGAGGCCCGTCTGGCCCAAAACATGTATATATTAAAACACTAAGCCTACAGACATCACCCTTGCTTTTACTGCCAAGTGTTCTTTGCACTACTTTTAAATACACCAAGTAGTTCTTCCCTTACCAGTGAGGCATGGCTGAGCAGTAGCTCCTCCTCTATAGTGCTGTTCTTCTGCCTTTTCTCCCAGTTGGTGGTTAAAGAGGGCAAGTCGTCATCTTCCTCCAGGGTTCTGTGTAGGTGTAGGATGTTTCAATGCACAATGTTTCTCCAGTTTAATAATAAATTACAACTCACCGTAATTAATGGGCGCATGCATAATTTTAAAACCCTACCTTTTTTTGGACGGTGTTGTTAGCACTTCTCCAGAGGATGCCTCTGCCTCGGGGAACTGGGGCAGGAAGGTAAGCTGAAAGTCATCATCCATAGAGATGTATGGCGCAAGCATGTCTAGATCCATCTCATCCAAGCCCTGCAAGAACATAGCAGTCTAATTTTAGCTTCTTTCTCTCCAGTCTCCAGTTCTGAAAATAAAGTCCTGCTCCTTTCACTGATGCTAGTAAAACACCACAACAAGCTACCTCGGTCAGTCCTTTCTGAGCAGTGCTCTCCTCATTCTTGAGGGTGAAGAAATTCTCCACATCTCCTGTGTCCATGGGTAACTCTTCGATTGAGCTCTAAAGAGAACAAAGAGCACTCATTAAGGTATTAGCCATTAAATGCCTCAGATATATGGTTCCACCACAACACTACTACAACAGAGCATTTCAAATCAAGTCACACTAAACGACATTATTTGTATCTCAATTATTTATTTATACAAAAAAAAAAAAAAAAATCAAAGAGCAACAACTCACGGAAGGTGAGGCAGGAGAAGGGCTGTCGAATATAGGTGAGAGAAGTTGACGGAGCTTTGGAGAGCAAAGGTTCTGTGGACATTCTGGCACAATGTCAGGGCTAGACGGTGAGCGGAAGGACAAGTCCATATGGTCTGCAAAGAAAAAGAAAAGAAAAAACAAACGAACATATTAAAAGACTTTTCTGTCATTTAAGAAGGAAGGGTTGATAAACCATGACAATATTTTAGGTTTACACATGTATTCTGTAAGTTAATATTGGGAAAACAGGTTCATATTGTTGAGTGAAAGTCAAAGATGCAAACTATGTAAAAATCATACTAGAACTTCACGTTATTTTGTTAACAGCACCTGTTTTATTTACAGTTGCATTTTTAAGTTGGCATAATTTAATTAAAGATTTTAGAAAACAAGCAGTATGTTCTGTACTTTACTCTTTTAAGAGGGGGTCTTCTGGCATTGGGTAAGCCCAAGTGTCCCTCTTGGCTAATTGTCAAACAGAACTTATCCTCACTACAGATACTAAGGGTGACGTGACAATTCCATCCATACTTCTAAGTGTTATTGCATGATTAGACCTCAGAGGTAACATAAGGAGTGAGGGTTAATGCGCCACCTGTCAGGGGTATGATGGTATCACCAGCGGCTGGTGCCAACTGCAGCAGATCTTCAGGATTGTCCTTCAATTTGTGGAAGAGCTCAGCACTGCTGCTACTGCTACTCAGCTCATCCTCAGAGTCGTCCACCTCCATAATCGTCAGAGTCAGCATCTCTTGCTTCAGCTCATTACGGGTCTGCTCCACGGAAAACACTGTTTCTGCCTCCTCCACTCCACTAGAAGAAATAGCATAGATTTTTAAACCTCACCTCAATACATAGAGAAGTTGATCAGATTGTGTTAATGGCTTGTGAGAGAACTTTAGTACATCTAAGTTGATCTATACTGTAACTAGGGCTAAACAATCTGTGGAAAACAGACAGCTCATTTGTTACAGGACCACATCGTTATAAGACCCACTCTCAAGATAATTATATGATTGTGTACAATAAAAGCTGTTGCGATTTGAAAATTATAAACTGCATTTTCACATCTAAATATTGTCACAGTGATAATGCGATGCAAAACCCCTGCATCCCCTCTGCAACCCAACTTCAGTGTCATCAACAAGTGCTTAAATAAAATCAAAGGCTGAGCATGTTGCTTTGTAAGTCCAATAAAGAAACTCACAATTACCTAAGGATGAAGTTGAGACACACCACAGCCTCTGGCTGTGAAGTCTTTCCATTGTACAGGACGGTGGCTTGGGTCTCAGTCCAAACAAAGCCCCCATTCTTAGCAAGGAAGCGGTACTGGCTAGTGCACACCTGACCTTTGGAAAACACTGCAGGCAGAGAGGGTGAAGAAAAAAAATAATTTTAAAATTATATAAAAATAAAGGAAACATTACACATTTAAACACTTGGAATTTTTCATACTACTGACACCATCAATATGGTCCATGTTGATTTCATAAATGCAGTAAACAGGTCATTGTAAGGGTAACAATTGTCACTTACAGATGTGTAAGCTCTTTGTCACATGATCAAAATCCAGGGCATGGAAAAACTCATAGGCTGATCGGCCAATCAGCTCCTCAGGCTGGTATCCAACAAGTTCAGTCACCCTGTGGACACAGTTGCTGGTAAAATATTGCTTTGGACACACAGCTCATAGCCCCTTTTTAAAGTGTTCTATATTAAGTTGAAACTTTATATGTGGAAGCGTGGCTGAGGTGTGTTTGAGTCTTTGGGATCACTGTGTGTATCACATGCGTCAAATGTGTTCCAGTACAATTTAGAGCACACCTGTCATGAGCCACCCTCTTTGAATGGAGCTACCAACTGTCTGTCTACATTTTTACCACAAGAGGGAAGTGCTGAGCAAAGACTAGGGCACGTGACTATGAATTGCTTTCCATCCTGGAATATAGCTGTCCTGCTTGACACGTGACAGAATCCTACATCCACCAGTTTATTCAAACACTAGTTTGGCAGGTCTTTCAGTGAGGACAGCTCAATAAAACAAACGGACATAAGCCATAAATAAATTACTTACAAGTGTAGACAACAGTATTAAAAAAAGTTAAGTTAAACAGCCTTTTCAATAAAATCTGAGTAATAAAATAACATTCCATTCCATTCTCTGTTGCATGCTAATATTTGCCTTTAGAAAAAAGAGCAGCAGCATGGGACTCAACCTTCTGAGGCAACAGATTTTACTACAGTGTTTACGGTGCTCGCTTTAACGCATCACGCAGGTGAAACACTCACGTTAAATTTGGTAATGGTCAGCTGCCTCACAATAACACAGAGTGGCTCTGTTCCATGAGTAAAAACATGGCTTCTGCACGTAGGCTCAGCAAAGTTATTGTTAGTGCAGAGCATGTGTACAGTGCACGCGCACACACGCGCACACACACTCAGCCTTGCCAAGAGGTGAACAGAGTGCGTTCCTTCAGACAAACTTAGCTGACCTGCCAAACAAGGCATTCTGGCGTCCAGGAACTTTTTTTCCCTGTGCAAAGCACAGTTCTCACTGCAGCACAGCTTCCTCTAGTCCCTTTTACATGTAGTTTTATAAAGAAATTCAACAGTATTTCTGAACAATAATTCTGAAAAGGAACAACTGCTAGTAAATTATATGGAGGTTTCAAGTGTGAACAGAAGCCAGTAGAGTACATAAGGTTTTTGCACTACAGAATGCATTTTAAATCCTTTTAGGGTGCAGAGGTACACTGCAATCATTAATAAGAGATGAGACTTTGTTTTTTTCAGCACTATCCAGCAAAACTTAACAGGCAAAGGGGGAATGGGTTAGGGTAATGATTTTAAAAAGGAGGAAACACTGGGTGCTATTCATGCCAAGACTGTCACATTGTACAGAAAAGGAAGTTTATGGCAAATGTGTAGACCATTAAAAAAACAAAACAAAAAAAAAAAAAAACAAAAAAAAAAAAAAACTGACGGCTGGAAATTGGAATGATGCATGTTCTAAAAGGCATCCTGGTAATGTTGCATGTTTTAAATGTGAAAAGAAAGTGTTCTCACCGGCCATCACACTGTGTGAAGCTCAGGTCCATGTTGTGGCGGGAGAGGAAGGTGTTCCTGTCCAACGGGAACTCTACGCAGCCTGGGTGGGGAATGGGCTCACACAGCAGAGTCAGGTAGCTCCCAGCAGGGGATGAACTTTCCAGTTCATTGTTGAAGATCTGAATATGACCTGTGCAGTGAAGCACCTGAAAAATTGAAGGGAACAGAAAAAGGTCCTAAACATTTTAAGTCTCTCAAAGGGAGCAGTTGGAGTCGTCCCCTTTCCTTTACTATGTAACAATTTGTTGTCAATCATGATGATTATAATCAATGTATAAACACCTAATCACGTTTTCTAGTCTATCCTATTCTGGCATCAGTTTGAGGAGAATGGAATCCCCTTCCTGAGACTGGCAACTCCCACTACCACACCTCTGTCCCGGTGTCTTGCTCTGGTTGGCAGCTTGGACACCAGACATCTAGCTCATCCTAACTTTCAGAATGACAGAAAATCTAAACAATCTTAAAAAATATTACAGATAAACTCATTATAATTAGTTCTGCATTGGTTCAGATAATACTACCAAAACAGAGCCCAGAAACAGTGATTACCTATGCCCTTCTAACTTGAGAAAATCAAGGTAATAGGACATAGACAGCCCTTGTCTGTCAAGTCAGTTAGAATCGTTTGATTTTAATCAGTTGTAATAAAGCTGTTGCAATCGGCATATCAAGCGTCCGGGAACAGAAGTGCTATTATGACACTGGGTTAATAATGCACTACCTTCCAAGTGGCAGACTTGATGTTCACTGTTCTGCCTCGGCTGGTGAGGGTGCTTTTCATTCGCAGGAAGAAGTTGTGTTCAATAAACCTTTCCGCCTTCTTCTTACAAAGTCCTGTGCAATAATAAATACACCAAAATTAGGACGTTCAACTAAAAAGGAATTAAATGACATGCAGGTTTTGGGAGTGCATTAAATAATATAAACACAGTCCCAGAAGTCGTACTTTACCTGATTTAGTGGTGAGGATGTCTCTCAGCTCCTCTTGATCACAAGGGTGGACAAAATCATACACACTCTGCCCAAGCAGCTCCAGCTAGATAACAAAACAGAGAATTTATCACAAACTGTCAAGAGAAGCTTATTTTTTAAGAGAAAGGATATGCTGAGTCTGTTTTTAACTTTTGACAATTTGTTGTTACAACACCACCAAGCAGCACTTCACTCCTTCACAGCAACAGGTACAATCAGTCTGTTTATAGTTCAGATTTTCTAAGATAGGCCTGGCGTGAATGTAGGCCATGCTCTTGGATTTCACATCCTATTACACTCCACCACAAATCTCAAGTAAAAGATACACTGCAATTACTAACGTGACACTCTAGCTGTCACCCTTACATTGCTCTGACGGCCAGTTAAATTCATGTAAATGCATCATTTCGGACAGCAGTACGGTGGCAGCCAAACATCAAATGTGTCCTTGCCTCAGAGAGCTGACTATGCGGTCTTGGTGCAGCCTGGGAAGTATTCCAAGCCTCTTTGCACGCAAAGTAATGTGATCTATTTCAAGGCCCAGAAGGGCAGGCCTCATGCTGCCTCCATGTTTACTTTAAGTATTTATATAAGTAGGATAACAAACAGCTCTCATTTCAGCACTACTACTATACATTGCTCCATATACAGGATAAATTCCATTGAGGAGTTTACACTTTAAGGCGTGCTCTAACCTGTGTGATGCCGATGTACTTGCTGACATTGTCAGAAAGGAAGATCATGTCTCCTTCTTCAGTCATCACCAGAATAAAGCCAGCCAGTGCCTGCTGGTAGAATGCATCTGTAGGATCCTCCTCCTCCTCAATGCCTGGTTCTACCTTGGTTGTTGCTACAAAAAGTCAGAAGCCAAAGAACAACATTAACACCAAGGCCAAGACACTAGACACAATGCAGCTTAAATGATATGATGTGTGCCAGGTATTGTGACACGACATGATATGTATGCATTATAGTTATAATTTAAGCACCATCCTGACTAAAATAAAAGGCACCGACAAATTTCTCATTCAAAATATGAGTGGTACACCAAATTAATTATTATTTCCCATTTCTCTATAAATTATACAAATCATTATAGACATTCCTGTGTCCAGGCCCCTTCACAAAATAGCAGAGTTTAATGGAAGATATGTTTAGGAACTTACCAGAGTGGAGGAGTTGGCGCATGCGCAGGTAGCTGAGGGTTACCCTCATGATGGCAGCTTTGTCTAGGTGGGATGTGACACGCCGTGCAAGCGGCAAGGAGTGGGCAAGCTCGTAAAACACCTCTGTCTCCTGACTTCTCCTACAGCGGGCCGCATCCCGGGACCGCACCTTCCGAATGTCCGAGCTCGGCCTGGCAGAGAGAGGGACAGCATAAATGTGAACAAAAGAATGCTCTGTTTAGACAAAACAAAGTTGGGAGATCACTTATTAGGATAACACAGAACACAAGCACAAACCTTGAGTATTTCACAAAGGATTTCTTAGGCACCTAGTTAGCCAGTAACTTGCCCAATTATACAATGTAAAGGGCATGTTAACCAAAAAAGAAATCCTTTTTAACCAAATTGTCTTGTTTTGTGAGCCAACATAATTGTAATTAACCAACACTATCTACCCATTTAAATTATCTGAAATCATGTCAAGTAAGTATGTGGTTTAGAACCATTTAAAACCATGGACTGATTACAACCCATGCCCCAGTTTTCCTCTAGCTCATGTTCTTGAGCAAAAGCAGAAGTAACAAAAATAAGTGGAACACTAAAACCATGGCCAGTTTTCTGTTGCATATTTTTCTAACACAGCTCAAAACTTTTCACTGGTCCTGCAGTGAAACTGTAAGAAAGCAAAATAAACCCTTGGGGAAAACAACTCCCTCAAACTCCTGCTTCCCCTCCCCCACATGCCTGAGGCATTTTGGTGGTGCTCCCTATCTTTTAGACGTCAGAGCCCAGCCTCCAGCCTTCTTTTTCTTTCCTCCAACATGTTCAACTCTGACCCCAAGGTCCCACCCTGCAACTTTAGCTCGACTTTAAACATGATCCAGGGCTCAATGCAGCACCGTTTAAGAATCACCCCTCATAACGAGTAGATATCAGGGGTTGTCACTCTTTCACACAAACATCCGTTTCAATGAGAGGAGACGTTAAGACTTTACCAAATGTGTCAGTGTTCATATTCAGCAGCTTAAACACAAGCACATTTTCTGCCGAGATTATGTGATATACAAAATTACAAACCAAGGAAGTGGAAATGGGGATTAAATTCCACCCGAAGTTCATTAGATGAACCTCTCTACAGACTGAACATTCACAATGACCTATGGACTATTGGTGTGCTAGGACTCAAAGTTGTTAAGGATTTTCCTTGTCAGGGAATGAAGATGACCATGTCACACAAAGTACATTTGTACTGACTTGTTTTACTTTTTAGCTCCATGGCAACATTAAGCCAAGAAATACCCCTTAAGCTTGAACAAATAAGCATCAACATTCCAGCAGCCAGCAGCGCAGAGGTCACTCACTTAATTTAATGGATCACCAGCCTCAGAGAAATGACTGCCTACAAACTCAAATAGCATTAGATCTAACTAAGATCTGAAAAGGAGGCAGATTTGCAACCTCACTTTTCACCCTATTTATATTACACTCATATCAACCGATAATTAGCGACCCCCCACAGATGAACACTACAGAGCCACATGCAGAAATGCGATTATCAGTTGGTCATATTTTGTAAACCTCTGGTTTTACAGGTTACAGAACTTTGTAAGTCTTTCCTTCAAAAGATATGATGATCGGTTTTAGTGTTTAAATCCAGTGATCAAATAATTACATTATAACATACTACCACTACTATTATTATTACTACTACTGTTATTACATAGAAAAAGAAGAACAAAAAAAAAAAAAAAAACAGCTAAAAGGCATGTCTGCTTTCCATTTCCCTGTTTTATTTAATTCCCAAACAGGAACTGGAGAAACAGCGGTATATATTTCAGCTCTATTTCAGGGTTTAACATCAGGATTGCAGTAGATCGAATAACTCGTTATCAAACAGAGAATCCCAAACCAAAACACCTTGTGCGAAATACAAGATGCCACAAGCCATAACCAGTTAACCAACTGAGAAAAACAGAACAATCAGATAAAGAGAAGGAACAGACTAAACTATATTTAATAGACGTCACAACCCAGGAGGCGAAATGTACTGGGGGAAAACAAAGGAATGCCATAGTTCTGATTACAAAAGAAGCCAAGTAATTATTTCAGCATTCCCAACTTCCGAGCAGAGCTGATGTCCTTATGAATCACAATCTTGTCTGGCAACTGCTGTGATTCCTGCCTGAAGGAGAATCTTGTGTACTCATCTTACCGAGTGTGTTCATAAACATACAAGTTCTACAAGATCTAATTTGAAAGGATGTTCTCACTGCAACAATGCATGACGTAAGCAAACAGCATAACATGCTGCAATAAAGACTACAATACCTGGACCGAACATCACTAACTACGAGATTTGTTGGCAATTCATTCAAAATCCAAAACAACAAACCAGAAGAACTATTTAAACTAAACAACAAGAGAAGAAACTCATTTTAGCCTAAATGTTGACAAACCACAGCAAATAGTTTAGTGATTTATTACACACTGCAGATCTGAGTAAAGAACCTGAATAAAGATTAACTGCAGGGCCTTAAGATTACCAGAATAAAAGAATTCTAAAACAGTACAGGACCTCTTCGGAGACATTTAAGGGAATTTTAGTCTGTGTACAGTGTGCCTTCAGAGTCCTCTGTGAAAGTAAGCTTAAAAGACAAACAAACAAACCACCCATATGAGAGTGTAATAGGAAAAGCTTTTACTAGGTCACTAGTTAAATATCAGCAGAACAACCGAAATAAACAGCAGAACAACAGCAGAAGCCTTTACATCATCAAACAATAAGAATTAATTCAAAACTGCATAACAATATCCATTAGAGTAATATTAAAATGACAGTCCACCACACACACACGCACATGTGATTTGGAGAGACAGGTAGATTTCATCTCTGAACCTCGAAACTCGGAGGGTGAGGTAAAACAAACAAACAAAATGTCCTGTTTTGGCAATATGGAAACTAACGGAGAGCTAGAGGTAAAACAATATGAGCCATATCAATGAAAAACTAAAGGGCTCCAAAATGTGAAATTGAAGGGCTCAAAAAAAACCAAAAAAAACCCCAGAAAATACCACCAAAATACCAGAAAATGGAATGTGCTAATATTAATAAATATGAACAACATCACAATATGTGACAATGTTCTCCTGTCCAACAGCATGTTTGACCCAAAAAGATGATAATTATTCCTGTATAATTGCATTCAGTGCAGTACACATGTTTACAACAACTTGAGTAATTAGATAATTAAATAGTAATCACAAAATCCAAGTCTATATTATATATATATATATATATATATATATATATATATATATATATATATATATATATATATATATATATATATATATATATATATATATAGACTTGGAGTTTGTAATATAGAGTTGGAGTTTGTGATTTTGTATGTATGTATGTATGTATGTATGTATGTAAGTAAAACATGGGCCACAATGGGTCGACACTACATGTAGATTCATATGAGTGAAGAGCTGGAAGGGCCTTCACGTTTTCTCTTGCTTTGAGCTGTTCACGTGCCCAGAATTGGCGCCTGGGGAGCGGCCACAGTTTAGGAACACTGTGTCCAAACCCCTGATCTGGCAGCCTGCTCTGCTGTGTACTTCCCTCTCAATGTAGAAATAATCCCCATCAACATTCAGATTCGATCTGCGTGTCAGAGGCCGACCCACCTCTCTGAATACACGATCATCTGTGCTGAACACTTTTTGGACCCGATCCCCATGTCGTGCAAAGTAGACGAGCTCGATTGTGCGTAGGGGGGTGGGGGGTTAAGTGTGTGCGAGAGGTTCAACTCAGTTCGTGTTTGCAGCCACCGTCTGTTCTGCTCTGCGCACAACAAAAAAAACTGTAGCGGTGTGTTTCAAAGGAACACAATGTACTCTGGCACAGCTTGGCTACAGGACATCTACACACATCGGAACCACAACAAAAGCAAAGCATGATGCATCCATCAGTATGCTCAAACATCTGCGATCCTCCCTTTGCTAGATTTCCTCCCAAAGCTCATTTTAGATGCTCTTTTCGTACAACGCGAAATAAAAAAAAAGCAGATGCGCAATAGTGCAGGGGCTAAGGTAGACGGACAGTCCAGATCGCTGTTCAAATGACTAATGCGACTGGCTCTTATTTTAGTAGCGCAATTCAAGTATGAATTCAATCATCAAAAAAAACACAGAAAGAAAAGTAGGGCGGACAAGGCCCTGGCGGTGCTGGCGCTGTGCCCTTAAACGCTGCCCTATTTCAAATGCTAACGTTAGCGAGCTAACAGCACAGCTAGCTCTAGCAGCCTCCCGTCTACGGTGTACAGTCTCGTCTGAAGCCAGGCCTTCTCACCACAGCTTTGTTTTCCATTTTCCATTAAATACAAATTTAGGGTGTTTTTGTACCGACAACAATAAGAAAGAAGAAACAGTTCTGCGAAAGTAAAGTCAATGTTGTACAGTCTGGACCCTCTTCTATGTCAGATAATACACAGACAGAAAAATACATTCACATTGCTGTAGGAAAGGGCTCCCTGTAAGACTGAGGTAACTGCAGTAACCCAGTTAGCTACAGGGAGCTAAGCGTGAGCATTTTAATACCACTGTGGCATTTCCTCTCTATATCGTACCAATGAGCACATTTAATGCAAGGCTGCAAAGAACTCCAGTCTTTAACGCTTACCTTTTAGGCACAGAGTCCATCTTAAACCGCTTATTATCGCAGTTTCAGTATTCCGAGTATGGGGGCTAATCTAATGAGCGGTATATAGCCGTTAGCTCCAGCTGGATCTGAGAGCGCTTCGTCTTCAAGTTGTTTATCTCGCTCGCTCGAGGAGGCGTTTATGAAGAATGGCCAGGCTTCAGACGCTTATCAAAATAAAAGTCTGACATCAGAAAGAAAAAAACAAGAAAAAATATATGGTTGACAATGTTTCATTAACATTTATTTAATAAAAGTTATGAAATTAACTAGTAAATAAAATAATTATAAGTACCTAAACTTTATTCAAAATATAATAAGATGTCTTACATTATCATATTATTTACTTTAAATAATTAAAACATTTTCATGTCAGGTTTTAGATGCTTCTTTTTTAAAAGAATCTCAAGACTTTTCTATATTGTACATGAGCGTGAAACATTATAAATTTAAGGAATTAGATCCTAAAAAATAAACTACAAAATGAGAAGTTACAAAAAGTAATATATGAGACATTAAAAAGGTGCTAGGTAGGGTTGAAAAATAATCTGTTTTTGCAATTTGTTATAATTATAATTATGTGTTACATTATTCAGGTTGCCTTAACTGGTTTTAGGAAGACATTTTTGACCCAATAACACCAGGCTTGTGAGCTTGTAGTTTGGCACCCCAAAATAGAAATGCTAAGCTGCGTCAAAAACCACATATCACATCTATGCTACATGTACTACACTAATGAATGGACTTATATTAGTAGGGTGCTATTTTTATTTTTATTTATGAATGTAGTATGTAGCTTTGGACGCTGCTCTAGTTTTCTGGGCAAAATCTGGCCCTCTGTAGCTTAATTAATATAAAATAACTACATTTAAATCACATTTGCTACGTTGATCTATTATATGTGTGCATGTGTTAGAATATCATTAAAAAATTGTTCGCTGACCAGATTTAAGTGGTCTGAAGGACAAAATTCAGTCATCATAACAATAGACCATGGTGTCAACTTGGACTAGAAATCCTGTTTTCATTCCTGTTTTTAAATTTCTTAGTAAAAAAAAAAGGACAAACTTGTTCATACTTGTATGTATAAACATTCCCTCTTTAGAGGCTAAAAATATAGAATCATTTAATCAAAATAAATGAATAGTCATTGAGTAAATAATATATACAGTATGTTTGTCGCTTGAAAATATTAATGAAGAGATCAACTTATTCTTATTCTTCATAATCACAGAATATATATAAGCTTATTTAATATAAAAGTCAGACTTTTTGTTATGATTTTGTCCATTAGTGCTTGTTGAAAATCACTTTTTCAAACTTTTATGTATCGGTATTGATATCGATATATTAGTTTTGGTGTTACTTATTATCGGATCGAAAGAAAAATCAGTGGTATCGCTCATCCCTACTGTTCAGACTTTTCTGGACGTGGCAAATACCGGAAGAACTACACTTCCCGTCTCTTTACTGCTGTACATACGACAACTTCCGGGTCAGCGAAGCTTTTCCGCGCCTTTTCGCTTTATGTGCTCATCGGATCGATTTGCTTTTTCTGCGATAATTGAAGAGTAAAATGTTGTTTTGTACTAATTTCGTATACAAACCTTTTGTCTGTAACCCAGCCGTCGTTGCGAGATAATACATTATACGTCATACATATATTACTAGCACATAAACATGTTGTTGCCATCAGATGTGGCGAGACTTGTGCTTGGTAAGTTCAGACAGACATTTCTGAACTACATTGTTTATGTGGCAGCAATTCATCAAGAAAACAGACGGAGACTGCGGATATGATTGTTTGGATTGTCTGTGACGATTTTTGTACAGTTATTAGATCGTTAATGCTGCACAGTTTGGAATTTACATGTTACTGCTCTGAAGTCGTCTCCGTGCAGCCTGCCGGACTCTGTTTTAAAGCTATTTAGTCAGCTTACCAGCTAAACTTGTTGGTGATATGTGCTTGTTTTTTGTAGGATATCTCCAGCAGGAAGGGCTAAGTGCCACAAGTCGAGCGTTTATCCTGGAAAGTCCTAATCTGAGGGAGTATGCTGAACATAGCTCTGAGGATGGAGCCATCCCCGCCTGTGTTTTTGTAGGTGTTTTTGTTTTGGGAGTAATGTAGTCCTAGTCTTTGCTTAGTCTTAAGTTCTGCTGTCAGTTGTTCCTGTAAAGCACATGTATGATTTAATTCCTATCATATTTTTGCAGTCTCTTTTTGGGAAGAACCTGACCACGATTTTAAATGAATATGTTGCTGTCAAAGCTAAAGGTAGGCATGTCACCTAATGTATAATGTGAGATTGTTTTATCCATTTGCAAAACTTATGGATTAACGAATGTTGTTACAGAAACATGTCAAGAGAATCAGATACCAGCCATGATGACATCATTATGGAAGAAGTTGGATTTTACACTTAACCAGATCAAGTAAGTCAGTTGTTTTATTATTGTTTAGTGCAAGTTATTCACTACAAAGATCTAATTTCCTGCTTTTTCTTCCCAGATCTATGCAAAACTCTCCTGCTGTTCAACAAATCCAGCGACGTAAGTTGAATGGTCACTTTCCCTTTAGAATTTTTTTTTTTTAATATATATATATATATATATGGTCAGCTACTGTACAGTAGAAATTAAGATGCTTGTTGTTTTGACTTGTCACTTTAAAGATCATATCCAGAGTGTTTTTAAAAAAAGGTCTTTTTCTTGTGTTGTAAACAGTTCGTACCCAAAACAGCATTCAGAATATGCGCCGTCAAAGGGGCCTGCCTTCTCCGTCTTCCGGCACTGGGTGCCTGTCTATATCTACTCCTGGTAACTGTGTCTCCAGTCCTGTCCCAGCTCCTCAGGGCATGCTTGGACACTCCACCCCAGTGTGTTACACCTCTCAGCATACCAGACCCTCTACCATAAATCTTTCTCAGCCAGGTAAGAAAAAGAAAATCATTTTTAAAAGAAGGTTTAGCTGGACATAGAGGTGAAAAATACCATAATAATGATAATAAACCTGCGACTACAATGAATTTTATTCTGTGTTTAACCAACTGCACGAAACCCAATTAAACAGGCATAAATATGATCACTTTGTAATGAAACTTGATATGCCTAGGAAAGCATATTTATCCCAATAAGTACAATTTATCATGATACTGTTAAATTAGTAACTGTTAAATTAGTAACAGTAAAATTGACAGACAGTAAATATGCTTACCAATTAATTGGATAAACAAACCAAAATTGTCTCTATTTCCAAACACTTTTTTGTGCACTTTACTCATGACATCCATGTAATGGGGGCTTCAGATAAAGGGGCAATAAGATTACATTAATAAAAGTAATGATTGGAGGCTGAGTTTGCCTACAAGCTTTGGTTACAAGCTTGTTTTGTGCTATATGTTGATGCAAACGAAATGCTTATCTGACACTGTGATGCTTTTTAACTGTATCCTAATATGAATCATAATTATATTCTGTACCACCTAGAACTAATTTGTGTGTTACTCCACTCACTCTCAGATGTGGCGTTCTGTATTTTTGGTGCGCGTTATATATTTATTTTTCCTTTACAGAAGATTCAGCTTTACAAATTGTGGTGCCTGATCATAGATTTACCCCAGGCCCACTGTCCCCAGCCCGCAGGAAATGGTAAGACAAAACTTGATATCAGTTATTCTTAATTATAGTGCTGAAAATGGATACTGGAGTCTGCATAACTTTACACACTAATAACTTTCACATTAATCTCAGTCACTATAACTGTTTTATTAGACCTTACATGAAAAAGTGCTGACAGAGAGGATTCTTCTTATGTGTTATTTCAGTGACTCTCCAAGGCGAAGGAGTGGAGGCCAGTTTGGAACTAGCAGAGGGGCTGCAGTGTCCAGCTCTCTCAATGTGGAATCGCCGAACCAGGAGGCTGTGACGGAGAATTTATCTGTGAGCCCAGATATATTTTTTGATATTTACATTATTGCTTCAGCATTACAATCTTTTATGTTTAGAAATTCTTTACTAAACAAAGCACTCGGTGGTACAGTTCTGCCCTGACTAACCAAGTTAGAAACTTGGTGTAACATTTGGTATTTGTCTTCATGATGAATTCATGAATTTCAACACAATCAGAAAGCATCAGAAAAGAACAGTTTTGAAAAAATCTATGTCTACTGATTTCAAACTGAATATCTGAAGATTACAATATGTCTTTATTTTTTCATTTCTAGTGTGTTGCTGAGCATGTCATTTTTTTTTCTTTATAGCAAATGGTGATTGAGAATGCACGTGAAAAGATTCTGAATGACAGATCCTTACAAGAAAAGCTTGCAGAAAATATCAACAAAATCTTGGCAAGGTAAACAGCCAAACATTACTAGCACACATTTGAAATATTTTTCTTGTGTTAGTTTTGTGGTGGTGGTATCTGACATTTCACTTTTACATCATCGTATTGCCAGTGCTTATTAAGAGTTTCTGAAATCTGCTTCCTTGTGATAACAGTGATACCAGTCCCCAGATATTAAAGGCTTCATGCAGCACAGTGGAGCAGGAGCAGTCCATAGATGAAATACTGGGTCTACAGGTGAGCTGTTCATACATTCATTTTTTTTTCTCTGTGGTATTAAGTGTGGTGTAACCAAAATGTATGTTTGATCTTTAGTAAACCTGTCTGCATGTATGTAAAATACTTTGTAAACACAGTAGTGTTAAATTTGTGCTACTTTGTGATAAGGGAGAAATCCATATGACTGATGATGCTATACAGGACATCCTTGAACAGACGGAGTCAGATCCTGCTTTTCAGGCTCTCTTTGATCTATTTGATTATGGTAAGATACAGTTTCTGAACTAATTAAATATTTGTTACAATGTAATATGCTATTATGATGAGTTTTGGTCTTAAATAACTTTCTGGTGCCATCAGTATATGAAGTATATAAAAGCTTGGGCACCTCAAATGTTTTGTTGAGAACATGCTTCTGAATGTTTTAATGACCAGTTACTGTTTATTTGCTGAATTGGAAATTGTGCACTGAACAGTAGAGAATGTATTAATTCATTTTTACCTAGGAAATCTGCAAAACATATTGTTTGACCATTTTTACATGACTTTATGTAATATATAATTATTAAGTTACTATTAATCCATTAATTATTCTAATAGGAAAAAGCAAAACAGCAGAGGGGATTGATCAGGCTGATGAAAATCTCAGCAACAGTGCACAGGAGAGTGATGAGACTGGCCAGGCAGACAGTGCTACAGATACAGGTAAACTGTGAAAGTGCAGTGAAATATTGCACTGTCATTGTGGTGAGTGTGTATTTGTTGTGATTTTGGTAGTACAGGCCAGCAGTGGAAAAATAAATATTTACATACCTTGCTATTGCAGAGTTAGATCTAGGAACTGATTAACCTGGATACAGCTTTAAAAAAGTCTAATTAAAGAAGACTACTTGGTCATGTTTGCACTTTATTTTAAATATTTTAATTTTATTTTTTTTATTTTATAGCGTCACTGCTGGGCCAATTGTTGGTTATAGAAAAATAAATTATTTTGTGTTTACCAACATATTTCTAATATTTGAGGTACAGATTAATTGAAGATTAAGACAGTTACAGTATTTATGCCCCAGCAATCGGTAGCTGGAGTCCAATAGAAAAATCCCCATCACTCAGTATGATGCTAATTAACTCTGAAAAACTGGCAGTTGCCATTCTTCTCTGGTTTCATTGAACTGTCCAGTGATGTTGCTTTAGCAGCAGTTTGGACAGGTCTAAGGGCTGCCTTTATGTGGTTCAGAGGGAGCACATTGTAGCCTTGAGCCTTCCAGTTCAGGCGCATAATGTGATGGAGGAGAGTGTGATTGTATTGATACTGATATTGTATTGATTGTATTGACAAAACTACTGTTTATCAGTTAAATGAAACAATTTTTGGGGGTTTCTTCCACTTTTTAAGGTACTGGACATGAAGATTCCACATCAGGTGCAGAGACCACTACAAGGAGTCTAAGAAGCAAAACTGTTCAGGAAACAAAAAGCAAAAGGAAATCGACCCTTCCTCTCAGCACAGGCAGGCTAGGTCAAGCAGCTTCTCAGTCACGTCTGCTTACTAAGAGAACATCATCTGCAAGAGGAACCACACAAACAAAAACAGGAACCAGCAGGAGCAAAGTTTCAAGGAGCAGTAAACAGACAGGAGCCACTAGTTTGACGTCGAAGGGGCAGGTAAACAAGAAAGCGGACTCTGAATCATCTGATCAAAATGCGTCAAGCTGCTCTTTATCTGAAGAGGGAACAAGCATGGAGGTAAATGAACCAACTATAGATTTGTCAGATGTATCAAGTCCCCAGAAGTTCCCACAGCCAGGGGTTCAGGAGAACTCTCAGACCACTAAAGCCACCTGTGACAAGAGTGCAGAAAAGATCCCTAACCAGCAAGAAGAATCTACTGCCAGTGTTGCAGATGATGCCTCTGGACCTAAGAAGCAGACCACAGCAGAAAAATCTGCAAAACAGAGTGCTTGTACAGGAGCTCCTGAAACTTCAGGTCAAAGCACAAACAAGCCATCCTACCGCGGATCGATACATGTAACAGATTTCCCTAGCAAATCGTTGGCTCAGCAGGCTGCAACAAAAAAGGTTCCTGTACTTGGCACAACTGAAAATGAGGCCAGGCCCAGTAATAAACGAGGCATTTCCTCTGAGCCGTCTGCTGTAGATGCTCAAAGCTCTGCAGTCCTTTCTACTCCATCTGCTGCTGTTCATGTTTCTCAGGCCCAAACTACTGAGCCTGACCCCAATAAGATAGTGGCCTTAAAGATCATCATCAGTGATGAACAGGAAGAGCAGAGCAGTGACTCTGCTCTAAACCAAGCAGTCTCCAGCATCAGCGGTGAGCGCATCCCAACCATCTTTCTTTCCTCTCCAGCCAAAACTCCAGCTAAGATGCTACCTCCTCCAACTTCCTCTATAACTCCAGAAGAGACTGCACAGGCCGTGAGCAGCTTACAGGGGGTTGAAACTGCTGGAGCAACAACTGTAAGCAGTTTGCAGCTCTCACATGCCAGACCACAGAATGTGGCTTGTCAGGAGGCAGGATTTATCCAGCTGATACCTTCTACCGCCACATTCGGAGGACAAAGCAGCTATTTCGTTGTTACTGATACGTCTGCTACAGCTGATCAGCAGTCTGGTATGGTACTACTTCCAAGTAGTGCAGCTCAAGTAGCAACAACAAATGCATCAAAGTTGATGGCAACGCCGCCTCGATCACGGGCTGTTGTTACCATGGCAGCAAATGTCCCTCAAACATTTTCGCCTAGTAAGTCTGAGAGCTTCTTATTAGATCCTTCACAACTATAAAATTCAGACAGGTTATCAATTGTCATGTAGTGTGATTAACGCTTAAATAGTTTTGTTATTTGTTCGTTATATGCAAATATGAAAGTGCAAACCAAAATTGGGCAGCTGTATTTATTAGCTAACTTGTTTCATGGTTGTTAATACTTTGTAGCTACCAACGAGTATTGTCTCACTGCTCTTGAAATGTGCTTCAGCAATAGTTGGAACTCTTGTTCTTATAGAACCTTTGATATATTAATTAATGTCTTATATTTTAGCCCCAAACCAGCTAATGAAAATGCAACCACTTTTGTGTAATTTGATGTTAATGTCTGATATGTGAAAGCTTACAGTGATGGAAAAGAATTACGGCCAGTTAAAATATTTGCGATCAGGTGATTGTCTAGTAACAATCTACTTTACTTTTATGGCATTTAGCTGACGCTCTTATCCAGAGCGACTTACAAGGTTAATCATATTACAGGTAGGCCAATGTAGTGTTAGGAGTCCTGCCCAAAGACTCTTATTGATCTAGCACAGCATAGTAACCAAGACCAAGAATCGAACCCCTAGCTCCCTGGTGGGCAGAGGTCTTATCCACTAAGCCACACCAACCACCAATCTATTGCTGGTTTGACCTAGAATATGAGATTTAATGCACATTTTAATCTGCCTTAAATCAATTTGTAAATGTTTATTAGAGCATTTAGCATGATCATGTTACAATTTCTTATAGTAATGCACAGGTCACAAACCATATCTGTGAGCAGTGTGCTTTTTCTTCCTTTTTTATTAATTTATGGAAAAGCGAAAGCATTACTGTTAGAAGAGAGAGACCCTCATTGTGAGGGTTTTTTTTTTTTGTTTGTTTCTTCATGAAATATAATCTGAGTTCAACTGAATACTTTTATTTGGCCCAGTTTGTTTGTGTCTTTGATTGAATTGAAGAGATTGTATTGATTGGTGTCATATTCTTATGTGTGTTTTGTGTTGTTTAGCATCAGCTATCATCATTTCTTCACCAGTTCAACCTATGATACAGAACATGGCAGTTCCACTGTCTGTCTTTGGACAGAACAATACAGGAAAACTCACTGTGTTACCCAGTCAGGTATGTTATTATCTGGTAGGCAAAAGGGCATGTTTGGTTAAAATCAAGCATCCGTTTCACAGTTTCCTGACTGGGGGAGGACAGAAAAGTGAACTGAGTTTGCTTCTTTGTTATACAGATGTTGCCATTGCCTGCTCCGACACTGGTAAACCAACCTGCCAAGGTTGTAACAAAACCTAAGCTGGTGCCTAAGGACAGTGTGGAACCAGGTAAGACAATTTGAGATATTGATTTTTCTTTATTTTTCCCACCCTGTATTCTAATTAAAATCCATTACACTTTTCAGGCAAAACTGGAACACCTGCAACTGACCAGGTTTCAAACTCCTCTCAAAGCTCAGAGCAGCTAAAGAGTGCTACCGGAGCGAGCCCTGGGCACCGAAGAATACTATGCTTTGATGAGAACACTGACCAGACTATTCCAACAACAAGCACTTCCACTACTGCTGCAGCATCTCCTAGCATAAAAGAGCGCACAAGGGCAGCTCCGATCCAGCCTGGTTTATTAGGCAGCAGTGGTGCCAAGAGGAGGGTAGAGACTGTAAGATCACCAGAGCTAGGTTACAGTTTGGGGACAAAGGACTCTCAGAAGGTCTCCGTACATCAGCAGCAAACAGGGCCTAAAAAAAGCATGCAGAAAGAGAAAGGACCTGATCAGGCTGCTAATTTAAGCACTTCCTTATCCGCTGCCACTCAGCAAGATCCAGCCAGTAGATCAGAGTCAAAACAAACCTCACCGCTCACATCAAATACAGAAGAGGCTCTGACTGTATCAGCAGACACAACACAGAATCTAAAGTTGTCCCATGGGGCTGTAAAGCACAAGTCTGCCACAGTCAGGAAAGATTCTTCACAAGAAGATTCGCATGAACGAAGGCCTCCGAAAACCCCAGAGGAACCTTCTGAGAGCAGCAACTCACAGGATTCACCCGGCATCACTGCAAACAAGGAGAACGAGGTAGGAAGGCGAGAGCCGCATCAGGCAGCGGTGGAAAACTTTGTATCTTCTACAGCAAGACCTTCTACACCTGCATCTCAGTGTGTGTCTGGTAAACCTATGTGCAAGACCAGCCCACTTACCAAGCAGGCTGTGGAGATGCTGCAGGATATTCAGAGCCAAAGTCCTACTGCCACCACACCCAGGAGAAAAGGAACTGGCTGCTTAGACCTTCCACTTCCAAGAACACCTGGATCAGGTCGTCTTCAGGAGGACTACCTGGATGGTTTGAGGACTCCCTCAAGGCAGAGACTCGGACGGGAAGCAGAAGGCACACCAAAACATCTGGTTCCTCCTGCTACACCCGATATTCCATCCTGCAGCCCAGCTAGCGAGGCAGGGAGTGAGAACAGCATCAACATGGCTGCCCATACCCTTATGATACTGTCTCGTGCGGCTAGAACAGGGGGGCCTTTAAAAGACAGTTTGCGCCAGGAGGAGGCTGGTGCAGCTAAATCCAGTGCTTCCAAAGGGAAGAAACGCAAGCACACAGAACCGAGTCCTACAGCAAAGAAAGAACTACAGCTTTCAGGTTCATCGGGCAGTAAGAAGAAAGCAAAGGTGAGTAAAGTTGTTTTATTTGCTGAAAGAGAATCCATTCCAGAGGCTCAAATATTACCTACTAGACAGTTCTAGTATTGGAATTGAGAAATGCATATAGAATATTGAAATGCTTTAAATATAGTATACTTGTAATAAATAACAACATGATGACACTTTGCAGTAGCATATATTTACTTGCAGTTAACAAGTGTGAATAAAATGCTTGATAATGCATTATCTAAAAAAAGTTCAAATTAGAGAAAGTAGTAAAATGTTCTAGTAAAAAGTTTTTTGGCTCTATCTGTAACACGAAGGCCAAATACTTTTTTAATGGAAGGGACTGACAGTATTAATTATATTGTCTGCCATTATTTTACAGAAGCGTCATATATAAAACAGTAGAACACTGAAGGGGTTGTGTATTACTGCAAATATCACTGCCTGGGTTGGAATGCAACACATTGCACATAGTTGAAATGTGTAGCTATTCAAAATAGATAGGACCTCAATGAATGGCTTCATTAAACTGAACTTCCAGTTAAAGCCCAAGTAGACTGATAAATCCGTGTGATTTTTGTTTCAGTTTCTTAATCCCAGCATCACTGAGCTCCTCTGAAGGATAAACAGTAGTGTAGATGTTTGCTGGTGATACATTTAGTATCCTTGCAGCAGTGAACCAAAGCAGGCAGAGATTTTTTAAGCATTAGATAAATTCATATTTTTGATAAAAAGTGTTAACAAAATAATCACATTAAGAAAAACTGCCGACTAAGTTAATACAGAGTATTAAAATCACCATCACTCTCGGTCCTTCTCAAGATGTAATGTAAATGATACAATGGGAAAATGAGGGTTTTGTTATTAATTTATTACACCAGCAATAGTTAGCATCTGCACATTGGAATTGAATGTAACTGTTCTGCTGAGTTGCTGCTGTCAATAGGATAGATATCATTGTTGCTCTATTAAGCATGACTACATTAGCAAAGAACAGCAACAACAGAAACCATGTAGACATGCTATGAAGGAACAGCTCTTTAAAAATATCTGGAAATGTGTCTGTATCTTTTAGAAGCAGAAAAAGCTGCTTGACTCCTTCCCGCATGACCTAGATGTTGACAAGTTCCTGTCATCCCTCCATTACGATGAATGAGAAGTAGAGACTCAGCACTGCAGTCTGAACCACCTGGCGAGGAGGTGGCTAAAAAGATGGCATCAATGAGGAAAATGACCGTCAGGGCTTTCCTATGTTGCACGCCTCTTATCATAATTGTGTATAGTTGTTGTATATGTATATGCCTTACTATCCCAGGGAAAGTTATTGTACAGATGAGTTATTGTATAGTCATTTTGCTATAATGCTGTACCTCAGTTGAAAGTCCATATCTGTGTAGATGTATTTATTTACAGCATAATGTTTCACTGACAATTTTGTGATGTTCTAATGTAGTTCAAATGTACTTGAAACTAAATTTTGTTTTAATTAAAACAAACCTGACCAACAACTGCTTACCCCACCCCCTTGTTGAAATGTACATGTAATTTGAGAGCATTGCCACAAGAGGGAAGCATCATATGAACATGGGCTCGGACTTTGGAAACTGTAGTGGTTTAGTTTGGTTAATATTTTGCTTAGGCAGTGGAAGGGGTATTTGATTAGATTGAAAAGTGTTTTTGGTGGGTGACCAGAGCATAGTCAGAAAAGGTTTACTGTAATGTAAGCAAATCACTACATTTCTTGTATATTAATAGACAAATGAAGGAATTTGTCTTATTTAATGTAAAATATCACATATCGCATAAAGCGAAACACGTCCTGTCCTATACTTATATAAGTATAGGATATATAAATATATATATATAAATATATATGTATATATAAAGTATAGGACAGGACGTGTTTCGCTTTATGCTGACGAAGGCTATATATATATAATTTTAATAATTATATTTTTTTATATAAATTATTATAAATATATAATTTTATAATTTGTATTTTTTTTTTTTTTTAAATGCGTCCTGTCCTACACTTGTGTTTTCTTGTTCACTGAGACGAGACCAGTGTGAGGACCTGTTAGAATTTAAAGAAAAAATAAAACAGAACTTGGTGTCAATGTCTGCACCCATGAACCATCCAATACCTAAGCCCAAGCTTCCTTTGGAATTTTTGTAATCGGAATTTGTAATTTGCAATTATGCAACATTCCAGTGCTAGTATTGTAACAGATCAAACTTAACACGAATGGGTTTTTTTTCTCAGAATACTCATTGTATAAAATCATTGGTTAATTTAAAACAACTTTTAATTGTTATTTTCAGAAGGGGGGATTTAAAAGAGAAGGTCTCCTTTCTTTTCACCAGTTGCATCTGCATTCTTAGTGTTGTTTTTCTGAGTACTCATCTGGACATACATGTTTAAAGGAGTTGCTAATTCTGAACATGACATCACATATTAGGTCAGGGTTACAGTTCATAAGGCCATAAAGGACGTGTTCAGTTTTTTACATCAACGGGAAAAAGCATTCAGCAACAGACACAGTGTAATCCAAAAGTGAAAACAACATTGTCTCATAGACGTAAACCCTTAATTTCATGCCCCATTTGAAGTACCACCTTTATTGCATGCTTATGAGAATGCAGAAATATTAGACCTAGAAACTTCACTGTTTACACTGTAAACTACAGTTATACATTGAATACATTGTCATTTTCCATTAAATGTGATAATATATTCTACATAAACGTATCGGGGCACTTCTGATGCTACTGTGGGTATCAGAAATAATATACAGATTATTAAAGGTTCACAAAGCAACTAGTTCATATTTGCTCACATTTACCAGCATGCTCCTAAAAAGAAGCGACTGCAAAGTGTCTTGCTGATTTCCAAACTCATGTACCACAATAAACCTCTTAAAGAGGAATTCCAGCAGTTTAACATTCACAGTCCATATTTAACAATCATGTTGGAGATCCTTAAAATGGTTGAACAATGATTAACCCACAGTTTTCTATGGATATAATTAATATGCCATTATCACTGCAATACCAAAACATGCTTTTTGGCATAAAGTAGACTTCAAGTGCTCGACAACACTGTTAACTAGCATACACTCAATCCTGATATTTTAGATCTAAACCGGAAATTAAGCTCAGCTGCATCTTTGTCGTCATCCCTTCTCAGCTTGGAGAGCTCACAACTGTCTGCTGTCCCTTGTGTTTCACATTTAGCACCCGAGCCAAACATTAGCTCCCACAGCATACAGGACGCGGCCTCGCCTGTAATCAAAGACAAACGCCTTTGATCCACTGAAGAGGTGAACGACGTCTGTTGAGAAAACATAGTTGCATATTTCTGAAAAAAGTGCTTTCAAAAATCAAGACAAAGAAAGGATCTAATTGTTTACCCACCCTTAAGGTTTAAAGCAGCATCTATTGTCCCGGTTACACCTGACCAGTCTGGGTGGATTTTCCTTGGAAAGCCAGGATCCATCTCCTCTCTGAGTTCATCATATCTACAGTAGAGATAGTTAAACACCTGGATTTTTAGATCTTACTGTACAATGCACTACAGGTATTATTAGATGTATACCGGGCTTATAGCCTACAATGACATTAAACCAATACTTGATATATTTAAAGATATGCTATGTAAGATAAAGGGATGAGGAAATATGTAAATGTGTTCTTTGTGCAAAAGAAATGTTGCAACATCCGTTGTGCATCGTAACTGTTGTTTCTTATTATCGTCATTGTGATTTCTGACAGCTTTACTGATTGTCGTAATGTCAATATTGTCCAGTCCATGCTTTAGAGTGTGCTAAAAGTGTGTTCAGAGAGAACGCAAAACTTGGCGAAGGATGTATCTTCTGACAAGTATGATTTCTGATGTGAGCGAATATCTACTGTTGTCATCATATCTTCATCAGGATAATGTAGGCTTTATCTGAGACCTAAACGCTGAGCTGACCTTCTTTGTGAGCCTGTGTATGTGACGTTTATACATTATACGATGTATGACGTGGTTCTGACCTTTTTCATGCACACCCTTTTTGTGAATGTTTTTTTTCCTGGCCCACTTACTAAACTCATGTACACAGCACTGCTTTAAATAAACAGTAAACAAGGGTCAATTAAACAGTGAATAGCAAAAAAACATCAACTACAGCTAAATGTTAACTAAATGTTACAACACAAGTCCATAGGAGTGAATATCTTCATTTGGCTTTAATGGACCAGGTTCCAGCATTTGAAGGAATTCAGCACCTGTAATACGTGTCTCCTGTGAAGAAGTATGTTTTGCTGGATCTGCTGATATGAACAGCAGCATCGATTCGCCTCACTCTTGCCGGGAAGCCGTATTCATAGATGGAACCATGATAACTCTTGACTCCTACCTGCTGGACCATCCAGTATTTAGGACCTGATACATTCATAAAACATTAGTACATTAGTACAATAATGTAATGCATATACAGTGCTGTGATCAAGTACTTGCCTGTCACCAGATTTCTTCTGTTTCTGCTTGCTTGTCAGAATGAAATGTTTCAGATCATCAAACTAATTGTAACTAATTTTATTGTAAGATAAAGGCAACATGACAAAACCCAAAAATGCAGCTATAAAATCACTCGTCATTTAAACCCCATATCACTAACCCAAAACTATTAATCAGTTGTCCCACACAGATGCAGTCAAATATTGGTGTTAACTTGTCTTTCACATCACCGTGAAGGAATTTTGGTGACTCTTTGCAGAATTGTTCTAGTTCAGCTACATTTTCCAGCATGAACTACCCGTTTAAGGTCTTTCCACAGGATCTCAGTGAGGGCCATGGCAGGACTTTTGCTTCTCTTCAAACCTTCATTTTGTTTCTTCTAGCCATTCCGAGGTAGACTTCCTCGTGTGCTTCAGATCATTGTTCTGCTGTGTAACACAACTGCACTTGAGCTTTTGGTCAGACATTCCCTGGATTTCTGATAGAGAGCATGGTTCTGTTGGTATAATGCGTCTTCCAAAATATTCTAGCTTTAAATAATCAGTCCGCACAATATTATTCCAAAAGTCTTGGGGGCCATCTAGAGTTTTTTGGCAAATGTGAGATGAGTCTGTGTTCCTGTTGGTCAGACGTAGTTTGGGCCTTGCACCTTTCCCATAGATGCCATTTTGTCCTAGTTATTGTGGAATCAGGTACACTGACCTTAACTGTGGCAAGTGAGGTCCGCGGTTCTTTAGATGCCTATATGGGTTCTTATGTGACCTTCTGGATAATCTGTCAAAGCCGGCTACTCCTGGGAAGGGTTACCACTGTTCCAAGTTTTCTTCTTTTGAGGATAATGGCTCTCACTGTGGTTCACTGGAATCCCAGAGCCCAAGCAAGGGCTTTGTAACCCTTACAAGAGGTTAGATTTCCATGACTTTGTTTCTAATCTGTATTTGAATCACCCCCGAATGACACTGTGTGCTGCTTTTTGAGACTTTCTAGCTGCTTTACATTACCAGGCAGGCTCTGTTTAAGTGATGTTTAGACCCAGCAAGTCTGATGGGTGTGGCCAGTGAAATTGGACCCAGCAGTCAATTTAATTTAGTTCACTGATTGATTTATTAGGTACAGAAGCAAATACTTGTTCAGGTACGGGAGATAGGGCTGAACAGTGTCTCAGTAAATGTCTTTTGTTGGTCTAAGGGACAATAAACAGAGTGAGGGGGACAAGAGTTGTGTGAAAGGAGACCCTGATAAACTACACCAAGTAGAGCTGATTTAGCTTTTTTGTGTAGCTTGTGTTTTCGGCTTCTAAAGCTGGTGTTATTAACTCGATAGTTTCTGTTGTTGAAATAAGGTGTACTTTGGTCCTTGTGTCTCATTGTAAATACTTCTTAGGCTAACTTACTGAAACCCTGGCGTTGTTTTTAGTCCTGCAGTATTGTGAGGTTTATCAATTCTCATTTTTCTATCACTGTCATTTATACTGATCATAATCCTCTGTTTTTTCTGTCTCGAATATGTAACAAAAACCTTGTTTAATGCAATGGCCTTTACAGGTTCAGCCATTACATAAAGTCATAGATCATAAGAGAGGCTCTGACAATGCCTTGTCTCGGTCACTGGCCTCCTGAGCTTTTACTGGAGTGTTTCCACTCTAACACCTTAATAATAATAGGACTTCAGTGAGTGAAATTATCATTTAAAAACAGCATTTTGTGTTTCCCTGGGCTTCTTCGGCTAAGATTAAAAGTAGTTTGATGATCAGTGTGGCATTCAGGTGTGGCATATGTAAAAATAGACTGGGAATGCAAAAACTTTTCACAGCTCTGTAAACCCAGCTAAGAAACCTATCTGTTATTTAACTGATCTAAAACGGTCACTCAGATACTTTGAAAAGCATTCTGTAAGTGAGGGTTTGGCGTTGGGTGAGTAACATAGCAGATCATCCTTTACCTGTAAAGATATAAGTGACTCCTTTGGTGGGAAGATCATATGCTGCATCCACAGGCGAGGTAATGCTCGGGAGGAACTTACTTATAGGACCCTCTCTCAGCTTGTTCCAATACGATCTCCACATTGTCCTCAGCCATAAGTAACTAAACAGGTTAAAAGGATTACACCAGGGGTTACCACTGCACAGTTTGGTGATTCTACTACTCTCTATTATATTATTATATATTTATTATATTATATTATATTATTATTATATCTATTATAACTGTATAATAATCCTACACCACATCTGTCCTTTACAATCTGTGAAAGTGTTGTAATGAATAGACCAATAACAATGCCCCAAAATCACTTCTAATTAAAAGGAATATAATCTAAACTGATCTCACATTAAATCGCTCTAATGGTTTTTGGCTTCTCCTGTAAAGTTACTATTCTGAAGGTACACGGTATTTGGACAGTGATATTATGTTGAGAATAATTCAGAACATACTTGTTTTTAAAGAAAAGTATCTCATCTCCAACCACTGCCACAGCGTCAACGGAAAAATTGGGATGACACTTTTGGGGTATCTGCAGCTTGACCATGGGTTTTGTACTCTTTCCTTATAAAAACAACTTACAATAACTCCCACATAATAACTGACCACAGTTTCCTTAAAGGAGGAATATTAAGCAGTATATGTACGTATGTTTCAGCGTCTACTCACCATACAGGGTCTGGATCCCTGTCGTATCGTCCTCTGGCAGTTTGTACTTGGCAGAATTTAGGTATTTGTATTTGGGGTACATTAGAGCAGATGGGTCTTTGGAGTGTGAAAGGCCCAAAGAATGACCAAGCTCATGGGCAGCCACCGTGAACAGATCATAGCCTACTGCTGCAAATAATCAACACTGATTTAATAATGACCACACCCACAAGCTTACATATCACATACTACTGGCCCATCAATTTATATCGCATTTAAATATATTGTGCATAAAATCAAAATCATTTATTTATTGTCTGAGATGGTGATCAACATTGCTCCTGGAGATCTACCAACTCAGAGAGGTTAGTTCCAACAGTTATCAAACCTTTTGGCCAAACCTCTGGAATACTGAACTAAACCACTAGTACTACTGGAATTAAACACAAGTAGACTAATATACAAAACTCTAACCTTAAAAGTAAACTCTAGAAGTGGAGCTAAAGCTTTTAGATGGGTGATATTCGGTTAGCTTGGTAAGAAGGGTAATATATTGTCCATACAAGATTGCGTTTTTGGTTTTGGCAGTTGGTTTTTAATGTATGTTCTATTTTACACATGTACCATAGTTTACTACTGTCTTTTATATAGTTTCATATAATTTTCTATCAAATAAATTTTAAAAAGAACAGTTCAGTTTTCACTGTGATTAAAAAAGTAGGTTGTCCTTTCTGGTTAGCAATTACTGTACTGTGTTGAGTTCATATTGATTTAATAGAGATATTTTTTAGATTTATGAAACATTCTTTTGTTACTAGAGCTAAACTCTAATGTTAGAATTACCAGTGGTATTAACAGTTATAATAATATAGATTGTGAATAAAGCAGTTGTTACTGGACAGTAACAGTCCTAATATTAATAACCAAACAAGCTTCCAATTCTAATACTAATACACATAATCAAATACTGGAACCAAACTGGGCAACCCTGACCTGAGAACCTTTGAATGGGATTTTTTTACGTAGCCTTGTCTCCATGCAAATAATAATTATAATATTTGTTTCCATACTGCACCTGACTGTCTGTGGCCCACTGTCCAAAGCTCATCGTCATCAAAGTGCATGTCTCCTCCAACACCCTCTCCAGGCTCAAAGGCATGAGCCAGCACTCCTCTCGGGCCGTCAAAGGGGAAGAAGTCTCCATGAGCTGTAAAATGACATATCACCAGTTTAGACTGCAGCCTTTTCATACTGACATCAAGTGCTAGAAACTTCTAGAAAAAAACAAAGCGTGTTTTTGTCGACTGATTCCCAGAGCATAACAGTAACCTACCCTTTCTAGTGAAGGTGATCATGATGTCGGCCTCCCCTTGGTTTACTCTGACGAACTTCATTGGTATTACATCACTCCATAACTTAAATGCCAAATAAAAAGTGGTCTCCACCTCCTCCCTCGTGAGGTCTGCGGTGTACTTTGCAATCCTGCAGGAATTTTCAAACACATTTAGCAACCTGTGAAGCTCTGAGACTAATCATACTAATCACCTGACAGCATAAATACACTAAACGCAAAGTTCTCCAAAAAACTCTTTATGGCACAATGTAACAACAGCTATAAACTAGAAAAGTGCATTTCCTGAAGGAAACGCAGGATGGTTGCGCAGCTTGCTCGGTGAGGAACGAGGGATGAGTAAACAAATGTGGGTCGGTATAACTGTGGATTAGCGTCTGGGGGCCTGCTTTTAGTTTGGGGGCTTTCGAGCGAACAAAAGCATCACTGCTTGGATTGGGTCGAAAATGACTGGGACTCTATGGGAGAAGCGAGGGATGAATAAACGACAGATAGAGGAGTGCGGGTCAGTATGACTGTGGATTAGCGTGTGGGAGCCTGCCCTTAGTGAGTATGTGAAGCTTGGTGGGTCTCGGGCGAAAGAAAGCATTACTGCTTGGATTGGGTCGAAAATGACTGGGACTCTATGGGAGGAACGAGGGATGAATAAACGACAGATAGACGAGTGCGGGTCAGTATGACTGTGGGTCAGTGCTTGGGGACCTACCCTTAGTGTGTATGTGAAGATTTGCTGCCTCTCGGGCGAACTAAAGAGCCGGCTTTAGGTGTGTCTAAAAATGACTGGGACTCTATGGGAGGAACGAGGGATGCGGGGAAAAAAGGAGAAATGAACGAGAGCGGATCAATCCATCACCGAATGCTGGCTCGGGGCTTTGGGGCATCCGATCCAAAAGCTGTATACAAGCCCACATCACCGGATCATACCGGAAAATATGGAGTTGGAACGGAGTCGATATCTTGAAAACTGCGGGGCAAGTTAATCGGCGAAGAAACGGCAGAAAAATAATAATAATAATAAGAAGAAGAATATAAATCGAATAACAGTATAGTTATTCATAATAACACTGCTGCATAAAACCTTGTCCAAACTAAACTAAACTGTCCTACTCTACAGCTTCTTCATATACAAGACAAAATATTAGACCGGTAGGTGACGGTGCGATTCTTCCATTTGGGTCGTCCTGGGTACAAGCTGTAATTCTCAACATCAGGTACTCCACATCTGGCTTGTTTCATAAGCGCAAGCGTCTGAGGGTCCAAATGGCCATTGTCTGCCAGTCCAAAAAACCTCTGCATTTCTTTCACCTTCTCCTCCATGGATGCCAAATGCCTTTTACTGCGAGGACTTCCATTTAGGTGATAGAACTGCTTCAAGTATTCCTGTTCAGGCATTAGTCATACAGGAAGCAGGTTAGTTAAATGACGGCAAACAGGATAATGTAATCAACCAATCATCCGTCACAAGTTCCTAACACCAAATGTTTCCCTACATTCAAAGGGACATTTCTGCATAATTCTCTTGTTGAGAAATAAACAATCATACAAGTTTGATTAATTGTGTGGGGAAAAAGACCTAATGTTGAAGGCCAGAAAATTAATTGTGAAACTAGCATAACACACTTTAAGGCATCAGTCAAAGTATTAATAAGCATTTTGTCTAAAACTAGCTGCAGGAGAGTTTGCCCACCTTGGTTCCCACCAGTGATATTATGCACAATTCAGACACTATTCATTTTTCAAATAAATAAATAAATAAATATTAATTCCCAGCAGATTTGAACAAAAACATAACATAAAATGTAACCATTTAAAGACACAACTGTGTCTCTGTAATTACACTGACTTTGAAGCCTCTTGTGACAAGGACAACTTTAACTCTGTATCATGATACAAAAGAAGTTTCTTGCTTCCAATATTCCAAACATTCATGGTCAGATCATTACCAAACACTGTGCTGGACTCTACAAAAACTAAAGCGCAATTTGCTGTAATGTATTTTAAAACATGTTATAATTTATTTTAGTAATGTGTTATGCTTTATCTTACTGACAGTTTTGACTTTTAAGCAGTGAGTACTCTATAACAACCTGTAAGACCCTTTACAGAGAAAGCATTTACATGGCATTCAGCTAGCAGATGTGACTTAGCTAATCAAGGATGAAGTAAAAACAGAGTAGTAGTTGAAAAGAAGAAATGACAAACCTCTGCATGCTGGATGTCCTCTAAGCTCAGCCTGGACTCTGGGAGGACCGGCGAGCTCCACATAACGTCCACAATCACTAGCCAACTCAGCAATGGGATCCAAGGCCATAGCTTCCCCATTTTAACCCAGCACCATGATATTCTCTTATAGGTGCTGTCTTGGGTTTTATAAAAGACTCAGAGCAGAAAGGTCACGTGGGCTCCAAGCCCCGTAAACCAGCATTTACCTGACGGGCTTAGTGGTTACTGACATGGTACATTTAAAACAAGAGCTCACATGACGTCATGTCTTGTTTGCTTCATCAGAAGGTTTATGGCTTAGAGTGCGATCAAAATGATTTGTGTTTTTACACCCTGTCAGAAGGTTATACTGATTAGACACGTGTGCCTTTAGAAGAATAAAGAATTTGAACCTCTTTTGCATGCAAAATCCACAAGCATGATTACACAGTACTAGCATTCCATTATAAGCAGACAGTACAGTTAAGTGTAAGAAATGAACGCTTGTCTTCTTTCTGATTCAGTGTTTTTATTTCAGTTTTATTTAAAGGGGAACTCCAATTCCAAAATGCTTGCATAGTCCAATGGCTGAAATCAACAAAGTCATTCAGTGCAGTGTGATGTGAAATGGTTCACTGTAGGGAAAGTGGTGTTGATGGGAACCAGGCCTTGAGAGGTTTACAGCACAACTATACCCATTTTATTTACTCTCCATAAAGACTAGTGAGCCTAAACGTTTTATGCCTTAAAATGTAAACATGGTGTTTATGTGTCTTGTTAATAATGAAATCAATGAAACAGACATGGGCTACTTTTGCTTATGATGGCCATGCATGCACATCCCATAAATACACTGTAATAAATCAATAAATAAGGTAAAAACTGCAAATCTACCATAATGTATCGTATGGGTGCAAGAGAAGCATGAAGAACAGCCGACACATTTTACAGGTTTATACACCGCTTTCCAAATTATTATGCAAATGATATTTTTCCCTGATTTTCCTAAATGGTCGATGAAAATGACAGTCAGTATAATAAAAGTCATCACCCGTTAGAGTATAAATCGAATTTTATTGAACAAACCTCCCAATGATAACAGTATATTCTTCAAAAAAAAAAATACTCAAAATGCACTGTTCCAAATTATTATGCACAGCAGAGTTTCAAAACATTTTATAGGTAAAGAACTGTAAATGGTCATTTGTTGAATTTGCAGCATTAAGAGGTCACATTCACTGAAATCAAAAGCTATTTCAATCAAAAACATCCTAACAGGCCAAGTTACATGTTACCATAGGAACCCTTCTTTGATATCACATTCACAATTCTTGCATCCATTGAACTTGTGAGTTTTTGGAGAGTTTCTGCTTGAATTTCTTTGCATAGAATAGCCTCCCAGAGCTGCTGTTTTGATGTGAACTGCCTCCCACCCTCATAGATCTTTTGCTTGATGATACTCCAAAGGTTCTCTATAGGGTTGAGGTCAGGGGAGGATGGTGGCCTTCAGGGACCCTAAAGGGGCCTACCAGCCTTTCCCCATGATTCCGGCCCAAAACATGACTCCGCCACCTCCTTGCTGACGTCGCAGCCTTGTTGGGACATGGTGGCCATCCACCAACCATCCACTACTCCATCTATCTGGACCATCCAGGGTTGCACGACACTCATCAGCAAACAAGACTGTTTGGAAGACTGTTAGTCTTCATGTATGTCTGGGCCCACTGCAACCGTTTCTGCTTGTGAGCACTGGTTAGGGGTGGCCGAATAGTAGGTTTATGCACCACAGCAAGCCTTTGAAGGATCCTACACCTTGAGATTTGCGGGACTCCAGAGGCACCAGTAGCTTCAAATACCTGTTCGCTGGTTTGTAATGGCATTTTAGCAGCTGCTCTCTTAATCCGATTACCTTGCCTGGCAGAAACCTTCCTCATTCTGCTTTTATCTGCACCAACCCGTCTGTGCTCTGAATCAGCCACAAATCTCTTCACAGTACGATGATCACGCTTAAGTTTTTGTTAATATATAATGTTTTATACCTCGTCCAAGGCATTGCACTATTTGAAGATCCTTTTTCTTTCCCATGTTGCTTGAAACCTGTGGCCTGGTTAATAATGTGGAACATCCTTCTTAAGTAGTTTTCCTTTAATTGGGCTCACCTGGCAAACTAATTATCACAGGTGTCTGAGATTTCAGTGATCCAAAGAGCCCTGAGACACAATACCATCCATGAGTTTAATTGAGAAACAAAAAAAAGAATCTTTCTGACACTTAAATCCAATTTGCATAATAATTTGGAACTTGGTGTATACTTACCCTTCAAAGTGCATTCATATTCTAATAGAAAAAAATAAGTTTTTTTTGCCATTGGATGGATCTTATCAAAATCTTTTACTTGATATTAATTTGCCTAAAATGTCATGTTCCTCTGGTTTAGAACTAGACTCCGGAAAGTTAAATGCATTATACACAACTGTGGCTGAGAACCTGATATTTTTTATCACAGCTATGGTGTATTGGAGAGAATATGGAGTATTCTCAACATCCTTATCCTGGAGCGCACTTCTGTCAAATTCCAAAATGCCAAGGCTGCACTGATTCATTATTGGACTGACAATGATGAAAATTTTAAATCTCTCCAAATTTGATATCCTGCATATCGTCACTGTCCAAAGAAAAACAGGTATCTCCAAAATGGCAACTTTACAGGAGAGGCCAAAAACCTGACTGAATTTGAATGGAAGTCAAAGGAACCAGATGTCTTTCCAAGCAGTTTTGGGGCATTTCTGCTGGTCCATTCTTTATGAAATACACACAGTGTAAACAGCTCATGTGGTCAAATGAGGCATGAAAGTAAAAATCAACAAAAATGGAGATACATGTTTTTCTTTGGACAGCGACGATATGTTGAATATCTGTTATACATTATTTATTGCCTTGTCTGTAAACAACACACCCTGCAACCCCCCACCACAGTCCTTTTCTGTCCTCTCTGTCACTTCTTAAAATAAAGAAAATATACTATTTCAGCAAAATTACCTTAACCTGACAGGATGTAACCAACAAAATACAGGTGAAGTGTAAAAGGCTGTGCTTTATGTGAGTTGTAGGCAAAATTTTGTGTGCCCTTGATCAAATGTTCCTGTTCTAGGTGAACATAAGTTAGACAGAGAACACACATCTGCACATTTTAATGCACTATTCTGTTTATATGCGGAATTTAACATACAGGAAAAATAAAACATTTTATATTTCACATGTTTTACCATTATGTTAAATTCAGCAAATAAGCAGACAATTAGAATTAAAATTAGAAAAATAGTTGAACATTTATGATGGTTGTCGGTTGACAATCTGCTCATTTATTTTCAGAAAATCAACAAAACATGCACTTTGTCCAAACCTTAAGAGTATAAATGAATATGTATTTGAAAATGTTGACAGAAAGTCTTAATAGTCCAGTATACTACACTAAAGCTTAGGGCAGTGAAAGTCTAGCACTGTTCAATAACCGCTCTAATCAGCTGTATCCGAGCAGGAAAATCGTCACACTGGGCATGAATCAGGCTCTTCAGGACTAGAGTTCCCCACCCTTGACCTACATAATGTATACTTAATCCTCCTGTGACTTTCAGGTCTTTCAAGTACGATTAGAGTCTTTAACATAGCATTCACCACACAATCCGTGCAGGTGATACACTTAAACTAAGCTGCAAAAAACAGCACGATTTGAATTCATTGTTCATATGATGACACATGACACATGCATCTCTTACATATATCCACCTATTCAGCCTACAGGAATTGCGTCCCACCCACACAAACTGAAATACAGGGCAGACAATCAGAACAGAGCAATTTTTTTCTGATCAGTCTAACAGTAACAGCAGCAGCCTGTTTAATTCTAAGGCACAAAGAGAAGTTGGAAAAGGGTCATCTAAAAATAAATGATGACCTTTTTGAAAAGAAGACCACAAAGACATTTTAAACTGACCTACGGGTGAAAATACAAGACCAATGAAAAAGATTCACAAACAAGTGGAAGACATCACTGATCAGCTGGGTGTTGTACAGTACATATCTGTGCGTTTATAGCCTTACTCTCAAAACAATGAGGAAATGTTGAAATGAGTTTTCAGTATCTAGAGTAATAAAATATGCTTTCAAAGAACTCCAGCTCCAGCTCCAGCTCCTGTAGTGACCACACTCTTTCCCCTCCTAATGGTCCCAAGTGTCCTTCCTGCTTATGATTGCATTCTGGAGGGTGGAGTAATCTGAAACTAAGTGGGCGTCTTTACTCAATAACACCCAAGCCAGGAATTTGCTTTGCTAACTTCAATAACCTTCTTCATTTTCATGTCATAAGTGTACACCTCTGGTCCAAGAAAGAAATGCAGGAAACCTGAGAATGCAAGACGGAGAACAGAACACAACACATGAGCATGGAAACTTTAAAAGGTCTGAGGCTGAGATAAATGCATACAAATGATAATAGTTAATGATAAGATGTTGTTACAGTGCAATTACAAAATTTTAGTAAGACGGTTTCAAATATTGAGAAATGAATTATTAATTAATTATATAATGAATCCACCCCCCCCCCCCCCCCAAAAAAAAAAAAAAAAAAAAAAAAACCAAAACATTTTGCACATGCCCAGAAGGATAAAAGGAGCTGTTAATGATTACAAAATGTAGGCAAAATAAAGTTCCATCCATATCCATCAAATTAATATGCATATTTGAAAAGTAATGTTCAAATCTTGAGAACTTAAAATTATTGTAAAGAGATAAATATAGTATATAAGAACTTAATAATATAAGTATATAAGAAATGAATAATAAAAACACTTTGAACGACTGTATAAATGACTGTATAAATAATGGCTCGAATGATGAATTTTATTTCATTTTATTTTAATTTTGATTTTAAACTTTGAAAGGTGCAATTCCATGGGTATAAACTGCAGAACAGGAAAACAGACGAATGTATAAACATATTATATTAGTTCACCAGAAATGGAATGGTGTACATGCACTCACCATTTTTGTGAACGGCTGCACTTATGGGATTGCTAATGCCTGAGAAATCATCGGAGATGTTGCGTGGATAAGAGTCCTCTATGACCTTTAGCTTTTCATTGTATCTGAGACAACACCAAACTCAGAATGAATATTAAATGACATATGAATATGATATGAGAGTGAAACATGATCGTGGAAGGCCCTCAGGTTACCTCCAGTACAGGTCCTGGGTGAAGAATAAGGTGTGGACAGTTTTGTGAATATGTACAGCAGCATCTATTCGCTCCACCCAGCCTGGGAATCCGAGGCTGCCGATGTTTTTATGCCGCCCTCTCAACTTAGACCCCTTCACTGTCCAGAAGCTGGACCCTGTACAGATGGATATGGAAAATGTAACATGACGGCTCCTCTAAGGCAGTACCATTATTTCAAATCCAGTCAGATTAAAGAAAAACACTAACTCATTTTGCTCAGCATCAGGATAAAAGTAGAAAACATACATTTATGAGAAAATATAATCAAACCTCTGCAGCTAAAAGCATTGTCTTTGATTTTCTAGTGTGAGTTCAGCACAGCTTCCTTTCTGTAGAGCAGATTTGCTTTTGGTGTTTCAGAGAAAGATGTTGTTCAGTAAAAGTTCAGTAAAAGATGTTGGTTGCATTTTCTGCTGGTCATGATCCAAATAACCTAATTACAAATTGGTTAGTCTTCATCAGCTGTAATGATCTCCTGCACATCCGTATGGGATTTACATCATATCAGCTTTCTTCATTTTAGAAGCCTGTGAGAAATAAATGTGTGAGGCAGCTAAAGTGTGCTTGTGTGAATGTTAGTGTCTGTTTGAAAGGGAGAATAATAAGAGTGGCTCATGTGGGAACAGCTTTTGTTGAGAAGATGGATCTGTAACTCCATCCAGTCTTACCAGGGTTTAAGACTGGATGGATAGAGGGGTTAAGATGGCAGCACAAATGAACTAATGAAACGTTACCAGATTGGACATTAACACTGGAGGCTTTTGTGTAGTTTCTGTCGTGTGTTATTTTCTGTTTTTTCCTGATGCTGAATAATGAATAAAGGGTGATCACTGACCATGTACAATACCTATACAAGCATTTAGAAACATATTTATTTTTATTCATGTGTACCGCCAAACAGGTAGGCCGTGGACCGCTGGCGAACCCAGTAGGCAGCATCAATCTTCAGGTTGATGTTTGGCATGAAGTTGTTGATAGGACCCTCCTTTATATCATTTTTGTTTTTGTGCTTGATCCATAGATACCTTAATACACAGTAAATAACAGGGATTTTGAAGGGTCAGTAAGCACCTATGACTTAAATTCCCTTTGCCACAATAAAAGTGTAATGTGAGCAGATACTGTGATACTAGAACCAGGACTTGATTCTTGATTTTTCTATTGATCTGCATATCATGATACCACTTTGAACTGATTTTATTGCCTCTAGGAACCACAGATGTAAAAAAATTGCAAAATGACTTCAAAAAAGTTCCATATTTGCTCAATACGTGTGCCTTACCTGCCTTTGAAAAAGAGAGTGGTATCTCCTAAAGTAGTAACAGCATCAAAAGATAGGTCGGGATTGCATTTATCCTTTAACCCCATGGGGAAATAAGAGCGGGTGTACCATGGGATGAAGGGATAGCTCCAACCCAGCCTTGGGTAATAAGGCCTTTGAATGATTGGTCCTGTGGAGAATGTACAACTTATGATTTCATATAGAGAGAATATAAATGTCAACAATGTTCGCTTGGGAATCTGCTAATCTCTGAGAAGGTTGTGGTATGTGGGTGAATAGGTACCATAGAGGGCGTTGATATTCCTGATATCTTCACTGGAGAGCAGGTTTTGTGTTTTTCGAAGTTTGTAAGTGGGATACATGAGAGACTCAGGATTTTGTGAATGCCTCAAACCCAAAGCATGTCCAAACTCATGTGCTGCAACTAGATACAGGTTAAACCCTGTAGTGGGACAAAAACAGCTGGTAAATGATAAAGTTCTCAGCTACTGTCAAAACATCCTACAATTATACATCAATATTTCTCACACCACGTAAAAATAAACCAAGCAACTCTAACATGGCAGCTTTACAGGAGAAGGCAAAACCTGTCTTTACTTTCAATGTAATTTAATGTATGGAGGTTTCATTTCAAACTATTTTTCGGGTGATTTTTATTGGTCCATTTTAAAGGAACTTAATCTATGTAAAGAACTGCTTGTGTTCTCAAATTTTGTCAAAAATGAAACTAGATCAAAATTGACCAATCAGATGTTTTTTTTTTTACTCTTATTAGTTACATAACAGACTGTAAGATACTGGAAAAACTGGCATCACAATTATGTTTTTTTTGCTATATTAATTGCTCTATCAAAACAGATCAGGAATGTTCAGCAGACAAATTCTCTATTTAGATTAAGAATAAATAATTAATAATGAATGTGGCTTACTCTAAAATAAGAGGTTAATCAGCATGCCAGCTTCAGTTAGAACCGAATCAGGACAGAAGCTATGACAGATTCAGATACAGTTATAATAAAAAGTATAATAAAGCTATAATATAATAATAACCTCTCTCTGTATTACAGAAACTCCAACAAGACCAAACTTATTAAATACTGGGTTAACTTTAGGATAAATCCTAACAGTGTCTTCACTTCTGTTTTAGATGTTTGTTTCTAGTTTACTATAACCAGAATTATGTCATTCCACTTATATGTAATATTAAACGTAACTTTTTCACTAGTAAGGTTTTTTTGTTGTTGTTTTTTTTGTTTGTTTGTTTGTAACTCCCCATCCACGGTCCCCTCTTATTACCTTTCTGTGCTAATGTTAAAGAAAACTCATTCGATAAAAATATTACAGTAATGGTGGTGTATTATTGTTGCTCACTCTCACGCACAAGTGTCATATAGGTAAATGGACGCAACAGATTACACTTGTGATTTCAGTGTTCTCTCTGTCTTAATAATGGCTAATCCTGAATTCTGCTTCACAGCTGACACCAGAACAGGACCTAATGCTAAACAAAGGGTCTAACAGAAAGAGTTAATTTAATCTAATTGGGAAAGAGGAGTGACCACCCTCTGACAAACAGCAGGGGGTGCTCTTTCATATTTCGGGTTTATCACACTTAACAATGTAACAAACCCACATTTAGCTGTTCGCATATGGTCTGTTTCTTGAAAACAGGCATGACAACTGATTCTGAACTTCAGTCGAGTAGTTTATGACTTTAGACAACTAAATCAGACTAAATTCCATTAGACAGTCTTCTCTTTTTTTTTTTTTTATTTTCTGTTTGTGACCAGCAGAAAAAAGTTGTAGTGTGCCGTGTTTGGTTGTATTTGCCTTACAAGACTATTGCTCATGGACACATTGTATAACAATACTAACATATGAAAATAAACAATACATCATGCAGCTCTATTTTATATGTATTAGTAATAATAGGTATTAGAATACATGTTATTAGATATTTCAAGACTTTGGACAGGGAGTGAATAAATTGCTCAATAATGTACCGTAAATATCAATATAAAAGCAGTTTTGGCAAGTTGTGTTGCTTGATATTAATATTAATTGGCTGGATCTGGATATTAATTTTCTACCGCCATTGCTCCTGATGCTATAGAGCCTTTTTGACATATTGGTCCCCTTATAACTAATGATCCTGTAAAATTACAGAGGACTAGGATTTTAGATTCAAACTGTTTTCATGTTATTGGGAAAACTGATTCCAAATGCATCTGATAACAATGGTTTTAATATTAACGTCATGAGGGTGTGCAGATATATATTTACCTACCATTAGAACCTGCAGTCCAAAGTTCATCATCATCAAAATGAACATCTCCTCCAATACCCTCTCCTGGGTCGAAAGCATGGGCCAGTGTGCCTTTGGGTCCATCAAAGGGGAATGAGTCACCATGGTCTAGGTTGTCACGGAGGTAGGCAGGCACAGAGAAAAACAGATAGCTCAACAAACACAACTGTTTAACTTTACAACGGTTACTCTCGGTAGAATCCTCAGGGACACAGCAACCTCTGTGCACCTAATCAGTGCATTCTTAATACGTCAGATTCCTATTCATATACCAGTCTCATACTAGACTGAGTAAGGGTTACTTACTCTTTGCGGCAAACTCCACTATAATGTCTGACTGCTGAGAATATGACTTGAAGAACCTTAAAGGACTGGCCTTCGCCCACACGTCCAAAGCTGAAGCAATCAAGGAGTCTACAGTAGTCATGGGTAAGTCACTGGTATACCTCCCAACCCTGAAATATCAACAGAAGCCATATTTGACCTAGAACAGAAACATATTCACTTCCACTCCATAGGTCTATAGGCTTCTGAAGGTCATTACCTGTAAGAGATTGCAGTCTTTTTCCACCTGTTGCCTTGGTTGGAAACATAATCCTTAACGTCAGGGACACCACACCTTGGTGTCTTTATTACAGCCAGCGTTTCAGGGTTCAGGCTGCCCGTCTGATTGAGTCTGAAAAAGCCTTGCATGTCCTTCAGTTTGGAGGAGAACGAGGGGCTACTTCTCCTCTTCCGGCCAGTCAGATCTGCCTGAAAACTGTAGAAGCGCTGAAGGTATTTCTGGGAAAGAAGAATAGCAAGATACTTTAACTAACTATAAGTGAGGTGCATAAAATAAAGACCTTTCTGAATAGGCGGTGTATCTCTCTCTCTACGACACAGCAGCTATGACTTTACGTTACGAGAAGTACACAAGGCTACATCCAAAATGGCATTCTGTAGACATTTATATACTCCTCAGAAAGAGCAATTCGTAAGATGATGCAAAATGTTGAATTCATACTCCAAGCCAAAGGGGGGCAACATCGATTAGAATACACAATCGAGGCAGTGTTACTTCTTCATCCCCTCATGTTGGAAAACATGCTACAGTGACTCACTACCACCTCTTGAGGTTAAAGTGGATTTGCGAGAGAGGACAGGCAGAGGCTAGCTGGTTAGCATGCTAACTTCAACAGATATCTCTGTAACATAATACATGGATGTCTTAGACATTTTGTAAAAACTTATATTTCTTCATGTTCTGTTGATCATTTTAATTCATTCTGAAATGTTTTAAATTACACATCTTACATATTGCTCCTTTAACTCCTCTTTATTGTACTATATGGGGAACCATTTGGAAGTATGCATGAATATTAAACTGGCAAAACTGAAGATACATCACTCCAGTAAGCTGACTGAGTTGGAGCTGATCCCTTCATCTGCTCAGTGCATGATTGGTCTCTGCATTCATGATCTTATTATTCCTTTGGTGAGTATATTAGCATTATATTAGCATTTTTGGCATTAACACAAAACAAGGAACAAAACCGAGGGTCAAAAACAAACACGAAGGGCACATGATGCTACAGATCTCTAAAAGTGCTAAAAACAACATTCCATAAAGCAAAACAAAAATGATTTCATGCTGTGTTGTACGAAAGCCAGTGCAATAATATCAATAGCTGAAAACAGAAAAACAAGACAATAACCACTTACATCTGCTAGAATCAGGTCATTGTGGGTTTTATCGTCCCCAAATGCTGTTAGATTTGCTCCCTTGAGCTGGAGAAGAGGTGCGGCAAAACACTGGAGAACAGACAGAGCACAGGCACAAGCTAAACCAAACCAAATCCCCATCTTCAGCGCTCTAAGTCATGGAGGCACTGCAACTGGCCGGCTAGAGAAGGCTCAGGGTGGAAGATATAGGTAGCTGAGAATGGCTTTTAACATGTTGTTATGACTCAGTGAGTGCCAAAGCTGGAAAAACCTCATGCCTTGGGAGGAGTTCGCTAAGGTCACAGAAGGAAAGAAGGATCCTGTGGAGATGTATCAGATTATAGGCATCAAGGGCACGTTGTTTCTCAGTGGAGGAATTAGGGGAGCCGTTGCAATAGAACACCTTCCAATCTCCTATTTCCTCTGTGTTTCAAGGCCACAACAATCACTTTGTTTTCCTTTTGAGCTTCTGCAGGCCATGCGTGTATAATAAGTATTTGTGTGTGTAAAGGTTTTCAAATGGCTTCCATTTTGCTTAGCACGTGTAATTTAATAGACAAAATGTATTTAATTTGGTACCAAATTGCTGTTAAATGGTACCTCTAAAAATTCTGTGAAATTACTGAGAAAATCTGTCAGTTATCAATCAAAAATGTAAATAAGTTATTAAAAAATGTTTTTAATGGTTTTTATAAACAACAAATGTAAGTTTTATAGCTTAACAGTCCAAAATACAATATACTTAATTGTTTAATCAAATCAAATCACTTTTATTGTCACATCACATTTTCACAGGTGTGAAGGTGAGTGAAAAACTTGGTGTGTAGTCCCTTACAGTACTTCAGTACCAACATATAAATAGACAATAAATATATACAATACTAAACACAAAATCTCTGTTACACTAATTTACAGTTATGAATAAAAGTTATGAATAAAAACTATGATAAATGCAGATGTACACATTACCATATAGCACTATGGTAAGGCTGAGGGAGATGGGAGATGCAGGGTATATACAGGGCATAGAATATTATATTATATGTATATACATACAATACAGATATACAGTGTGGATGGAAGATAACAGCAGGTCAGTCTATATGTGGAAGTGTAAATATGCTAATGTAAAGTGCAGAGTGATGATTGTCCATGGAGATCATCGTTTAGATGGTTTTGGTAAGATGTGCTGAACCAGGTCCATATACTGGTGCATTAGTACTACTGGCTGTTCAGTAGCCTAATGACTCGGGGGAAGAAACTATCTCGGAGGCGGCTGGTTCTGGACTTTATACTTCGTAACCTCCTCCCACTCGGCAGCTGTGAGAGCAGACAGTGGCTTGGGTGGGTGAAGTCCTTTAGAATCTTCCTTTTAGAGTTTAAAGAGCGGTATGTACGTTTTACTTTATAAAATTTCAAAATCAACTAAAATTATCAACAGAATGTGAAGAAATACCAGTTTTGACAGAATGCCAAAGATATGTATGGTGTTGCATTGAGATTTACTGAAGCTAGCATGCTAACCAGCTAGCCCCAGCCTGTCCTGCCTTGTAATACAACTTTATACCTCAAGAGGCGCTAGTAAGTCACTATACTGTAAAAGCTACATTAGCTTCATGGCTTCAGTGCAAACCTAAAGACGAAAAAAAAAAAACACAAACAAGTTTTGGCCCATCAGCTGCATGTGACCTAGGGTCAACATCGTATATATCATAATACAAGTCAACCTGAAATCAGACTAGACCTTCTTCCCGTTGTCAGTTTATGCCTGCAGTCACATTAAGCATGATTTACCATCTCATTATATTTTAAAGACCAAACTCTTGTTTTCTTCAAACATTTCAAATAGCAATGACTTTTTGGCACCACAGCTAAAAAGAAGTTTTGACTTTTGATGATGACCATACAACAGTGGGATGGATAAAAGATGATTATCTTGTTTCACCTCTCCTCCCACCATCCTCATGATCACTATAGTCACTATAGCATTGAGTCAAATCAGTTCAACATGAGTGGAACACCAGTGGAAAATTCCCAGTATGGAAAATTCAGTATGAGGGCAGGTACACAATGGGATGAGTAGTAAACTTAACAATGACTGAAGATTTGGCAAGTGACCACTATAACAACTGTCCCTGCTTCCTGCTTGTCTCAAGGAACTGATCAGGGAGGAGGAGGGACTGTGCATTTCCTGGTTTATGTTGCTTCCTGATTGTGTGTAGCATAAATTCAACAAATGGAGTCATCCTACCAATTACTCCTTTAATGAATTCTACTTTGTTTGACCAACTAATGTCTTTGTTTACATAGACCAGCACCCTTTAAAAATGTGTATGCCTATTATAATATAGTATATTAATCAAACGGATATGTTCTGTTCATTATTACAGAAAAGATAAATAGACATCAGGTAATGATATCAGGTGTAATGCAGTCAGTCTACAGTAAATAAGACAATAAAAGCACTTATCTTTTGGATGACAGCACACTCTAGCTAAGGACACACATATGCACTGAGTTATGTACCTTGCTGTTCCTCACTTGGTGGCCAAGACAGAGAGCAACCATTTAACATGACAGCAAAAATGGCAACTCGCTAGAGGAATTTTGAGAAATATTTGGGAATTTTAAAGAAGTATTTTGTATTCCATGCAAAACATTGCAACAGTACTGGACATGCGCACCACAGTAAGGCTCGCATGTCTTAACAGTCAGTGTTCCCTTTAATCTAAGTCTCCCATTTTATACCACGTCTTAAAATTTCTTGGCTTTTTCATGGAAGAGCTGTAATTGTGTGCTTGTTGTCTACGTCTAAAAAGAGACATCCTGGGTATTTTTTTTCACTATGAACATACACATACATGTGTTCAAAATACATAATTTAAAATATACAGCTCAAACTATCTCCCCAAAGGAATGCTGAAATGAGACCTAATTGTGGGCTTGCTTTTCTTCAAACTGTAAAACGCTGTCAAAGAGACTAACTGGAAGATTAGTGGTAGCAGGGTGAATTCCATGCAGTTTGATGTGAGGTGGAGCATGTAAACACATATGCGCTGTGAACATGGTTGACATGTAGACAGTCCACAAAGACTTTCACCAATAAAACCAACTATAGTAAAACAGCAACTGATGATTAAGAGACGCTCTGATGCAGAAAGTGGAGTAAATTACACTGGAACTTGCAATCCTTTGCATCCTTAGCATGCCAAAAGCTTTGCCAGAGTTGCTTTGAGCTAAGTGAAATTAGAGCTTGTGTAATTGTATATGGTCTGGGTTTCTCGCCTGAGAGAGACCACAAGGGTCATTAATTTACCTTCAAGCATCGCCTGTTAAAACACATCTGTGGCCTTCTCGAAAGTCACAAAACTCTGTCCCAACAGAAATCCCGAGATCACCATCATTCTTTAAACTTCCTTCTCAACTGAACTGGACTGGATTCAAACCAACAGCTGCCAGATTGTGCAAAGCATTTTGCCAATGTGCAATCCTAATAGCGTGTCTTACCGTTCTGATGCATGCCTTATTTACTGCTATGGTTTCACAATATATAGCTTTAGGCCAGTGACCCATAATTGGTGTTTATTACTTAGCTTCCATTGCACAACACACATACTTTATATTTGTGTACAAAAAAAACCCCACACCCACTAAAACTTGCATAAGCGGACAGGGATTACCAATGAGGTTCAAAGGCTTCTGTGTTCAAAATGGAAGATGTTGTCACTGGAGAATGAATACCTAATAAGAGTTTGACACGTGGCGGGAGGGACCAACTAGTGACGGACTATTCTATTACTTTTAGCTACATCAGCTTCATGGCTCCAGTGCAGAACTACAGATACCACACACACCAAACATGTTATGGCCCATCAGCTACATGGGGCTTAAAGGTAACACTGTACAAATCAGACTAGAGAGTTTCATAATACAAGTCAACCTGAAATCAGATTACACCTTTTTTGCTTTGTCAGTTTGTGTCTGCACTGATATAAGCCATGGTTTATCATGTCATCAGATTTTAAAGACCAAATTATTGTTCTTTTTAATCATTTGGGGGAGTATTGTTGATCATGTCACCATGCACCAGTGGGCTGGAAAAATAGTATTTAAATATTAATTTATATTATTATTATGTTTAAGCTCTCCTACATTTACATTTCTGGCATTTAGCTGACGCTCTTATCCAGAGCGACTTACAAGGTTAACCGCATTAAAGGTAGGCCAGTGTAGTGTTAGGAGTCTTGCCCAAGGACTCTTATTGGTGTAGCACAGCATAGTCACCCATACTGGGATTTGAACCCCAGTCTCCCACGTGGGGTGGTGGCTACTTGGTGGGTAGCTGTGTTATCTGCTGAGCTACACCAGCCACTCCTCCCACCACCCCCATGATCTTTAAAGAAAAAAAGCTCATCTAGCTCATAGAACCTCTGTGATCATTGTGGGCTGGAGGTTAGGGAACCAGCCTTGTGACCGGAGGGTCGCTGGTTCGATTCCCTGAACTGACAGTAATGACTGAGGTGCGCTTGAGCAAGGCACCTAACCCCCAACTGCTCCCCGGGTGTTGTGGATAGGGCGGTCCACTGCTCCGGGTAAGTGTGCTCACTGCCCCCTAGTGTGTGTGTTCACTAGTGAGTGTGTTTGTGGGTGTTTCACTTCACGGGTGGGTTAAATGCGGAGACTGAATTTCCCCACTGTGGGATCAACAAGGGACTATCTTATCTTATGAATTTTGGTATCACATTACATTGAGGTGGTTGTGTTCCGAAGATGTCCGAGTTGACTTCAAGTATCATGTCTGGTCAGGTTGTCTAATCACTGAAATTCAAACTGAAATTCAACTTTAGTTAAGGAACACTATGGATAAAAAGAAGATGATTAGAGTGGTGCTTAAAAGTTTGTGAAACGTTTAGAATTTCTGCATAAATATGACCTAAAACATAAACCGATTTTAAACACACAACCTTAAAGAGAACCCAGTTAAACCAATGGGACAAAACATTTTGCTTAGTCATAATTTATAGAGGAAAATGATCCAGTATTACATATCTATATACAGAGTGGTAAAAGTATTTGGACCTTTAGGATCTAGGCCTCTAATTTGAGGGTGAACTACATTTTTTTTATTGGACATGTTTAATTAATGGGATGGCAATCAGGTGTGAGTATACCAGCAAATCCTAAAGTGAAATCTCAGGACAGTGAACTGAACATCAAGAGAACATGGGTCATGCAGCAAGACAACAAGGATCTTAAGCACACGTTTCACCAATGAAAAATATAAGAGAATGACAAGTAATAAGAAAATTTGGAATTTTTGGAAAGTCCTGAGCTTAATCCTATAGAAATGTTGTGGAACGACCTGAAGCAAGCAGTTTATGTGAGGACACCCACCAACATCCCTGAGTGGAAGCCACTCTGTACGGAGGATTTCTCTAAGCCAGTGAGTAGGAGTGATCAACAGTTTGTAAATGTTTAGTTGCTTGATGTCTAGTGTGATGGAGGTCCCACTAAATACTGAACACAAATGTTAAGATACTTTTGCCACTCAGGGATAAAAGTTCAATAATGTGTGTTAAACTCTGATTACCATTTAAGTCATATTTATGCACAAATATAGAAATAATAATATAGAATTCTAAAGGTTCACAAACTTTCAAGATCCTTTATTTCAGTGCTGGATCAAAACTTTGTTTTACCCCCATTTTAATGCTAAGGGACAAATAAAGTCATTTTAAACCATTTCTGTCTGTCTATTCATCAGTACTTTTCAACACGACATAAAGGACAACCTTTTTCACATTATGTCAAATACAGAGATAAACAGATTTTCCTCCAAAACTGACCATGTTATCGTTTAGTTAAGCTTCGGGCAGTTGGTCAAGACTGAGTCACTTGGTGTCTAGTGTCTTGCACAAACACACAACAGTTATTAACGCAGAGATCAGACTCTCACCTCTTGAACTCAGACAGACTTGCATCTCTCTCTCTTGAAACTACATACCTTGCATAATAACCCAGGGCAGATCCTGGATAAGAGACTTAAGATCAATGATTCAAACAGGCCCAGTCTTCTGGATGCTTAGCTATCAACATCCAGGGCATGACCGGTATGGAGTAAGTACAGTATGTACCTAATTACCTGAGGAATCCATCTTTAGGCCCAGTTCTGAACTTTCACGGTCAATATGAATCTCATAACTGTTAGACGGCATAAAGCATCAACAAACCAAAAATCACTCAAAAAGACGACAACTTTATTTACAATACAAAAACTGTATTTATCAGAGTAAAAACCATTTATGACTATGACTGCAAGGTCATGGGATCTGATCTCAGATCAGCACTCCTAATCCCATACAGCCCACATTTTTAAAACCTGGTGATCAAACATCATATACAAAAGCTATTACATTTTATTGGATGCAACCAATGTGTACCAGTAAATTCATAAAAAGCTTTTAACCAGATATTTATATGAGGCATGTACTGTTTACCACCCTGTGCACTATATGTGCCTACGTGTCTGCGATAAATACGCACTGGGCATTTAGAGATGTATCACTTTGTTAAAATAATGGCTTTTTGGCATATATCTCATAAACTATATGTCCAAAAATATCCCAACATCTCTTTCTAATTATCAGCTACTTTAAGGTGCACTTATTGCACCCAGTTTTGACATGTGTTCCTATCATCTCTAAAGATGGGACACAGAGTCAATACAGCACAGTTAAAGTAGCAATATTTTGTTTGGCAATATTGTATGAATAAGCAGATGCCAAGTATTAATATTTGATTATATAGATTTGCTTTTTAATGACAGTATTAGTCAGTTTGTCTGCCCGCAATAAAAATGACTGCAGTGAGGTGCAGTAAGATAAAGTTACAATTTTTTGCATATTTGGATATGTTACATGTTACATCACTGTTCTCAGCATACTGTTAATTTACCAAATCACAGTAATATCACATTGTGACTTAAGTATCATAATTTCATGTAGCGATTACAACTCCTAACAATCTGCACAAACAAGCTTCACCAATAGAATGGTTCTTTCTGTAGGAGCCTCATATGAGTCTAAGGTCACAATGCCGAATGCCAAGTGTCAGCTAAAGGGATCCCAGAATTAGGATGTGGAGTAATAAAAATATTCTCTGGAGTGATACGGTTCCACCTAAAACCTGGGATAAGTTCAAGCAGCATTGGTGATCCAAAATTGATCATCTAACAAACTGCACCTGACCTCATTAATGCGTTTGTGACAATCAAATCTTCACGGGATTGTTCCAATATCTAGGGTAGAGCCTTCCCTGATTGATAGAGGCTGTTACTGCAACACAGATGGGAAATCTCTGAGCATATAATGTCTCTGAGTGTATATGGATTTGTCTTTCACCCACTCGATCTGTCTATTTTAGCACCCTTTGCTGCCATCTCCTGGTGAGTCTGGCTGCTTCTCTTTACAACAAACTCTGCTCCTGCACACCAGCAGAATGGACCGTAAGTCTGCACAGCTTTCCACATCCTTCTGTAAAGAGTCTTCCAGGCTGATTATAAAAATCCATACTAGCCTGTTGAAGACAGTGCACTGCAATGTATCAGCGTCTGACAGTACACATGCAAAAATACCCTGTTTTCTGGTATACCAAATCAAACCGATTTCTTAATCAACCGGTACTTAAATAGTTTACAACATATAAGAGCAAGAGTCCACCGGGTTGGTTTATGCTTTTACATACTGATTACACGGATAATAAATGCATCACTTAATAATAAAACTAAAGTACATCTTGTGCTTTCTGGTTTCTTGGTACATCCTTCCTGTCCTAGTTGAGATGCAAATGCTCCAAGAACTAGCTGTACCTTCAATTATACCATGTAAAGTAGCTTTTTGATGAGTATTCAGGTTTCACTGAAAATGCTTAAATAAAGCATATGCCTAAATTCAAGTTACAATAGGGCAATACTTAAAAATCTCCTAGGTATGGAACAAATGCCCCCACAAGCTCTGTAATTGTAATTTGTAGATTCTGCATTGTCTTGTGTATATTCCATAGAGATGAGCAATGCAGCTAACTTGGAATGCAGACTCATGTTGTTTCAGTGGAGTGAAGACAGGCGCTCCAAATGTTCTCCAGTGCAGTGAGTGAGTCAGTCAGACTCATTGTCAGTGCTAGACTCAGGCAGCAGGGGGCATTCCTGTCTCCTGCTCTGGCTGGCTCTTCTCTTCCTCCTGCCTACCATCCTCAATCTCCTTCGAATGATATCTGCAACACAAACACCGTCCATGTTACAGCTGTCTAGAGTAAATGGTAAAACGTCATTAGATTAGACAAGATTAAAAACTGTTAGTGGGAAACTGAAAACTAACTTTTCATAGCAAACAACAATCAGAATAGTGTAAAATTAGTAGCACCCAGGCCACATCTCTGGAGAGATTTCAAACACACACACACACACAAACACACACACACACCAAAACATAACACTACCTGCTACGCTCTCGTAGTCTTGCCGAGTCTCGTGCCAGTACAGGCTGGGTGGGGTCCGCCAGTTGCGGTAAAGGCGTGTGTGGAGCACAGAGAGTGTGAGCAGCACGAAGAGAAAGCCCAGTGCTGCGGCAGCCCACACTGCCTCATCGGTGTGTTGTGTGAGCATCCTGTGGCCTTGCAGTGGCCCACCCACCTTCGGCGCCACTGTGTCCGTTTTGGCACCCTGTTTCTCAGTATCAGTTTTAACACTGTGTTTTTGAACCTCCAGCTCAGTCTTCTTTGGAGTGGTCCCCACCACCTTTTCCTGTCCTGTATCACCTTCTTTAGGGCCTTCTGTGATCTTTCTTTCCATGACTGTCATCCTTTCATCTATTTCTTTGGCAGTGTGAAGGACAGTTGTAACATGGCCACCATTGGAGTCTGCTGTTTCATTATCCTCAGTAACGTTCAGCGAGTTCACCTTTTCAGACACTGAGATGTTAAGTGTAGAATTTTCTGGCAGTTTAGCTGGGTCTTTTTGTGTCTGCAGGGCTTCCCGGCTGTTCCTTGCTCTCGCTGCAGTCCTCTCGTATGCTGACAGAGCTTCCATACAGCAGGCTCTCAGAGACTGACAGACGGAGAGACATAACTGAGTAAATGCTGCTGTTTGAAAATATTTGACTTGTTTCTTCAGCAGCCAAACACGCATGTGGTGTCAGGCAGATGATGTTTGGTTACTGACCTTTACAGTAGCACTCAGCACTCTGTCCACAGGAGCTGCCTTTGTCAAATACAGGCTGTACTTTGGTCTTTGGCTTTCCTTGGTTTGATTACAGTTGGAGAAAGCTGTGAGCAACCACTCACAAACTCCTGATGAGGTCACATGGGACATCTCTAGTGTATGACCCCAGGAGACCAAGGCAAAAGGCTTACGGAAAATGATAAGGCAAAGTAAGTAAACAGTCTGGAGAGCATCCACAGTGTTTTAAGAGGGTTAGTTTTTTCATTGTTCACTCTGAATAACTGGAGTACAAAATGCATGGGTGCTGGCAATCAGGGATGCATGATTATATCATCACTGGTATTAGCAACGCATTATCGACACTGGACAGATGGGTAAATCTTCTGCATTTGTACCCTGTAATACTAATCCGGGTAATTGTATTCACAGTTTCTACATTTTAATAAATGTTGGTGCATCTGGAAAAAGGTATGAGGTGTGGAAACTTAAATGATAAAAATGGGGTTAATAAGATACACAAGATGCATATTCATTGAAATGATCAGTTATATATGGATGAAAATAAGTTTAACTCATTAAAAAGAAAGTGAAATGAAAATGCAACAGACAAATTTGTGTATCCACTGCATTTTCAAAATGTAATCCTGAATTACACCAACTTAAATTGAAATTCCATTAACATGCATTACTAACATGCATTTTATTCATTAACATCCACTTCATTAACATCACTGCCAATAAAATTAGACATACACCCCGCCTCCTTATGGCACTGTAACTCTTCTCCTTCCAGCTGAATGTACAATACACTTTGTTAGAAACAAACCCACTGAGTCAGTGTGAAGGAATGACTCACTCTGTGTTGGCTCAGTTGGGGGTGAGCTGAAAGGATGTAGTGAGGAAGGCAGGAATGAGCCATCACTGCCAGACCCCTGCGAGCGTCCTCTGAGGCACAAGGGTGATACAGGAGCACTGCTGCGCCATCCTAAGGCAGAGGGTCACATCATGGATTCAGTTCATGATCTAAATTTCAATTTCAATTTCAACGGATTTCAATATCATTTATGAGCCTCTATGGAAGACACATTAAAAAGGCACCATTAAAAATAGTCGTTGGGCTGCTCGCTCTTGATGGGCCATTATGTCACTGCATTGTAGCACCATTTTTATCAGCATCATAATCAGAAGCATACATTTGGGAAAACACACCAAGATTGGTTAAGTAATCCACTTTGATTTTTATATTTGTCTAAGATTTCTATAAACGACATCAGTCGCTCTAAACCCGGACATCAGAATACACAGGCACATTCAAGGAACCATCTGGAGTGTCAAACACCTTCCTACAACACATTCTTACTGATAAACATTTCCCAGCATAGCTTTCAAGGCATGTCAAAACATCTTCAGCTTGAACTAGAGATATGACTGCGTGCTGGATCAACATTACCTTCAGGTTGTTTAGCCAGCGCTGAGGGGGGCAGTACAGGTACTCGCCACTCATTGCTCCTATAGGCCTGTGAGCTCCGCTGGAGACAAACCAACACCAGCAAGAGAAAAGCCTCTATATATAAATTGATCAAGCTTTGTAAAATCACTCAATATTTAGTATGCAGTAATAAAGTAACTTAAAATCAACATGAATTTAAAAAAATCATACTGTATTTTCCTTTAACAGCATCTTTTCAAACAATAGGAAAACAAGAATTCTGTCTTTCAAATGGTAAAGTATGATGATCATGCTTGATATGACGAGGGACATTAACTAACAAGGTTAAAGGTCCATTTTGGTGTACTGCTCCCCAAGGTCCAACTTGAGGAGTACTGTAAAGGACTTACCTGCTTGGGATGGAGTGATTGTATTTGATGGACATATTCATGCAGATGTGCTCAGCTGGCTGAGGATATAAACACCCGTGAGAATGCATTATGTATGACAGACATATATTCACACACAGTACAGGAGTGTTTAGCAAAGCTGTGATAACACCATGCTCAGAGATGTCTTTATCCAGTATTACTGGACTGGAGATATTACTTAAGTTACTGTGAAGTATCACTCATTTAGAGAAAATGGGAAATCATAATCAGCAGATTAATTACGGCTAGAGGGGTGAACGTGTCATGTGTTTACCTGCAGGGGGTGGTTGGTGGAAATATCAGCGAGCCGCTGCAACAACAGGATGAGGAGATATACAATTAGGTCACATTCTCTTTGGAGGACAAGGTCCATATAGACACTATCAGCATTAGGACATTTATAGATGAGTTATAAAGGCCTCACGCTGCACCCCGCATATTCACTGTGACAGAAATAGTTACTTTAGAAGTGATTTTTGGATATTCCTTAAAATGTTCCCTATATATGGGTCACATTCAATTCCCAATACGGAATGGCAGGGACAGGACATTGGCTCTCATATTCTTAGTAGCTAGAAAAAAAGACAAACCACTGTTAAATGACTGGATAGAATTAAGACAGGATATCTACATTATGAAAAAGCCATTTCCTCACATAAGGAACGTTTTAACCAGATTTGGGTGAAATGGTCTAAGTGTGTTAAACTTTTAGAAACTGTAAGAACTGAAGAATCTAAGAAATGTATGTACATGAAATGTATGTATTTCTTGTATGTTTATATGCAAAATGTAATCTAGCTGTGCTTTGCTGTTAATAGAGGGGGCTTAGGAAATACTGGGAGAGTTGAGAGTTGATGCACTAAGGCACCAAAATTTCATACTTTATTTTAACAGTGATAAAAAAAGAAAAAGAAAATGATACACAAGATGAGTTACCAAAGTCGAGTGTGGCCACAGCTCTGGACACAGGAACTCATCAGAACGAGGTAGATCTTTCTCCAACTTTGCCTTTGGAAAACCGGTGACAACAATAAGTCATGAAAGGTGTTTTGCAGCCTCATTTGCCCCATTAAAGAGTCTGAACATCTTCAGTCAGGACATGTTTTGTTGCATGAAAACAACTTCACATAGTCTCTACAGGAAGCTTAACCTAAATGAGGCACTTTTCTGCTAATCTGAGTTCACAATTTATATACTGCTGGGTTTAACATGCTAAATAGTTTAAAACAAAAATGTGCTGTAGCACTGGCATAGACCACATCTGATGTTTTATCATTGCCCAAGCCAGTTAAACTTAGTGTTCGCTGTGGGAGGATGTGTACACTTGTTATCAGCCATAAAATAATACAGTGCAGTGTTTTCTTTTTCGTATCTGGCGATGCATTGTTTATCATGATTACGATTTCATATATTGTGATACTATAAGCAATGTGATATGCTGTGACTTTGTATATCTAACTTTTGGGAAACTGTGACCACCACAGTGAGTTAAGGCTAACTTTAGCGGTGTGCCCCTAAGCAACTTGTTTATGCTATGGCGGAAGATGGGTTACTTGTGGGTAACTTCTGTCTGCCACCAATCTCTGGGTGTAAACTATTAAAACTACTAATAAAACAATACTTCCATGTGACCAGGTGTACCCAAACTTTTGCATGCAACTGTAACGGAGCTTGCCTGAGAACCCATCTGAAGAAACCCATCAACCGAATCACTTGTCTTTTTGGTCACATGGGATTATTGGTTCTTAATACAACAGGGCAGGACAGGAATGAGTTAATGAGCTTCATCAGTAAAACCCTATCAACTGAGTTACTGTTTGGACAGGGATGTGGTGATGAGATGTTACAGCGCGTACAGATACATCAGTAAACAGATAGAAGGCCGCTTCGTATGCTGTACAGGGTACAGGTGTTTAAGCTGAGCTGAACTGAGCGCCAGCGCAAATACCTGTCCGGAGTCGCAGTCCTGACTCGGTCTGGAGCGGCAGCATGTTATTAGACAGAGCCACGTTAGTCCAAACAACATCAAAGTCCTTGCTCTGACCCTCATAACTGTAGACCAACATCCACAGCCAGCTGCCGGAGCCACTCAGGAGAGATGAAAGTATCTTATGCAGCTCGGCCTGCTGCTCTGAACTCCCCCAGCTCTGGACTCCCGCGGCTCAGCTCCGCTCTGTCTTCTTCCTCGTAGGCGCTTCTGTCTCTGTCACAGATCCGGAGATGATGGAAACCCATACTCCGTCCAGACACGCAGCTCCACAAAGTTACTAAGAGGACCTTCACTGTTTCCGGACACAAGACAAACCCTCGGCTCCCCTGTAAGGGCCCAGTGGTACAGTAAACGGGGTTCGCTGGTGAGAGACGGGGGTGAGAGACGGGGGTGAGAGAGAGAGACAGAGAGAGACAGACAGAGAGAGAGAGAGTGCGCAGCTCTGAACTCCACGGCACACCAGTCAGTCGACCTAAAACTTTAAAATATCGCGTCAGTGTCTCATCCGTACAGCTGAACGGAAAGCTGTACACCTACAACATGTCCAAGCCACAGGTCCAGTGGTTACGTCATTGATAAATAAAGTCACTTTATTGAAGCGTCTGGACCGCTGGATCTACAAATCGCGTCCCCAACACAGTAGGAGCGCAAATGCTGTGGAGATCATGTGATCGCATCACTTCCGCACCCTTAAAAGAGCAGTATACACGGCTTCCCGTACGGTGGCCTACCAGGGCCACAGGCCGGGAACGTCTACTCTGAACAGCACCTAGAGTACAGCAGATTTGCGCACCGATAAACCCCAGTATTCAAATTTAGGGTGGATGCTAACCAACTACATCTGGTAAAGGACAGAGGGCAAACAATGGCCAATATCAAACTCACAACTCACAGCACTACCTTGCATCAACCATCAACCTTAAGATGATAAAGGATTTTACAATCTGAGTAAGACCGAAGAAGTGAAATGGAGAGGAAGAAAGGTTCTACATCCGGGACACTTGTTGTTACATCGTTGTCAGATCACATTGTTAGAGTGAGTTGTCACAACTTTCTGAGGAATTCAGTTTCAACGTTATGATGACCTCACTAAAACAATAAGTTATCACAATAAGTTGTGTTTGCAGGGGTGTTTCTAAATACTGGAATGCAACCTGGGCGGTGAAAGATTATATCAAGGAAGAATACTCTGTATTCAAAAAAACACCCAGCTGGACTGTAGCCACCCAGCACACAACCTGTTCACCCTACTGTCCTTAATTACCCAGGCAGGAGGCACCGCAGCATCCAGGGCAGAAGAAACCGGCTAATGAACAGTTTTTACCCACAAGCCATCAGGTTCCTGAATAAGCTGTGAGCCTTTCACCAATACCACAGCACTCTGACACTTTATATTATTATTCATATATCACTGAACAATATCACTGAGACACTTATAACAAGACATACAAACATAGATACAGATATATCTCCGCTCTCTCTCAGACTGTCCTTGTCTAATACATGTACACATCAGGGACTTTCTACAGACCCTTCCTATAACACATCTCTTTTATATTTCTTTATTTTAATATATGTAGTATGTATATTAATGCTGCCCTGCTGTAGAGTATTAACCTGAGCCACATCACAAGCATTCCAAGCATAAACGTGCTGACATGTTGTGCAAATGACAAATAAACCCGGAACTTGAATATAAGGACGGAGAAACACAAAAGACTGTATAGTGAGGTAAGGTCAGGGACTGAATCCCTTTTCACCCCATTGACTTGACTTGGCACGCACTACCTTGGTTTACCTATGTATAACCTTTGCTCTTGGTAATCGTGCTGAAGGTGCTGCTCCCTCTTACGATCATTTAAGGACAGGTAGCCAATGAAAGGATCAGTAAATACAGTGAGGACTGAACCTTGCTGCCTGCTCCTGCTGAGAAACCCTGTATGGCATCCAAAAATGTTGTGATGTGAAAATAAACAGAACAAGAGTTAACATCAGCACCGCTTTCCTCTGCTGGAGGAGCTCCGGGCAAGGGCTGAAGTTTGATGGTGAACTCACAACGTTTGCTGTAAATGTTAACACTGAGAAGGAGGGATGGCACATTTCCTTGTGACAGAGATAGACACTACAGCTTTCTGGTGACAGGTTGCCCCTAAAGTGTGGGGAATGAATTCTTACAAATTGCTCCTTTAACTGAACTGTGAGTGCGCTGTAACTATGGAGATATCAATTTCAACTTGATATTCGATATTCTGATAATATAGTTTAGTAGTAGTTTCAGGTAGGGATGGGCGATACCACTGATTTTCAATTCGATCTGATATCAAGTAACACCAGAGCTAATATCCTGATGCTTTCAACAATGATAAATGTAAACACAATTACAACAGAAAATCTGACATCAATACTAAATAACGCTTCAGAAATCGAAGCTCACTCAGTGTTTCTATTGTAATAGCATAACTGAATTCAGTAATAACAAATATCAATTCATTGTTTGCTTGACTTTAATGTTCACCTTAACTAGTACTGTCAATAGAAAATGTGGTGTCTAAATGTGTTTTTATTAGTTTAATATCTGAATATTGCCAAAACTGTAGCAGGATCTCATTCTATTCTGACTTCAGTTTAGTACCTGACAATAAAAATAAACTTTATGTGCCATCTGCTGCCACCGTCAAAGCACAGGCACAATAGTGCTTACGCATAAAGCTTAAATTTCACAACTTTGTGCGCCTTAATCAGAATTCCAGACAACTCAAATGAAAGGCAGGACACGCTGTTGTACTAAAATTACTTTATTACAGCCAATCCTCTCTCCATTATTCCTCCGACACAATACAGTACAAGCAAAATAGTTCATTAAACCCTAAATGTTTTTCTCTGATTCATGAATACTTTAATATAATCTCAAGCCATAATCTTTTTAGACATTCAATAACATGTTTCACAATCTATACATTTTGATACAGGTTACATATGAATTGTAGTGGTGATGCTCAGCCAGAAGACAATGAATACTGACATGAATTTTTACAGAAATGTACCCCCTCCCCACCCTCCACAATTTACTTCTTACACATTGGCAACATGAGTGTTCTGGTCCATCAGATATGCTCAATTAACCATTGCTGGTTTTTCTTGAGAGAGGAGACGATGCAGTAGTGACTGGGCTTGGCAGCTCTGGGATGGCACAGTGTTTGACTGAAGGTTGAACCTTCAATACATAAAAACAAGAACTAAAATATATGTATACACTTCATACCTGCATTTTGTATCACTATTACTTACACATCCCCTAAATTCAGTCAGTAGGACACAAAAACTTTCTATTCAATCAATGCTTTATCCAGGTTGATGGAGGAGATGCCTAATACACAACAGCAATGAAGAGGAAAAGCACATCTCTCACGTCCCTTACCACATGGGTAAACATTTACCATCAGACCAAACTGCACATGCTCTCTAACAGTTCAATAAGATAGTACGGCCCTGCAATATGGACTGTAACCTTTGCTGATAGAACAGGTTTACACCGAAGACTTCAGCTTTGGCCATTTTTCTGCGGAAGGTGTCCTTTCAGTTACTGTAGAGCACAGTGGAAGCATTTTATCCAGAGACATTCATTTGAGTTGGTTTTATATTCAACACAATGGGAAAAAACATGAACTGGGGGGATTATGGCAAGTGTGAACTCACTGCTGTGAGGCAACGTCCAAACTCTTTAATGGAACTGGGTGAACAGAAAGTGTGTTGAGGTACAGTGTAAACACACACAAGTCCCTGAAGTCCAAACTCGGAGGCCCCCAGAGTGACTCTCCACTTGCATGAGCGAATCAAACAGTTAATATCTATCAATATCATTCTTTCTATAGGAGAGGTTTCACATAGATGACTATGCTTTAAATCTATCTTAATGTACAATATGAACACTCCACACACAACTGTGTGGATTATGAATTTTAAGTATTAGTTCAATAAACTATCAATAAACATCTGTTGATTTAAATGGGGGTGGGTTAGATTCTGGTAGGAAGTATTTAGAGCCTAAGCTGAAGAGACGGTCATTAGGAAGAAATTTACCAGTGCCTCATCTCATTTGTCTTGCTTTGAGAGTGAGAGAGCATTCTGCTTTACTCACAAGTGCACAACAGCAAAACAAATAAAACACAACACAAGACGAGGAGAAAAACAAAACAAAACAAATATAAAGCGCACATCATAACCCATTTAAAACTCTTTCAGGCTGAATCCAATTTGTTCTTTTCCCCAAATGAGCCCCATGCGGTCACAGTGATGTAAACAAAACCAGCTGATTTGGAGGACTTGTGTTAAAGTTTGTTCACTCATCCATCAGCTCGCACACTGGATCCAGGCAGAGCATTAGTGTAATGCCAGAAAAGCACATAAAGAACAGGAGGAGGAGGTCATCAGCAAGAAAGAAATGACAGGGGCATCAGCAACACCACTCATGTACCCAGAGTTCGACACCCTGCAATCAGCTCCACAGAGGACGAGACCAGAAAGGAAGCAGGAAATATGAGGATAAAACCAGGATTCCCTGCAATTGTAGGAAAGAATTCTGCTCAAGTGCTTACTCACATCAAAAGAAGAGTTTTTGGTAATTACCTTTGGGGCAAAAAAAAAAACCCACAAAAACAAAAGGCAAAAAAACTTGGACCATGCTCCTTTGTAAACTAATAGCATATCTACCTTTGTTTATTCTGAATAATGAAGTCTGAGTGCTTGCTCCCATACAGATCTGCCCATTTGCATTTCTAAGCCTGCTGTCATGGCCTTAAAGACTTAACACAACCAAAGAGAAATCCTTCTGTTCAAACCTGCAGGCATGGTTTCAGTTTCAAGAATAGACCACAATGCCCAGACTTACCAGTTCCCTTTCGCGTTTTTCTAGTTTGTACTTCGGCGCTTGGGCATTCCTTTGTTCTGAACGGTTCAGATTAACCAGCCACACTATTAGGCTACAAAATGTATAAACAGATCAAACGATGACATACCTGTATTTGGCATTAGTAGGGTTTTATCATGCATGTATCTCTATAGCTGTGTGTCATTCTGTAGCCTGACTCTTGGCCATATTAGGAGCTTCTGGTGTGCAGACAAAAACAATTCCAAACATGAAACCCTTTGTCCTGATACTAGTACTTATCATAATACATCACAACAAGCCTTTCTGAGGATATTGTAGATTTAGTTAAATACATTTTTTGACTATATGCTCCATCACAAAAAATAATCTACTACCTATTTTACACATTCAAAAATTAGATACTAATTCTTTTAGCATTTATTTCATTGTAGTTTTTAAACTGCTAACATCTGTACTGTTTAGAGATTGGCCACACCTCTGACATTTAAGCCATTTTATTTTAGAACAAAAGGAAAGTATGTAACCTCAGTTCCTATGCTGAAGGACGTTGGACCATAGTTCCAAGGCAGTTCTAGAAGTTACTTAGTACTTAAGTAGTTTTTTGAACCAAAACTCTTGTCACTCTACTTACTCTTTTACCCAAGTATTAATACCTTCACTCAAGTATAAGTAAAGCTTGCTGGTTTGCACTGGGTATTTTTGATAAGGGCTATAACTATGTGATCTTGGAGTGAAGCAGGGTTTAGCTTGCATGTAACAATAGTCCTATAGTGTTATTTGTACCAATAGTCAGTAAAGTAATCTGGCCCTTTATCGACCTTACCATTTAAAGGAAGTTTTGAGGACAAAACTCTACATAGTAATATAGCAATAAGAGTTATACAGTAATAGTCAGCTTTAGAACACCATTCATTGGTCTCATTTAGAAAACTCTTTTATATGGGCACAATGCTGACAACAGAATGATGACACAACTTCAGAGGCCTTAATGTTGCTATCTGACCCTTATGTTTCACTCTAAAGAATCCCCACAGACAATGTACATGACACAGAATAAAAACACAAACCCCATAAAAGACCCCAAAAAAGTGTTTGTAACTGAGGCTCATGGCGTTTCTCTCCAAAGAACTACATAAAGTGCTCCTGCTAGACAGCTTTTTTAAAAAAAAGGCACTGCAAACCACAGCATACGTTCTCTAGTGTGTGGTATAATATAATGGAAAAACATTAGCTTATATTTAGATAGACACACCTTTCTCCATTCAATCTGAACAACCTGTTCTACTGTGACACATCGGACTTAAATGTAAGATCTGACCATTTAAATGTCCATACGTCTTATAAGCCAGTTCACTACCTTGTAGTTGAATGAGGTATGACTTCTATTGGTAAGCTGTATGTAAGAGTTTTGTTTCAGTTGTATGTAAAACATTCAGACCCATGCATGTATGTACTCCTGTACAATAAATACGCACATGTATTAAAAGGCACTGACTGAAATCATACCTGATCTCTTTGGCTAAATCCATCAAACTGAGATGGCAAGGCATTTACAAAGAAAACAAACCAGATTCATGAGCAAAACTAGTCCTTTAAAAAAAAAGAAAAAAAGATTTGGAATATGATCATAATTTGATCTAGACCGACAATAATTCGAACTGCACTTTTACCACAAAGGAGTCCGACATGAATTCTAGAGTTTTCAGGCCTCGAAAATAACAGAGGGGAAATGTTACTTTGGTACAACACTGACATGTAAGGGGAAGTACACCATTTTGAAAATAACTACATTCTAAAGCTCTGATAAACATACTATGTTTTTGACATCACACCTGTCCTCATTCTTGTCCTAAAAAGAAGAGCACACATCTGTGGTCTGCAACAAAGGTTGGATTTTTTGGTCTTATTGGCAACATAAATGCATTGTTTAATTCAAACTAGGCCCAACCATTTCCAACCATTAAAAATAATGACAAATTTAAAACAATATGTAAAATCTATGGCAGTATGGAGTGCATGATGGCACAAGTATTACATGGGAAGACTACTGTTACTTTTCCATTCTCACCTACATTAGAACATATGTTTTGCATACTGAAGACTTGACAAAATAATGTTAAGATAAACGACATCTCAAATACTAATGTAACATTCCAGTAGAGAAACTTAACATTCAACTCATTTCAGGGGCATAACAGCAGGCTGGCAATGTGACAGTATGGGAGCTGTGGCATCTCTGAGCAAGGTTCAGGTTGGCTAGGTTACAATTTGTGGCAACATTTAGTTACGCTTGTGTGTGTCTCTCCTTATTCTTAAATTTAAAGGACTGAAGTTTAAAGTTTAAGTTGTAAAGACAGTTAAACAAAAAAGGAGTCACATTATTGAGTATTACATGAGCTGAGCAGTGTTACAGACAGAGATGTACTCTAGCTCTGCATGTGGGTAAATCGACTGTCATGCAGAGAAAGAATACCTATTAACCTGAGCAACATTTATCTATATCTCACATACATAGCTGCATGTGGAAGAAGGAATAAAGGTGACAGAAAAAGAAGGGGTTTCGATTAGGGGCTGACTGGATTGAGGAGAGCAGTTTGGCCGATTGTTTCTGCCTGGTGGTCCCCTAACCTGTACATGTATAAGTCTGTATGTGTAGGGCTGGCACTGGTACTCTGGTATTTATGTATAGGACAGATGGGACCCATTGGATATCTGAGAGGTGATGCTGGTGCTCCTGCTCATGCTCTGCTCACTGTGTCCCCCTGAAGTGGTCCTCCTCAGAGCCTGGGGGCTGTTTCGCATGACCATGCTCCCGCTACCCTTATGCATTGCCCCCAGGGTACTTGCAGATGTGTGGTTCCACTGTGGAGGCCCCATTCCTGGAACAGCTGGGCCCCAGCTTTGCTGGTCAGGTACCCCTCCCTGACTGGAGTGGTAGTGGTGGCTGCTGCTCCAGTGGGAACCCTGTGAGGAGGATGAGTGACCCTGGGCCTGTTGCGGGGCCCAGCTGGCCGGTGCTCCAGGGAAACTATGGCTCAGGCCCTCTGGGGAAATGTTGGCCAATACCATGTTGCTGAAGCCAAGGCGCATGCTCTCTGAGTCGAAGGCCTCGATCTCCCGTGCCTGGCGCTCCAGTAGGCTGCGAATGCGCTCTGAACGCTCATTCTGTAGAGACAGCATCTCTTCCTCAATCTGTGGGAGGCAGAGCACATAACACTCTGTTATATTTCACCATGTTTTTCATTTAAGCACTGCTCACATCCACAAAACGATTGTTGGGCAGATGAGGTACATGGTGGAACAACACAATTAAATCATATAGTGTACTTGTATGTACAGGAAAGACTATGCGACTGTCAAAGAGTCTGGAGTGTTTAGTCTTTTAATGTGTCAGGAAAAAGGCTTTTTTTGACTGACATGCAAAATAATGCAAAATCTAAACGCATCACATGTGGATACACGCTTAGGCTTCTGACAAGACAACCATCAAATCTGTGCTACATATGTATTGACGATTTGTTTAGGAAAAGTTCAGGAGTTTCACTTCCCATATTTGAGTGATACTATTGGGAACAGGAAGGAAATGCCAGTAGGAACAAAAGGCTGTGGACCATAGACCCTCTTGTCTGAGAACGGCCCACAGATTTCACTTTTAGGTTGTCATTTTACTGTGTCAATATCAGCGCTAATCGGCTATTGTCTCCGGTGCTCCTCCTGCCTTTCAGTAGTGTTGTTACTAAGATGTGCAGCATCATGTTTGTTTCATTCAGCATATTTCTAGAACACCAAACTAAACAGTAACACCAACCAAATCAAACTTTGGGGTGCCTCATTAAAACATCACAACACTAATATATATATATATATATATATATATATATATATATATATATATATATATATATATATATATATATATATATATATATAAAAAAATATATATATATAAAAAAACCTTCTAAATAACTTTGCCACATTTTTTAAATCTTGTGACTATATTGGCCTACAGGCGTCTTGCAAACTTTGTTTTCAGTAGGTCTGGGGGGTAATCCCACACACACACACACACACACACACACACACACACACACACACACACACACACACACACACACACACACACACACACACACACACACACACACAGTCTGTGTGCCTGGATATACTCTCCCATTATTGTGAAATTATATAGTCCACCAAAACCATCCAAACAGCTTCCTGTAGGCGGTGTCCTGGGATCACTTATAAAGGACTAGAGGATGACCCACACAAACTGTGAAGCAACATATGAGCTATTGCTGCTTTCTATCTACAAGTTAGAAGTGTCTAATAGAGCAGACAAGTGTTTAAATGCTTCATCAGGACTTCATCAGGACCATAATGCTGCATTTCGTGTCCATTTGTGGTTGTGTGCATGGAATAAGACAGACCTTCTGTTCTAGGAGGGCTCTGCGCAGTGACACTCTCTGCTCCAGCTCTTTTCTCTCACGGTCCTGCTGTGCCTCTGTCTGCATCTTAATCTTGCTCTGATATGCATTCAGCAGCTCTAGCTCCTGCTGTAGCTGCATGCGTAATACCTGACACTCAGCCTCCTGTGCCTCATCCAGTCGCAGCTAAGGGGGAGAGGGAGTATTTACATTCAGTTACATTAATCACCGTATACCACAGATCGCACTGGTAACCTAGTTCCTGTGAGGAACTCACAGCCTGTGTAGAGAGCATATCGTTGATGGAGTGGTCATACTGCTCCGCAAGAATGGCTAGCTTTCGTGTCTGCTCCTCCTTTAGTCTCTTCAGCATGGTCTTGTGCTCTGACTTGGGTGTATTCTCAAGGAGGTGGTTCCTCAGGGCCTTGTACTGTCGTGTTTGAATCTTACACGTGTCTTGGAATTGCTTCTTGATCTGAAGCTCTTTGGACTGGTAAAAGAATGGAGAGAGTGGGTTGACATTTACAATAAAACAGGGCCAGGGAAATTATATTTGCAAGCTCACCAATCGTACAGTATTACCCTAAGACTGCTAGCCTAACAAATATATAAGATATAATATACAAAATATAAACATATAAGAGGATAAGAGGATAACTCTTACTCAGTCATGTGGTCCATGCCAGTATATAGTTGGACAATTCATGATAGATTCTGGCATGTTAACGCATAAATTGTTCCAATGACACATTAAGTGTTTGTGACAATTTTGCTGCAACACCACACATGTCCCTCATGCTAAACAGGAATATGCATCCTGAGATATTTAACTGAAATTTAGCAGAAAAGCAACTCTTGATCTTTTAAAATGGGAGCAAATATCATAACCATAAAATTGAGGGTATGTCTCCAGGCATGCGGGTAAATGAGGCTATAATGGGTGGGTTATTGTGTGATAAGTTTACTAGCTAAAAGGGTCTAAACAAGTGACTAGGCATTTGTCAGCAAATCCCCTGTCTCTCAATCAGGCCTATTCAATAAAATGTTCTTTGGACAACTTTTGAATATACCATCTATATCTGTTTATATAAGTATCATGCAGGATTACCTTGAGGCTCTTGGGCTGCTGCCGAACCTCCATGACATGCTTGCGGCGCAACTCTCTCTCTCTGCGCTTGTTGTACTCCATCTGGTTGTTGAGCTCGGTTTGGTGCTGTAAACGAATTAGTTCAGCCCTCATTTTCTGGATGGTGTTTAAGTGCCTGAACTCCAGCTCCTGCATGGACTCATGGTGCCGCAGAAGCATGGCATGCTCCAGGTCCTTCTGCGTCTGCCGCTTGTTCAGTTCCTTCAAAATGAACAAACAGGTTGGGGTTAGGGTTATATAGACTGATAGACCGACTCCATCAGATGGACGTTGCAGTGAAGACTCACTTAAACCCTTTTCACTCAAAAGAGATGCAGCCAAACAAATTATCCTTTTCTAGATGACTCTGTTAAAGACTAAAGCATTCCATAACACCATTCCTTTACAGCATTTTAGCATGCGCCCAGGCTGGCTTCCACTCACCTCTCTCACCAGGTCCTGCTCCACGTTGTGGCGAGTAATAAGGATGCGCCGCTTGAACCTGCGGCACTCAAGCTCCAGGTACTGGCGTTGCTTGCGTAGAAGATTAGCCTCCTCCTCAGCCTGGAAGTGCTGGATGTTCTCCTTCTGCTTTGACAGCCACTCCTGCTTCTCTTTCTTTGGTGTGGACTGATTCTCATTTAGCTCCTGCAGAGGAGGGAAATATGGAGGAGTTGGAATTTAGGAACATATACATTAAACGTACAGGAATTTCTATTTCTATAACCGAATTGTATATATATAATTAACTGTAAGCTAGTATGGGTATTAGCTGATACTCAAGGATCAGATATTGGTATCTTATTGGAAAGGAAAAAAATAGGTATTGGTGCATTCCCTGCATAATTTAAATATGCCACTACTGAGTCTTTTAACGAGCTTCAAAAAACAACACACTGTTGAATATATTGTAAATCCTAAAAATGTTTTCAAGTATGGGGACATTATATTTTTGCCTTATCACCAAACCCTATTCAATGCCATAATCTAAAAATATAATGCTGGGCTGTAATTATTACTTCTGAATAATACTAGCTAATGAGGGAGTTAAAAGTTTAGTATTCCTGTCCATATCTTTACATGCTTTCTTTTCTAACCTCTTTGAGCTGCTCCTTCCGTTGTTTATACTCGCGTTTCTGTGACTCTAGGAAACTGCTGAGCTCTTTCTTCTGCTGGCTCTGGATGTGCTGCTGAAACTTTTTCTCATCATTGGCAAAAGTCTTGGCCTAAAAAGAGATTAAAGAAAGAAAGAAAGAAACAAACAAAATAGTCAAAAAACCCTTAACAATATGAAATAAGAATTGGGGATAATACAGGGATAATAAGTCACAGTGCTATAGCAAGATTTAGAAGGGCTATAAAGTACATCTTTCTCCATGGTTGCCTGGTGCTTCTTAACAAGCTTGTCCATCTCAGTGGTGAAGCTGCTCCTCTGGCTGTCCAGCTCCTTGTCCAGTTTAAGCCTGTGCTCATCCATCTCTGCCTTCAGCTTATTCTCTAGTGCCAACAGCTGCTTCTGATGTTGCCTTCTCATACGCTTGTACCCAGACATCTGCTCTCGCAGCTCTGAATCCTGCTCGTGCTCCTGGATCTGACGTGTCACCTGGAACATGCACAGAGAGCCTACTGAGACCTCAAGCACTTTAGCCTTGACTATCTTTCAGTGTTAAGCATACAGAGTTGGTTACATCAAACTCATAAATCCATGAACATGTTCCTCAGGGAAACAATGACAAATTACATAATAAATGCTCACCAGTGAGGCTGTGCGGAGAGTGGCAAAGTGCTCTCTGTTACGGTACTGACGACGGGGGGTCTGTGCAGGTGGGGATTGCCCCTCTGAAGGCTGGCTTGGGGCCTCAGAGTCCTCCTGATAACTCTCCTCCTCCTGCAGAGAGAACAACTAATTAATGTGTAATCAAGACAAACTCACTTAGATATGACTAAGACTGCATTTCATTGCCCCACAATGTTTGGTAATAACCTACACTTGTGTTCGACACACGCAAAGGTATTCAGTAAATGGAACATAGAATGACTATTTTAATTATGTATAAATATGTATCAGCCTGATATTTGATTACCATGTTTAAAATATGATGTAATATAGATCTTTCTTTTAATGTTTTGTAGTTTTATCAGTCCTTATGACAACAAGTACAGCTCTGTGTTGGTATGGACAGTTTATGTCTAATTAGTTTAAAGATAGAATAGTCATCATAGCAGAAACACTTCATGTGTACACTTGCAATATTTATCTTATTGAAACCTGAACTTAAGATCCTAAACTTCCTTTAGTGTAAATTTTCAGTGTCTTTGAACCCACTGGTTTAAGGTGAATGACAGAGCTGTTGGACATGACTGTGTGGTCTCCTTCCATCAGGTCCAGTTCACTCTTGTTGTCCTCCGTGGCGTCAGGCAGGCTGTTGACAGAGCTGCTCTGAGAGCTGGCGCTGATGGACATACTGGGGATGGATTGACTGCTGCCCACGCTGTTCACTGTGCCAGTCCGCCCAACGCTGTGTTCTGGCTCCTACAGAAACACACCAGCACATTTACTGAGAATACTTCAGGGGTAGGGTGGATTAATAGGACAATATTAAATGTTCTTGTAATAATATGGGTCACAATATAATAATATGTGCTTTTCTGAACATGCTTTAGATATCATCAGTACTTTTAGAAGAGACTAAAAGCATGTTTCATTATAAAGCAAAAAGTTACTTGGCTATCAGAACATTTAAGAAAATGTTAGACATATCTGTCATATTTTAATATGACACCCAAATCTGCCTAATACGGTGTAAAATAATACTTACCAAGAACGCCAATTAGAAAGGTTAATAATTACTAGAGGATTAAAATTGTTCATTTATTACCATTCTGGCTATATAAACTACATAGACAGTGACACAGACTAGGCAGAACAAAAATAATTACTGAGAGATTTAAAATGTTCATTTTATTACCATTCTGGACCGTATATAAACTACTAGACTAGGCAGAACAAATGTTGGCACAACATGCCCTTCAGAAAATGTGTAGTGTTGATTGTTAGAAATTAGATTCCTCACTGACAAAAACACAGAGACAAAGAGACAAAGATGACTGTAAATGCTGAAAAAACATGTTACAAGATAAACATTTTGTTTAATTAAAATTTCAAGCTACTAAAGTTCTATGCCAATTTCATTAACATGAAGATTTCATCAGCCTAGAGTGTATGAGCATATACTGTAATTAGGAGGGCTAACCTCTTCCTCTTCTGGTACCTCCACTGCAGGCCCATTGTGTGCCTCTGGGAAGAGAATCTTCTTCATTTTGCGGTACTGAAGATTGTCCAGCTCTCTAACAGCATCTTTGGTGCGCTGGATCAGGTCCATCAGCACAGACTCAGCCCGCTCACGCAGCACAAAGGCATGCTGTTGAAAAGATTTTAAGAAGACCAAGAGATTAAGTCTGTCTGCTTATTTATAATGGTGTGACAATCATAAATACCAACATTGACTACTACCACAGACAGAATGATACTACAGCACTAAAAAGCTCAAAACAAGAATAGGATGTATATACAATGTGAGCTCTAGTGGTCTCTCTATTGTGCTCACCTGCGACAGTTCCTCAGAGGTGGGTCTGTCCTGGGGCAGTTTTTGAAGGCAAGAGTCCACAAAGTTTCTGAAGTAATCCGACCTGAGGTGAGAAGAGATTTTTAAACAACTGAAACATCAATTCAACATGAGCTGAAGACCAAACTAAATAATGCATGGCCAAAGCATACAGATACAGCTTGAACCAGAGAAAATCAATATTCACTACACTCACCATTCACTTGACTGCAGTGTTGGGCTCTCGTTCTGTGCTATGTGGTATAAGGCACTCATTGCATTCATGTTAAAGAGTGGAGGTTTTCTCTCCGCTGCAGAGAAAAGTGGATGACAAAACTAAATGAACACCAAATCAAAACAAAACAAAAAACAACAAAAAAACCCAAATATAATTAGTAAACAGCATCAGGCCAGATGAACTTACCTAATTCAATACAAGTTATACCCAAGGACCAGATGTCAACTTTGCCATCATACTGACCCTCATCCATAGCCAAGATTACTTCTGGGGCCATCCTAAGAGACAGAAACGGGGTACAGAACAGCAGAGCACTTACATCCAAGCAACTTTTAAGGTCTTTAAAAATTTGACTGCAGAATATTCATTAATCAGAATGCATATCCCTGCTGCATTACGAATATGCGGACTAATTTTAATATATATTAATTAATAGGGGTTAATGAACAGATTTGCAGTTAAGTGAGCTTAGAAAAAGGAAAAAATGCTAGACTTATATTAGCATGTGGCTCTTACTCATACTCTACAAACAAGGCAAACTGGTGCAGTGCTGCAAGCAGACTTGAAAGAAGAAATCAACAACACTATTAATATTCAGCACCAAACAGAAGTGTACTCTGAAAAATGGTTTCTTTTAAATATTTACTTTTACTACAAAAAAACCCACAACTGCAATCTTCTGATTATATGGACAAGAATGTTTCGCAGTAATAAAATACAAAATAATAAATTAATTACCAAATAAAGCAAAACAGTGACACTTTACAGACCTGTTAAAACACATGCGGTTATGACTAACTGTTGGCTTGTGTTGTATAATTTTCATTGATGCAGTGTAACCAACACCTGCATAATGATTTTAGGATTGTAATCCATCATCCTAAATACTGGGTAGGTCCCTCAAGCACAAAGTTAGAATGCTTTCAATCATATTTAATGGACAAGTAGTTCTTGATCTTACTGGGAATTAATTTATCCCAGTGGACTTCTTGTCACACAAGGTTCAGATTTAAGGCCATTGGCTTTCTCTTTGTGTATGTTACCTCTAGGCAATGTCAATAGGAAGCATTATGGTAATTATACATTTTCACAGATATGCTGATGACAGGCAATTATACAATTTTACACCCTTACTTTATGCAATTTAACCATTTACTTATCAGGTGGATGTCAGATATTTCTCAGTGTATGTCAAGAAAAAAAAATGCTGTTCCTTGACACCAAAATTCAGAAAATAATGCTTGTTGTTTAGCTGTTTAGCTTTGTATTCCAAACCTGAAGTACATAACTCTGCTGTAATCTTAGACTGAAAACTTGTCTCTAGCCCTAACCTACAAGCTGAGTTGATTTCTGTAATGCTCTTTTACAAAAGAAAACAATACAACATCCCAAGAAAGCAAAGAACCCCCCTACCTGTATCTTTTAGGAAGTACGTCTGAAGTACTTTTTCTAGTTTTAACCATCTGAGTGACCTGATTACATTACAGGATGTATGTCTGTTTATGTTCCAGCATGTGATCTTAGATCTACAGATACTGGCCTTCTGCAAATATTATCCGTAAAACAAAGAAAAAGATGAAAGACCTTTTGTCATTATGCTTCTTTACAGCAGGACTCAATACACAATTTGTTAAACAGTCAATGTGATCAACTTCAATTTGCAAGAAAGCAGCATTACCAAAAACAAGTGCCTCGCTAAACAACAACCATTACACAGCTCAAACACTGCTCTACCCTGAAAAAAGGTTTAAATGAGATCATCGTGTGTAAACTGAATCAGCACAATTAAATATACTGAATATGATTTCAGCTGTTTTTGTAGACTATATAGATTATACAAAAAATATTCAATTTATTTTTGTAGCCCTAATAGAAAAGGCTGTTCAGGGAATAAAGACATTTTAGCACATACTGTTCAGGGAATACAGAGTTGGTAAGTTTTACAGTTCTTAACAATAGGATGGCAGCCGGGCAAAGACAGGGTTTAATCATCAATTCAATTTATTGTTTCTCATATTGTCATCAATAGCTAGTTTATTGGGACTCACCAGTATGGAGTCCCTACAAAAGAGTTTGCAGGAGAAGCAATGGAAGCAGATCCAAAGTCAGCCAATTTCACTTGGCCAGGCTCAGTCAACAGGATATTCCCAGCCTTGATGTCTCTGTGAGAATGGACAAGGTATAAAGGCTTTTAGCACATATAGCACTACATGTAACTCAGGAGAAGCGTGAATGGGCACCAAAGCTGTTGTTTATCAGCAGATAAACTGTGATTAATTCTGCATTGTGAAGCAGGTTGTGATTGGTCCCTTTAGACCATTCCTACCTCAGCTCATGGCATCTCAAGAAAACCAACAAAAAGACATAACATACAACATCAGTCCTAATGATGGATGGTCTGACAAATACAAAGTCATACCTCAGTTAAAATACAGCAGGATCCACTGACACATACAGAAAGCTCACAATTCATTGTCAGAACCCAGCAATGGTATTTACTTATAGCACTCTGCCTTACCTGTGAATCATGTTGTGGGAGTGAAGATACGCTAGTCCTTGTAAAGCACCATGGGTAATTGCAGCTATCTCCATTTCTTGCAAAGGTTTTTTGTGCACTATAGTAAATAAAGAAAAAAATGCATTGAGATTTCTGAGATGAACGCCATGGTTCAAATATGGTCAACTGAGCATATAAGCCTAATGAATAAATTTGGTATCTCTCTCTTAATAGGGGCCTGTATACAGTTTGCTTATCTTTGCAGTGATCTACACAGTGAGTAGGCACAAAACATCAAAGCTTACCCTCCAGGACATCTGAAGCAGAGCCCAGACAATACTCCATTACAAGCTAAACAGAGAGAAACAACATGAGAAATCCTTAAATGGCTAAGTGACCAACATGACAGGACTTGAGACAATAATTTTGAATTACTTGTACTTGTATACAAAGAAGCCTCAGAAAACATTTATAATCTTGTAAACAATTTAAAACTAAACATATTGTCATAAAAGAGGTATACAAAAACAATACAAAAGCAAGGAAAGGTCACTGACCCAAGCTGTGTGCTCTCTTAGGTAGCATCCTTTATACTCAATGCTGTTTGGGTGCTTTATCCTTTGTAAAAACTTCACCTCCTTAATTATGTCCTGCCATTTCTGTGAGTAAAAAATGGAAAACATGTCAATAAAAAATATGCAAAGAATAAACCTGCTACACCTGGGATATAAGATACTTCTTAAAAAAAAAAAATCACTGAACTGTCAATATTTGAGTGCCATTATCTTCTAAACAATGACTTTAAATCTAGGTGTTAAAGCTAGAGATGCTTAAAAGGGATGTTTTGTTTACAGCAAAAAGAAAAACTAGGGCTATTATTTAAGACCCTAACATATAAAAAAAACAATAAATTGTTATGAAATTATCAAATGTTTGTATAGAAGACATTAGATAATTAATTTGTAAACTCAGCTCATGCCAAGAATCAAAAAGCATTACAACACTCAAGAACATTTTTAACAAAGTTTTGATATCACTTAAAAACAAGGCAACCTGCCTGATATGCAGAATTCACAAAACAAAACAAAACAAAACAAAAAAAACCCCAAAAGATCATCTGTAGTCACTGTTTTTTGTGCCGAACATCAGTGGAAAGAAAAAAAAGACCTCTGGTCTCTGATTTAAGAAATGTATTACAATAATTACAGCATAATCAGAGATCATTAAACACCCACCTCATTTGTTTGTTTCCCACTATAGGACATTTTCTTGATGGCCACCACTTCTGAGGTGCGCACATCTCGTGCCTATAACAGAACAGAACTGGCAGTAAGAATGTGTGATCCTCCATCGTGCCATTTTAGACAATTATTTCTAAATATGACAATTTAGATCATGTGCAGTCTTAAAATAAAATGTCTGTCTCATTTTAGAGCTGTGCTGTAGGTCTTACAAAATATACTGCGCCAAAACTGCCATGGCCAATCTCTCTTAGGTCGATAAAGAGCTTTTCAGGGTCCTCCTTGAAGAAGAGTTCAGCAATCTCGGGGTCCTTCAGGCTCCCCGCACGAACACCGTTGGGCATGCTGGGTAGAGGCTGGGCCTGGGCCACAGCCACAAGGGACTATCTGGGTCTGCAATGCAACAGCCCCCAGCGACAGCTCATTTGCAGAACAACGGCCTCATACAGACATACGCCTGCAAGAGCAAAAACAGAGAGAATATAGGTACTGTTAAATTAGGGATGCTTTCAGAGGTTCTTTATTGTTCAGCATTGACAATTTTTGCTGGTACTAACAAGAATAATGAACCGATGGTTTTAGTGCTGTTCTAAACTTACACTATGTCTTACAAAATAACTGTTTTTCTTTTTTCTTTTTTATTCTCTCTGAAAGTTATGTAGAACTTTTGACATTTCAGAATATTTTAACTATTGTACAAGCATTATTTAGACAGAAGTCAGGTTTCCATAAAAGTACTACACATTTAGTTTTTTTAAATTTTGAACTGCTTTATGTAAACTGGCTAAGCACACAGCAAATGAAATACATTTCAGGTAATTATCAGGCCCTAGGGACACCAGTATCTTATGAAATGGCATTACCTATTACGTTCTGGGTGACAGAATTCTTGTGGAACTGAGGGGGCAGCTTATATGACTACTTATAAGTGTTGTAGCCTACCATTAAATGCTAAAGGAAAAAGAATGTCTACTAGCATGGAAAAACAACAACAAATAAAAGTGCAGCTGCAGCAACATCTTCTCCTTGATTTGTTGAAGCCGTTGAAGTTTTCAGATAAAAAATGAAACACTTCAAACTTAGTGAAGCACATTAAGACACACCAGGACCTCCAGCAAATGAAATTACATGAATAATAATGCTTCATTACCAATGACTCCAAAGTCTCATCCTTGCTGTTCTTATCTTTAAATACACATTTCCATAATATTAATTTTAAATGACTGCCATTGCTGTGTAGCCACCCATGTTCCATATGACATTTGCAATGGCTAAATGCAAAATCACACCATCATGTAACCATGGCTTGCAATTTTTGGTTACTGTTTCTTACTGTTCCGTCTGTATCCTCTGTCTACACTGTTAGAATTTTAAATAAATACTTCCAGATTAATGATCTGTCATCATGTCAGTAAGTGCAAACTACTGCATGTACTCTAAGTATACAGAGAGGTGTGTGTATATAGCTTCTGCTGTTTCATCGTTGAGCAATACCTGACAAATAAAATCTCATCATTTTCCTTTCACAATATCACCACTACATTTCTGGTATCATGATATGCTACAATGAAATACATCTGCCACAATAAAACAAGAGTGACTTAACATGAGCATATTGAGACAGTAGAGTAACTATTCTAACTATTCTCTAGGGCTGCCCTCTAGAAGTCGTCGAAAACGGACCGAAGATGTTTGTTTTATTATAATTCTATTATTTTAGAACCTAAATTACAAATATTTATTTATTCGTCTACTGCTAAGATTATTTTTTATTTAAAGATAAGTACAGTCACCTAATGTGCCTGCTGATAAATAAGAAATAATTATTTATTTTAATAATTAAATGGTTTCATGTCTACCCTTCTAATTTGGTTTTACTTAGCAGCTCATTATTTATGAGAGATGAAAGACGAAGGGTCCTCCTACTGAAGAAGCTGTTAAGAAGTGAAATTAAAAAGACTATAAGCTATAAGCGCTAATGTTGAGCATAAATACGCGCTGCTGCCGGCGCTATATTCTGTAATTAAATCAGGCTCCAGATCAGATCGATCATCATACGCCACGTCTCTTTTAGTTGAGAAACATGTCCCTGTGACTCTGCTGTCTTTCTAAACGAGGAGGACATCAGATCTGAACCGTATGCACATTGATTTACTGATTACTAGATAATGTACATGGAGGAAAAACATGAACGAATAGTTGAATCGTTGGCCAGGACGGGCGAATCCGATTCAATTGGCAAAATTCTGAGTCAGGTACAGCCCTACTATTCTCATTAAAATTGAATATGAAAAGATATTCGCTGTTTCATTGTTAGTTTAGATACTGGTTACATCTGCTGTTAGTGTTATTAGCTTGTCCAAGTGGGCTCGAAACCACATGAAAACCTACAGTTTTAAGCTACAACAACAACAACAACAACAACAACAACAAGAGAAAATTCTCTCTGTATCCTTCCCCTTAAATGTAAATGTACACCACTGTGTGCATTCATACATTTATTCTTGAATATTATACTACTAACCAAAACTAAAGTTGAAACGCACATCCCTCATTTGTACTAATAAAGTAATTGCTCAACATCAGGCACAACCGACTCTACTGGACCTTCCACTAAGAATGGAAAGATTCATGGTCCATTTTTGCAATTATATGTTTTGTGTATAACAACACCACCACTTTGAGAAAAAATGAAAAGGCCTTCTATTCTTGCAAATAATGCCTGCCATAGTGTCTTTTCAAACCACACAGCAGTGTGGAGTGCTTCAGCAATATGAGTGGCACACTAAGCAACTGATTCCACCACATGACAGACGCAGCCTGCTTAGCTGGCACAGCATATAGAGACTGGGAAAAGAGAGTGCTGCCATCTCTCTCAGTGAGAATGGGACCAACTGTAGATACAAATGGCACAAGGCACAGCAACGTTTTCCATGGAACTCTACATGACTTGCCAATCCTTAACAAGCAACCTTTTAGATTGGTGAACTACGAGATCAGACACTCAATCCAAACGATTCAATCAACTATGTGGATAAATACTGGTTGTTCATCAGAGACTATATGCAAAGATGAGAGGACCAAATAAGTCAGCTTTTGACTGTGAAACAACATTGAATTTGATTTTTAATTACGTGTAAAACTGTTCTGAATCTACAGGAGTTGTAATTATACACCACACTTATCAATTTGACTCAAACAAATACAAACCATTTCCAAAAACAAAAAAAACAAAACATTTACAGTAGCATGCTGTTCTGTAATGTGTGCTATTAAAAAAACAGTGCTGCTGAATAACATACAACTCAGAAGTGCCCCATATAGAACCATTTAAAAATGTAATTTTCAACCTCCAAAATTGAAATAAACATGTCATGAGAGTTGATCACTGTGCATGTTTTATTTTTTTCATGTTCTGAAATTTCCATTAAAGATATCGAAACTCATAAGAGACTTTTATGATACTGCATTAAAACTGCTACACTCTACAGTCAACCAGGCCAACACAGTACAGGAGTAAATATCTCTCTCATGAAACCAAATGTAACATTAGAGCACCAATAAAAACTGTTCATGACTGTACCGAACAAGTAAAGACACAGCCTTGAGTTCTCCTTTCGGCACAAGGGAGCATAGCTGGCCACTGCAGCATAGCTGACTGTTTGTGCAGAACAGCGTGTACTCCTGCTGAATTTCTGAGTGAGAGAGAGGAAGTGCGGAGGAGACACCCAGAAGCTGCAGCCACAACACTAACTGCGCTGTCACTCCCACAGGGCTGAGCCACAGCCAGCCACACATCAGTGCTCACTCTGCTGCCTTCTGGTGCCTACAGCCTTCAGCCAGGCCTCCAACACTGTGGAGCACGTTGTGACTATGTACTGAAATGAATGAATCACTGCTAATCACAATCATAACACCACTCAAAATAACTATAATCATCACTTTATCAAAATCGTGTAGCACCATCAGGCCCAGTTTACTTTCCCACTGCTACAGATTGCAAGGCAACAATGCACAAACACAGACTATTGCAATTAACAAACTTTGACCAAAATCTCCAGGCCAAACCACCTGCCATCTCAAAGCTTTTGCTGAAAATATAAAGTGACTCACACCTTTGCTTGTGAAATTGACCATTAGATTGAAAGCAGGTTTACAAAAACTCACACACTCAGAAGTGTTTTTAAAAGCATTTTAGGCCAAACAGAGTTCTAGAAGTACTAAGATGTCAAAAGTCAAAACTGGAGTCAATTTCATTAGGGAAAAGCCAATTCAAATGCAGAAAAACTTCATTCAGTTGCTGAATCTTCTGTGACTGCTTATTTAGCAATTTAACACACGACGGCTACAAATACAGGTGCAGGTCATAAACTTAGAATATCATGAAAAAGTTTCATTTCAGTAATTCCAATCAAAAAGTGAAACTTGTATATTCGATTTATTCATCACACACAGATTGACATATTTCAATTGTTTATTTCTTTTAATTTTGATGATTATAACTGACAACTAATGAAAAACCCCAAATTCAGTATCTCAGAAAATTAGAATATTGTAAAAAGGTTCAATAATGTGAAAAGGACAGCTGGTGCCACACTCTAATCAGCTAATTAACACAAAACACCTGCAAAGGCCTTTAAATGGTCTCTCAGTCTAGTTCTGTAGGCTACACAATCATGGGGAAGACTGCTGACTTGACAGTTGTCCAAAAGACAACCATTGACACCTTGAACAAGGAGGGCAAGACACATAAAGTCATTGCTAAAGAGACTGGCTGTTCACAGAGCTCTGTGTCCAAGCACATTAATAGAGAGGAGAAGGGAAGGAAAACGTGGTGGTGTACAAGCAATAGGGATAACCGCACCCTGGAGAGGAGTGTGGAACCAAACCCATTGAAAAATGTGGGGGAGATTCACAAAGAGTGGACTGCAGCTGGAGTCATTGCTTCAAGAACCACCATGCACAGACGTATGCAAGACATGGGTTTCAGCTGTCACATTGCTTGCGTCAAGCCACTCTTGAACAAGAGACAGCGTCAGAAGCGTCTCATCTGGGCTAAAGACAAAAAGGACTTGACTGCTGCTGAGTGGTCCAAAGTTATGTTCTCTGATAAAAGTAAATTTTGCATTTCCTTTGGAAATCAAGATCCCAGAGTCTGGAGGAAGAGAGGAGAGGCACAGAATGCACGTTGCTTGAGGTCCAGTGTAAAGTTTCCACAGTCAGTGATGGTTTGGGGTGCAATGTTATCTGCTGGTGTTGGTCCACTGTGCTTTCTGAGGTCCAGGGTCAACGCATCCATCTACCAGGAAGTTTTAGAGCACTTCATGCTTCCTGTTGCTGACCAACTTAATGGAGATGCAGATTTCATTTTCCAACAGGACTTGGCACCTGCACACAGTGCCAAAGCTACCAGTATCTGGTTTAAGGACCATGGTATCCCTGTTCTTAATTGGCCAGCAAACTTGCCTGACCTTAACCCCATAGAAAATCTATGAGGTATTATGAAAAGGAAGATGCGATACACCAGACCCAACAATTCAGAAGAGCTGAAGGCCACTATCAGAGCAACCTGGGCTCTCATAACACCTGAGCAGTGCCACAGACTGATCGACTCCATGCCACGCCGCATTTCTTCAGTAATCCAGGCAAAAGGAGCCCCAACTAAGTATTGAGTGCTGTACATGCTCATACTTTATGTTCATACTTTTCAGTTGGCCAACATTTCTAAAAATCCATTTTTGTATTGGTCTTAAGTGAGATTCTAATTTTCTGAGATACTGAATTTGGGGTTTTCATTAGTTGTCAGTTATAATTATCAAAATGAAAAGAAATAAACACATGAAATATATCAATCTGTGTGTAATTAATGAATATAATATACAAGTTTCACTTTTTGAATGACTTTTTCATGACATTCTAATTTTATGACCAGCTCCTGTAAATAATAGAAACGGTAATTTATAAGCAAAACTAAGTGCATGGACCTTTACTTATGCAACCACTCTCTGGATTAGTTTATAATTATAACAGGATATCACTTATCAAATGTTTTTTTAAAAGGCTACATAAAAAACATCAAAAATGTAAAAAACCTTTTAAAAAATTCCAGCATACTTTATTTTAAAAAAGGAAGCCTTTCAAAATGCATATACATGTCAAACATTATGTGGCACGAATGCGTAAAACATGTGTCCATGAAGCTCCGATTATTCCTACAAGAGAACGTAGACCAGGCCAGAGCAATGTCTGAAACTATCTAAAGAATTGCCAACTATCAATCGTATTGCTCCTACACAAAACAAATGCATGCGATCCACTACAGCATTGACCTACGTTTTATTCCACTGTATATCTTTTTGTAACAATAATAATATAAAAGAAAATATTTAATTAAACCACATTTTAAATAACACTGAGCAACCACATAAATGACCTTATAAAGTTTACTGCAAATACATGCATTCTGGGGCAGAAATATACCGACTTGCATGAGTTGTATGTTTGTTTTTTTGTCTTCAACTAACTGATGTTAATTACCACACTATTTAAGGTGGAACAAAAAAATTTAAGCAAGAAGCTGGCAAATAAGAACCTAACTTCAGCCTTGAGTCTCACCTTTCCCCCCCAACCTGGGTTAGGACAATGCAGCACTGGCAACCTTGACTAAAAGAGAGACCATTACTAACTGATCATGGCAAAACTGCAGATGAGTCCTTGTGGTATTTGACCAAAGCTTGTCAGAGGTATTTTATTAAAATCCCAGTGAACTGTTTTAACCCGTGGAAAATAGTTGTGTGTCACCTTTAACACTGTTTCAAAAATCACGCTTTATCTCACGTTTTTGACTATTTTTCATTTGTAGTTCACACACAGCTGGTGTGATCTTTTCTAAACATTTTAGATGAACTTTAGATTTACGCATTGCTCACTGACTCATTCCTGCTGTTAGCAAATTTAATGTGAACATTAACTGAAACTGATTGGTTTTTAAATCAAGTCAACCTTTTAATCTAGTAATTGTGACAGCCCTAAACAGATTCATATGTTACCGTGAAAAAGTAGAAACAAAAACAAAAACAAAAAACAACCTAGTCATCTGTCTTGCGCATCTTACGATTTTTTTCTGTCTATTAAGAACAGCCCTTGGGCTGGCAGTCAAAATAACAATTTGAAAGGAAAAAAAACACTTGTTTGAAAAATAGATTTGTTGTTAGTTTCTCAGTACATGTGGGTGAGGGTAAATAGCTCACTCAGGAATGACTTAATCTCACCTTCTACATATTTAAACAGAGATTTAATAGGCTAGCGCCAGAGTCAGACAGATATCGACTGTCATGTCACCTATTTTGTAAAAGAGAATAGATATATTGCATCATTGTCTACGGCATAAATACTGTGCCATATAGCTTTAGGGTCAGACATTTACACTCCTACATACAGAGTTTTGGATGCAGCTGAGCTGATGTCTACCACATGGAATTTTAGTTTAGGCAGCAAGAGACTAGGTTGGGTCTACTTCATCCTGTGCTGATATCAGACCAGCCAATATGTTCTTCTGTGTCACAGAGAATTCCACCTAAGAGCAAATATGTCTGTACTTGTCTCAACAGCCAGTAATATGACAGAGATGTTTTCCAAGTCTGAGAAGGCTTACTTCCTGTTTTTCTGTAGCTAGACATAAAATAAGGAATACCATCAGATCATATTACTTTCTTAATATGAAAATAAGGAAGCAAGTCTTCATCTTTCTTAGTCAATATATAACTTAAAAAAAAAAGTGAAATAAAAACATTTCTGTGCATCTTCATCAGTGAGGATGGGCAGTGTAGTCAGGCAGAACACAGAAGAAAGAGCCACCATAGGCAAAGTGGTCTTCTGAACCAGCTAGAACTCGCACCTCGGTTTCCACGGCAACAGCATCCACAGGCTGTTGGGCAAAGGACCGGTAAACGTTCCTGTCAGCACTAGGCGCTCGCACTCGCACGCATTCTCTCTCACTTTCTCTCTCTCCCTGTTTGCTTTAAGTGCATGCTGCTGACTGACTGGCAGACAAAGCAAGATTGACAGAGCGAGAGATAAAGCCAACTAACCTACAGCTGAACGCTATAGCTCTGGGCAAAGTGTTCCTGTGATACTGTCTCTTTCGTGATTTTCTGATATGCAGTTCTCATAAAGTGGCATGAAAATATATGCAAATCAATGTTATTTGGATTCACCTTTAATACAATACTGCTTTCAGAAATATGACACAGCAAAAAGCAGAAATACGATGCATTCCACGAGTTTGCGCTTGTTCTAGTAAATTCAAACAAACAAGTGCTGTTATAAGGAAAAGATTTTTTAGCTGTTTGCCCTGAGATACCAGACCAATCTCTTAATGACTGTACTGAAAGTATTTTGATAAGCCAAAGATCACATGGTCTGACAAATTGGTCTTTAACCATTAACTTTAACCATCAACTATACCTCACTCTGAAAGACTCACTGACAGAACATCCCAAACTGACAGTCTAAAACAAGTTTTAATCTGTCTGCCTATGAACCTCACGCAACACTTGTCTTTGCTTGCCTACTTTGCCATTACAGGCTCCAATACAAAGTTCTCTATTAGTAAATGCAAACAGACGAGCATATGGGAATGACCTCATTCTAAAATAGCTCTTTGTTTGTTGCTTGTGCTTGGGTCCGTATCACCCCCCCTGCTGAGTGCTGCTCAGATGATCAGCTGCATAGACACAATGCTGAGAGCTTAGGGCTGATGGGCTGATGCATTGGTCACAAGACAGGCCCAGGCTCCTGCTGCCTCCCACCACTCACCAGCTGCCTCACACCCTGGAACTGAGCTCCACTCTCTTACAGCACACACACATACTACTGTACCACAAAGCACATGGTTCACAGGCTGCATACAATGATACCAACACACAGGACAAAGCAGACAAGAGTAACAGGTAACAGGCCCTCACTGACAAATACAGCTTAAAATGAACAAAGTGCCTCTATGCAGTGACAAGTAGTGAAAACAAAGCACTAGAAATGTTGCACATAAAAAGAGCATGTTTTTACATCTGTTAATATGCCTTCCACTAATACCATGTTTATTGTACTCACAGAATGTTTAGAAACATTGTGGCAGGCAAGTAAGGCAAGTATCATCCCTGTACCAAACGCTCCCTATGTTACGATTACGCTACATTATAGAAAACCCTAAGACCAAAGCATCAGCTTTCAGATATCAGGCTTAGACCACAAAAAGACTCCAGGAATTTAGCCCGTTTTAGTGTGACATATTTAAAGCGTAATGTAGTCAGTATTTTTTTTTTCCATCGTAGTTTGACATATCGTAAAACGTGTTTTCTGACATTGACCGATAGGAGGGCAGAGTACTCTCTAGTACACATATGAAACACAGTGAAGAGAAAGAGAGATACTGTGGTTGTAGCTGTCAGGTGGAACGAGCTACAGATCAAATATATCACAATAACATCTGCTCAGAAGCAACACTTCCACACAAAGCATGTTTCCAAAAATGCTAAAATGTTAAATCACAGCAGCTACAAAATAACATCTCACTACAACCACTGCTTTAACAGCCTCTATGGAAGTAAAAGTGTTCTTGACATGTTAACACATTCACTACCTCAAGTTCTCTTTGAAGGATGGCCAGCCCATACTGTTATTGTCCTCTGTGTGACACCCATGAATGGGTCCACAATTGCTTTTTCCTTTCTTTTCTTTTTCTACTACCACAATCACTTCTATAGTCAAGTCAGCCATGACAGTTACTTGACCCCACCCCCTGACGATCTATGAACTTGCAAAAGAACGTAAATGATGATTCATCAGAGCTAATTGTGCAGTGTTGCCAAACTCCAGACCAAGACATGGCAAGAATTTGTGTCACTATATCAGCTTAATCTGACATAGTGAACATTTTGAAAGACAAAATTATTGCAGTTTTTCATGCCAACTATAACAAGCATTAGAGTTTTTACATGATTATACTCTGCATAACATAGTGTGTGTTCGCATGCACCTAATATTATGATAACTACAGAAAATCTGATTTAGTCAGTAATCCACTCATGCACTTGGGTAATTTGATAACTGAAAAACTCTTCAGATAGAAGCCTATATTTTGCTTTCCAATTCATAAAATACAATCTGACATAAACTGACAAATCTGACAAAAAATTCCAGTCACTTAAAAAAATGTATGTATGTGGTGTAAGTATATTTTATGTATATATTTTATTTTGATTGTCCTAAAGAAATCAGAGTATACATTGGGAGTGGTTGATATGACAATAATTTATTATTATTGTGATATTACATCGCAACGGGCTTTTCTGACCATATCGCCAATATCATCAGTATGTGAGTAACACTGACTACATGTTTCATTAGAAAGTGAGGTTAAATAGAATTGTGGTTATAGGTTTAGTGTTATTGCTGTTGGCATTATTATATTTTTACATAAATGGCACTACAGGTTCTATTATGTCTATTCCAACGAACTAAATCTCTGAATAATTAAATATTGTGGTGTGTAACATATACGATGAAAATGCCTTAAAGAATCGTGATAGCATTTTTGTCATATTACCCACCCCTGGTATACATGCACTGAAATCAGACTATGTTTACATGAATGGTTCAATAAATCAGATAACTACTTTAAATCCAACAATGATCAGATATTAAGCGCATGCAAATTGATTTAATGTTTTTCATAAACAGTTGTGGAGAAAATAATGACATTCTGCTTTCATGTTTACCACTCAGCCAAAGCCTTTTTCAGCCTATCTGCCACAATTTCAACCTTTGAAATAAAACACGGATGGCTAGATACTGTCTTCATGCTCTGTGAATAAGGACACACAGACACCGAACCGTAGGCTACTGTACTGCAGATCTTTTTGGTTCAGAAGTGCTACATTACTAGTATATAGTACTATAAATGATAAAGCAAAGAACCACCCACAACTCTATACTGGGGTTTAATCTTTTACCACTGTTATTAGGGTTCTGTTAATGCACAGACAGTTTCAGTGTAGGGAATGTTTTTTTTTTCTGGTCAATGACAGAGCAATGGAAACTACTTCAATTAATGCCAGGGCGTCTCACTTTTCAGACATCCAGAAACCTTTCATTTCAGCATAAAATCGAGCCATATTACACATTAAGTACTGTATTGCAACCCACATAATAGACACATCTAATTAATACACATTTAAATTTGTTACTAGTACACTTACAGCAATACAATCTAACAGACCAAAATCACCCAAGATTTTCACCTAAAGCCAAAGCTGACTGTGGCTTATCATTGTGGATTGCACGGTCTCTGTTATTACGGAAAAGATGCAGTTTGACCCAGACCAAAATACTGTAGGTGGAGCATGTTAAACAAGATGAGAACATGGCATGCCATCCTACACACGCACAAGGAATGTAGCAGGACAGGACAACAAAGCGGGAGGGCAAGAATTCCTTGTGCATGCAAGCTGTCTCAGTGTTTAGCTACTTCCTCTTCACTCAGACAAGGCAGAAACTGGGCTCTAACAGACACCTAAAACGCAACTCAAGAACACTGCCATTATTGTGTGACTAGTAATTCACCAGCCTCATCAAGGAAATCTAAATAATCCAACACATTTAAATAGCCCTACTGAACACAACATCACAGAGAAAGATGCAATCTGTTACCATTACCCTTTTAAAAACTGTGACATGGACAACTCATTTCTACTAATCTGAGTTCTATAGAGGCCATGCCCTGGTTCCGCTGTCTATTACTAACTGCCCTGATTTCGACCTTGTGAGTCACTGGGGAGCTGCATATTTGTTGATCATATAATATGCAAACAATGGGGTTTAATTTATCAGACAACATGTAATTCATTACATTAGGGAACACTTACTTTTTCAGCAGGACACAAAAAAACCATTCTACATTCTAAGTTGATAATTATCTATTCAATTTTTTTTTTTTTTAAACAGATGTATCAAGATTACATTATGATCTGTTTAAACCACAAGCATTAAGGAAAACAGTAATAAACTAAATATAACTAATCATACAGAACTTCTTATTGGGAGGTGGATGTCCCAAACACAACTTATATTTCCACTAAAATAATACCTTTTTTGAAGGCTTCAAATTTGATGAAAAAATAAGCAGTATTCTCTGCTTTAAAAGGCTGGGGTCATGTCCGCTTCAGTCGCTGAACCCATCATCTACCAGCTTTATTGGAATTGTATAGCCATACATGTTAGAGCCATCAAAGCCAGAATTGATTTTGGGCCTAATGACACTGACATAACCATGCTCCTCATTCCGCAACTGAATGCTGCGTGGTCTGAGCTGGGTATGTTAGGCTACTTGCCATTAGCCTAGCTGAAGTTAGCAAACCAGTTGCCGTCGACATAAGGCCAGCAAGCTGTAACCAGACCCGGGACTTGCGAAGTATCCACTATGCACCTAGCTAATGCTAATGTGCTCCCATTTTTATATTGTTATAGAATTGGGGAAGGGGTCATGCTAAGTATAGCTACAGTTATTCATTGAGCCATGATTTCAGGGCAGCTTGAAACTTCCTAAACACAAAAATTAAAAAACGAAAACTACATGTTTCACATGTTTGCCAAATATTGTCTAATATAATAAAGAATGTGTTTAAAAACACATGTATGAATTTACTTTGAATAATTTTCAGATTCAGGTTTCATATACGGTTTAAAAACAGTATATTTTATATATAAAGTAGCACATATTATAATCCTTTTAAGATTCCAATATGCCAGCCACAGTTCTGCATAAAGTGCCTTTTCAGAATTTTTTCAATCTTCCCAAGTATAGCGTTGAAACATCTGTCACAACCCTGAAACCAACTATTCACATTAATAACCACATGCCACATAACTACTTGCAAGCTGTACAGGTGCTTCTGGAAAGGAATCCCTAACTGTAGCCAAGTAAGGGGAATATGGAAATGTTTGGATGAACCCTTGGCATCACAGTAATACAAAATGTGGTATTAAAGGAAGATCAAGAACTGGCGCTTTGCCAGTTGATTTTTGAAATTGTATTTCCTAACATGCCAGTAGAAGTAGTCAAAAGACAAAAAAAAGGTAACATTTGACAAAAGGTTGTGAAAACAAGACATGCAATCTTTTAAGGAGATGATACAATGAACTGTGAGTAAGATAAATAAGTTATTTGAATTTCAGGTAAAGGTAAAACTGTAGTAAACAACTCTGCTCACTATGACTACCATAGTTAGTTCAAATGACGCTGTGATGATGTCGGCTACATAGCAGTGCAATGCAGTAGGAACTGTGTCAGAAATTATGGGCTGGGGCTGGAGACAAACATTTGCTAATCACTCATCGACATCAACACTAATCAAAAGTAAATATGAACAGTGTGCTGGGGTGGAAAGAACCTGACGGCTTAATTCAAGTGATGCCGGGAGGACAAGTGGCAGCAATGATGTCTGAAAAAGACAATTGCTGGGAGAAAGAGGACAGTGTCTCCCTTAAACAGAGGCACCATTCAGCCCCTTTCACACACCCTCACAAGTTTGCATGTTTCTATGAGGCAAACCCATAAACAAATTCAGTAAGCCATGGCAGCAGAGGGTTACGAGATTACAATTACTTTGCCTTTTCTCCATTACAATCAGTGTGATGATAGAGCAATCACATCAGATCACTCTGGAGACCTTCATATAACAGTGCCAGAGTGGAATTTGTTTTCTTTTCTACAGATGGAACAAAATTATTGGGAAAGGCCGCTGCCAGTGATACACATTTACACAAACAGGTTCTAATCTACACATCTAAGTTCCACATAACTGTAAAAAGACGCCAAGGAAGCCAAGGAGAGGTCAGGCAGCTTCTTCTACTGATGTCAGTCTTGAAATTTCCAGTGTTCCTTCCATCAGATTTACTCCACCTCTGCCTGAATTCAAAGTGAGATGATGTCTTGAGTGGAAGTATGTTTTATTAGGCCTTCCAAAGTGAGAGTGAACATAAGTGTGTTTTGCATACAAAAAGGTGTCAGACACCTGATGCATCAGACAAAGTAGTCAACCCTGCTAAAGCTACTTACTTGGGGCTTGATAGAAGCTAATATTACTAATAGTAGCTACTTACTTTCAATCTCAATATTTACACAAAGTAAATTAAAGTTGAACCAGCAAACAATGAAAAACTCACACAGTATGGCTGCTTCTTACAGGTTGCACTTGGGACGCCAATCAAAATGAAACTGATATTTAAGTAAGTTTAAGAAGTAGTAATTTCATTGTTTAGAATTCTGTTAAATCTCGTTGGGTGCCAAGCTTCACTTTCTGTTTGCCAGCTTGTTTTGTGAATATTCCTTTTCACCTTAAATGGTGCCACATTCACAATCTGCCTCTGTGCAAGCTATTGCACTTAAGGTGGAATGGAGTGTTTAATTAGGAATCTGGTGAAAAAAAAAAGTCAACTTCAGCCTCCTTTTTGACAGTCCTTGGGAAAAGTCTACCGTTTTTGATGCCGGTGCCCTGTTGCCACTGTATGTAGGTTTGGGAGTGTGAATATTATTCAAGAGTCCAGGCTGTTACATTTAGGGTTTGGATTCGTTGTTTACCTGGCCTCTTTTACAAATCAGGGACTTGTATTTAAAGGAGGAGACAGCGTCTGAGGCTGCCAGTTCTATGTACTAAACTATTACTATCCAACAAAACAAACACAGTTTTCCATTATACCGCACCTTTAAGGAAACGACTGCATCATAAGATGGCTGAGAATATCACTCTCTACGCCCTCTTTTGAAGCTACCTAGCAGTAAAAACAGGACCTTGGAAGACTAACCTGGTGGTTTTAAAGATTTAAAGATTTTAATCCCTTATTTTATAGTAAGAAATTGAGAACGAAATTATAGTGTTACTTGTCAAGCTAGTGTTAATAGACCCACACAAAACAAAGCTCTGGGGCTAGACAAAAACGCACAACGCTAAGTACTGAAATTCTTTACTTTTCCAGTTAGCTGGACAGATGAGCGACTAGCTTAGTTTGTGGAATATGGTTAGGAAAGCTGGCTAGCTCGACAGTTAGCTGTCAGCTAGCTGGTGCGAAGTTTCCTCACAACCACCAGTCAAAACTTCAAGACTAAAACGAGTCGCTATCTACTCGGAGAAACCAGTGTTTAATGACAGGCTAGAATCAGTATTATATTAAGGAACACATAGGTGAATTGACATGGGTGACAATGACATTAACAGACTGACAGACGTTACTACTTAGCAGGTTAGCTAGCTAACAGTTACTGTTACTCTAAGACGTACAGTACAGATAAGACTGCTGTCTCTCCACAATAACAAAAACCCACCACATGCAGACATGTCCATGTCTAATTTACTATTCGTAAACTGGTACTCACCCCTCCTTTAGCCAGGCTGTGGACGCAGGAAGTCTCTTAAATGAAGTTACCGTCAAATGAAAGTGCCGTCAACTCAAGAAGTAATGTAGGTAAGCGTTATTAACGTCGGTCCAGCAGTAACTTGCACCTCGGTTTCAGCAGATATTAAACTGTTTACGCAGGGATTTTTAGACCTCTGCGATGACCTCTAACTTCATTTCTAAAGTAGGCTGTCGTTGTTAAGCTATGTAAACTGCACTGAAGTGATAGTCCACGATAGCTGAAACTCCACCCCGGTCTAACGGCGGCCCAGCGGCTCGGCTCCCTCCCAGACGAGTCCCAAAGATGGCGGCGTCCCGGAGGTCCACTCCCTGACGAGCTGGACAGGCAAAAAGCGAGCGAGCATACCGAAAAATAAAGCCCAAAAAAGTGGCGAGGACCACACCCTAGATTCAGGCCGAAAAGCTAAACCTACGCCGTTTATACTCAAGCTATAGGGCGTAGGGACTTCGTTTCACAGTGAACAACATGTTGTGGTGGTTTTCTCCCCCCTTCCCTCTCCTCCTTCTTGTTCCTGGAACGCCAGTTCCGCCCAAAACACTTCTGGGGGGGACGGCCGGTGGGGAGGTGGAGGGGGCTCTCTGTCCGATTAAAGAGCGTATTCTGTGGAAATAATAAGCCAAGGCAAGATCATAAGAATAAAACATTTAAGGAGATTTGTGGGGGAAAGGTGGATTTTTAGGAAGATAGAATGCAGGTAAAAACGAATGGACACATACAGTAACACAAATGTACAATAAATACAAGTATAAAGTGATTAAAATGTATAAAAACACAACAGCTCATTTAGTTTGAAAAACCCAGGTGAACAGATATGTCTTCAGTCTGTTTTAATAATGGTTTGGGCACATCATAAGAAACAATAACAATAGAAAGACAGCAATAATAACAAAAAATAATGCACCAGAAACCTCTACTATATAACATGGAAAAAAAAATCAGAGACATCTTTTAGGGACATTCACAGCTGATTTAGAGCAATAGATCAACAGTGTTCATAATAGTCTGTCCTTTTGCTATTTAGCAAATATACATCCAAATCTGATCTTTAAAGAAAGTGGGTTTAAAACAACCAGCAACATATGTAAAGGGAATGCATATGACATGACAATGTTATGAAATGTGAATGAATGCATGTTGTGGTTAAACAGACTGGGAAATATAGCTATATATGCCATATACTGCAGTATTGTCTATTAATGGTAGAGTTGTCAGCAGTAGCCTGTGAGCTAAATCTATAATTGAAACAAATGCAAAATTCTGCTGCACCTTTTGAGGAGAGCCGTTACCAGAATGTGGCAATGCACGACTGGATATAGATCACCAAGAGGTTAAAAGTGAACAGCAGCAGAATACATTACGATGCTGTCCTCAGGCCTGCTAACAGCCAATTGGTATACAGTCCAGAGGACTGCGGCTCTGGATTGGCCCAGAACCGGTCGAGTCTGCAACCAATGACGGAGCAGGATGCCGGCTCTCTGTATCCAGGCGAACAGGAGGCTTTGGAGCTTTTAGAGGCAGTTTTATGAATGACATTTAAAGAGCCAGGCTTCATTTATTTCTTTTATGTAGCTATGATGTATTTCTGATAATAACATGTGACAAAGAATATCTTTTGGGACAGCATTTCTGGCCTGATCTTGTTGCTGATAGACGGTTTATGTAAATGTGCACTTGTCTGAGATTCTGTGTGCTGCACATGTAATGACCTGGTTCACCAGCCACATTTTCTCATTCCATTCTCAAGCCAGTGTTCAGGCCATATACAAGAATGATCAGGAGGAGAGGAGCAGTTAAGACCTGACTGCTGAAAAACGAGAAAGCAAACAAATGAGAAAACATATAACAGCCAAAGTGTATCCTGCTTTGGACTTCCTCTGTGGCATATCTCTGCCTGTTGGCATTTCCTGAGCAAGACCCTGATGAAGAGAGAGCCCTCCCACTGTAAAACCCAACTGCAATTATGTCTGGCAGGGGTGTGTTCAGCTAAAATGCAGCAGAAATTATGATAGTTGTTCTAAACTTTGCTAGGCCCTATTCAGATACTGTAATGTGAGCCGTGCAGTGGAATCTGTGCAACAGAATCTCACATACCTCGTTTTCTGACCGAAGGATGGCATATGATTTTTAAATAATCTGCATTGTGCTTATTTCCCCAATCCTAGAAATGTAAGATATAAAACAGAGAACTTGAATTTGGTAGTGGTTTTATAACAAACTGCACAGTAAATAAGCTTGCTCTTTCTGAAATGTTTGCATCAATTAGGCAGAGTTGCAGTGGTGGCACTATCCAAAAAGCGAGATTTCCATTAAAGCCAGCATCTAAATATTATTTTTATCATCTGCAATGTCAATATTTTGAGATACTAAGTAATTATTTTTGCTATTATTTTGAGATGCTAACCCATTATTTGAGGTCATTTCTAGCTATTGAGATTATTATAAATATGAATAATCAGCAACTTTTCCAAAATAACAAAAACATTTTTCAAAGCATTAAAAAAATCTAAAAACTGAAAAAATGTGGAACCATTTGCTTAGCATCTTAAAATTATGGCTTCATATCTCAAAATTATAACTTGGCATCTTAACATAATGACATAATATCTCAGTTATAATGAGATAAAATTATGTTTATGTGTTTATAGATTACTATCTCAAAACAATACATTTTCATTTCCAAACAATGACATATCATCTTTAAACATTTCATCGTTTTCTTTTTCATTTTAAGTCATAAAAATTGGCCACTTTTTACCCCAGAGTAATATATATAAAAGCATTGACTGATAGAAACATTATCTTAAAATAATGACACCTACCTACAAGTTTTTTTGTGCCACTTTCTCCTGTCTCTGTCTTCTATGCCTCAGTGCTTTATATGGACTTTATAGATTATCGGTATTATCGGTTTACTGATAAAATCTATAACTGGTGAGATTCACTCATTAAATCATTAGATTTCGATTAAAAAAAACACATTTCTAATATCACGTTTCATAATAAAAGCCATCAAGTAAAAGGAAAAAAAATGTAACTTTCTTACTTTTCTTAATTTATTACCAAAACTGACCAGTAGATGGCACACGCACACTTCTCAGTTCCCTAGCGTTGTCCGAATCATAAGCGAATCTATTGAATCGGTTCTTTTTTGGGTAATCAGATTGACCATAGAAAAGCCGCAAGTAACATTTTTCCCCACCTTTGACGGAAGATATTAATTTTGTAAACGAGATTGTTTGACTTAATTGATGTCAGTAGACACACTCTCTAAGTTCATTATTTTAAGGAGAAAGGAATGAACATAACTTAGGAATCAATGATTCAATACATCAGATGTTCGATTAGTTCAAACGAACTGCCCTGAAGAATCGGTTCTTTAAATTCCACTCGCGCAGGAATATGACGTAATTGAAAGTTTACATGTGCGGCGTGAGTGAAAATGGCTGCTGGCAGAGAACAGCAGCAGCAGCAGGCTCATCGGCCTGGGATTTACAAACAGAAAAATAAGCAACACAAACATGGAAAGCATCGAACAAAAGGGGAGATCGAGCGAGAGAACAAGGGTGAGTTTAGTCCTTCCAGTTTTTACTTTCAATTCGCCACGCAGAGGTAACTGTGCTGCCTGCTAACGTTAGCCAAACACGTGTATAAAGTTCAGGCACGCTCAGTGGCCAAAGCAGGGAACTGTGTTACAGGAGACACATTCCTGAGACCTTAATCGTATTTTAAGGTTTTAATTAATAAAAGGTCTGACATAGAAGTGATGGTCTTGACATTCATTACCTTGCAAGTTCACACTGACCACTTTATTAGGTGTACTTATATTGTATCGACACACATTGTCCATTTGTCAGATCCACTTACTGCGTTATGTGCATTCAGCAGTTTGTGTAATTAATTGCCTGATGTCTTCCTTAACCTCCTTCGTCCATGCTCATAATTACCACTGAGCAGATGTTATTGGGGAGTGGCTCATTCTCAGCAAGCGAGAGAGATTGCAGTAGATAAGCTGTCTTGTTCCACTTTAGATCTACAAGGTGGCTAAAATAGGTTGGTGTCTAAAATAGTGGACTGTCAGTGAACAGTGTTCCAGCAACACTCCAGTAGCTCCTATTACCCAAACTCCTAATAGCATAGCACTACCATATCAGTATGCTGTGAATGACCAACCACCAAAATAATAATTGTTACTTATGCTTGATGGTGGTGTTGGGGTCTTGACATTTGATGAACAGGGTAAAAGAGGGGTGGGGGGACTTACATGTTACACAGAAAAGCAGATCAACTACAATCTGGAATTGTAGAATGTTAAAGAGCACGTATATGGTAAATAGACCTGATAAAGAGACAATGAATGGGATAGAAAGTAGTCATACTAATAAAGTGATCACTAAATGTGTGGGATCTGTGTGATAGAATCCCACAAAAACCAGTTTTCTGACCGGAGGAAGGCGTTTTATTTTCAAATGTGCTGCGTTGCTTATTTTCCAAATCCTAGAAATATAGGATATATAACAGAGAATAGTATTTGGTAATGGTTTTGTAACAAACTGCACAGTTAATGAACTTGCGCTTTCTGAATGTTTGCATTATTTAGGCAGAGTTGCAGTGGTGGCACTATCCAAAAAGCAGAGGCGAGAGTTGAGGAAGATGGACCGGAGACATAAAGCCAACCAACTGCGTCGCAACAAGAAGGACATGGTAAGAAAACGTTGAAGCTCACCTTATCAGTACTATCTCGAATTTAACATGATTTTGTGAGCAGTGTCTCTGCTTTGGCTTGTGCTAGGTGCTGACAGAAAAGCGTCGCTTGGGAAGTAGGGATGGCCCACCTCATCTGGTGGCTGTCATTTCCCTGCATGCTGGTGCGGATGCTGGAGCTGTAACGCAGATCCTGAGAGGAGAGGGGATTGGTGGGGTGCTACATAAAGACCAAGGTGTCAGAGGGGCTCAGGACAGCTTTGGCCTGGTTCTTCCTCGATTTAAACAGAGATTCATTTTCTACCGCCCAGACACAGGTACTTAAGTTGATCATTTTGAATAGCAATAAATCGATGATAAAAAATATTTAATTTTAGACAGTTTTTTAGAATTAGATAGGAATTAGGCACAGGAACACCACAAAGGAGGTATTATTTGGGTTGTAAATCATTCTCAGCAATGCAGTGTAGTGTTAGTTGTGCTAGTATGAGACACAGCAGTCCAGCAGTGAAAATAAGTGCTCTCCTTGTCAGAATCACAATCGAGCTTTATTTGCCAATTATGTTCACATACAACAAATTTGTCTTTGGCTACAGTAGCTCACAGTTCACAAAGAGTAACAACATTTCACCCAGTGCACACACAACCTTACATAACTGTCTGAAAATGAAAAATCAGGAGTAATGCCTTGTGGCATGGACTGCCTTATCTTCAGGAGGTCATCTGTGCTGTATGGTAAAGTTTTTGTTTCATATGTGACACAATAAATGAACAAAACACGACGGTGGTTCTGACCAGTGTCGCAGTCTGCGGTGCGAAGATGGTTACATTAAACAAGATATTAAATTATAATAATTATATTATACGTAATAACAAATATAGTATATAAAATAGCCAAAAATTAAAGAACTGAATGTAATTGTGTTATAAACATTGAATTTATACAAAGATACAGTATAGGAATATAGGAGATGGTGTGGGTGGGGTTAGCGTGCAAAAATGAATGTGTATATCAGGACCAGTGAACTCCTTTAAGTTGTTGTATTGTCCTTTAGCGCTGTCTAAAAAAATCCTAATGCATTTGGCTCCTGTATTCTCAAATAAGTACATGCTATAAGAGAATTTTCCCATATAACATTGATTGTGGGGCAGCAGGCTTTATGATGATGTGTTTATATTATGTAAATGAATACACAGTCGTGATGCCAGTGAATTGATTGTACTCTTGTTACATAATCATGGTCAGATGTGAGTAACAATGCTGTTATTAGTTTTAATAAGTGGTAGTTGCAAACTTGAAGCCAACTAACTTGCAGTTTTCTTCAGACGCTGTCCTGAAGGACCACTGCATGTCTTCAAGTTTTGCAACCATAAAGCATTTATTAAAACTAATACAGCATTGTTCCTCACATCTGACCATGAGTGAATGTAACAAGAGTACAATCAAATCACTGGTCATCACGACTGTGTATTCATTTACATAATATAAACACATCATCATAAAGCCTTGCAGCACCACAATTCAATGTTATATGGGAAAAATTCTCTTATAGCATGGTACTTATTTGAGAATACAGGAGCCAAATGCATTAGGATTTTTTTTAGACAGCGCTAAAGGACAATACAACAACTTAAAGGAGTTCACTGGTCCTGATTATACACATTCATTTTTGCACGCTAACCCCAACCCCCACACCATCTCCCTATATTCCTATACTGTATCTTTGTATAAATTCAATGTTTATAACACAATTACATTCAGTTCTTTAATTTTTGGGCTATTTTATATACTATATTTGTTATTACGTATAATATAATTATTATAATTTAATATCTTGTTTAATGTACCATCTTCGCACCGCAGACTGCCGACACTGGTCAGAACCACCGTCGTGTTTTGTTCATTTATTGTGTCACATATGAAACAAAAACTTTACCATACAGCACAGATGACCTCCTGAAGATAAGGCAGTCCATGCCACAAGCATTACTCCTGATTTTTTCATTTTCAGACAGTTATGTAAGGTTGTGTGTGCACTGGGTGAATGTTGTTACTCTTGTGAATGTGACTGTGAGCTACTGTAGCCAAAACACAAATTTGTTGTATGTGAACCATAATTGGCAAATAAAGCTCGATTGTGATTCCTGACAAGGAGAGCACTTATTTTTCACTGCTGGACTGCTGTGTCTCATACTAGGCACAACTAACCCTACTACACTGCATTGCTGAGAATGATTTACAACCCAAATAATACCTCCTTTGTGGTGGTTCCTGTGCCTAATTCCTATCTAATTCTAAAAAACTGTCTAAAAATTAAATATTTTTATCATCGATTTATTGCTATCAAAATGATCAACTTAAGTACCTGTGTCTGGGACGGTAGAAAATGAATCTTACTGTTTAAATCGAGGAAGAACCAGGCCGCACAAAGCTGTCCTGAGCCCCTCTGACACCTTGGTCTTTATGTAGTACACCCCCGACCCACATCCCTCTCCTCTCAGGGATCTGCGTTACAGCTAAGACAGCATCCGCACCAGCATGCAGGGAAATGACAGCCACCAGATGAGGTGGGCCATCCCCGACACTTCCCCAAGCGACGCTTTTCTGTCAGCACCCTAGCACAAGCCAAAATAGAGACACTGCTCAACAAAATCATGTTAAAATTCAAGATAGTACTGATAAGGTGTGAGCTTTAACGTTTTCTTACCATGTCCTTCTTGTTGCGACGCAGTTGGTTGGCTTTATGTCTCCGGTCCCATCTTCCTCAACTCTCGCCTCTGCTTTTTGGATAGTGCCACCACTGCAACTCTGCCTAAATAAATGCAAACATTCAGAAAGCGCAAGTTCATTAAACTGTGCAGTTTGTTACAAAACCATTACCAAAACTACTATTCTCTGTTTTAATATCCTACATTTCTAGGATTTGGGAAAATAAAGCAACGCAGCACATTTGAAAATAAAACGCCTTTTCCTCCGGTCAGGAAAACTGTTTTTGTGGGATTCTATCACACAGATTGTATCCCACACATTTAGTGATCACTTTATTAGTATGACTACTTTCTATCCCATTCATTGTACTCTTTATCAGGTCTATTTACCATATACGTGCTCTTTAACATTCTACAATTCCAGATTGTAGTTGATCTGCTTTTTCTGTGTAACATGTAAGTCCCCCCACCCCTCTTTTTACCCTGTTCATCAAATGTCAAGACCCCCACACCACCATCAAGCATAAGGCTAAACAATATTATAGTTATTTTTGTGGTTTAAGTCATATCACAGCATACTGATATGGTAGTGCTATGCTATTAGGAGTTTGGATAATAGGAGCTGACCCAGGAGTGTTTGCTGTGGGAACACTGGTGTCACTGACAGTTCACTATTTTAGACACCAACCTATATTTTAGCCACCTTGTAGATCTAAAGTGGAACAAAGACAGCTTATCTACTGCAATCTCTCTCGCTTGCTGAGAATGAGCCACTCCCCAATAACATCTTGCTCAGTGGTAATTATGAGCATGGACGAAGGAGGTTAAGGAAGACATCAGGCAATTAATTACACAAACTGCTGAATGCACATAACGCAGTAAGTGGATCTGACCAATGGACATGTGTGGTCGGATACAATATATAAGTACACCTAATAAAGTGGTCAGTGTGAACTTGCAAGGGTAAACGAATGTCAAGACCATCACTTCTATGTCAGACCTTTTATTAATTAAAACCTTAAAATACGATTAAGGTCTCAGGAATGTGTCTCCTGTAACACAGTTCCCTGCTTTGGCCACTGAGCGTGCCTGAACTTTATACACGTGTTTGGCTAACGTTAGCAGGCAGCACAGGTTACCTCTGCGTGGCGAATTGAAAGAAAAAAACTGGAAGGACTAAACTCACCCTTGTTCTCTCGCTCGATCTCCCCTTTTGTTCGATGCTTTCCATGTTTGTGTTGCTTATTTTTCTGTTTGTAAATCCCAGGCCGATGAGCCTGCTGCTGCTGCTGTTCTCTGCCAGCAGCCATTTTCACTCACGCCGCACATGTAAACTTTCAATTACGTCCATATTCCGCGCGAGTGGAATTTAAAGAACCCGATTCTTCAGGGCAGGTTCGTTTAAAACTAATCGAACCATCTGATGTATTGAATCATTGATTCCTAAGTTATGTTCATTCCTTTCTCCTTAAAATAATGAAACTTAGAGAGTGTGTCTACTGACAATCAATTAAGTCAAACAATCTCGTTTACAAAATTAATATCTTCCGTCAAAGGTGGGGAAAAAATGTTACTTGCGGCTTTTTCTATGGTCAATCTGATTACCCAAAAAAGAAACCGATTCAATAGATTCGCTTATGATTCGGACAACGCTAGGGAACTGAGAAGTGGTGCGTGTGCCATCTCCTATTGTGTCAGTTTTGGTAATAAAATTTAAGAAAAGTAGGAAAGTTTACATTTTTTTTTCCTTTATTTGATGGCTTTTATTATGAAATGTGATATTAGAAATGTGTTATTTTTTAATCGAAATCTAATGATTTAATGAGTGAATCTCACCAGTTATAGATTTTATCAGTAAACCGATAATGCCGATAATCTATAAAAGTCCATATAAAGCACTGAGGCATAGAAGACAGAGACAGGAGGAAAGTGGCACAAAAAAACTTGTAGGTAGGTGTGATATCATTATTTTAAGACTAATGTTTCTATCAGTCAATGCTTTATATATATTTACTCTGGGTGGTAAAAGTGGCCAATTTTTTTATGACTTCAAAATGTGTAAAAAGAAAACAATGATGAAATTGTTTTCAAGATGATATGTCATTGTTTGGGAAATGAAAATGTATTGTTTTGAGATAGTAATGCTATAAATACAATAAACATAAATTTTAATCTCATTATACCTGAGATATTATGTCATTTATGTTAAGATGCCAAGTTATAATTTTGAGATATGAAGCCATAATTTTAAGATGCTAAGCAAATGGTTCCACATTTTTTCAGTTTTAGATTTTTTTAATGCTTTGAAAAAATGTTTTTTGTTATTTTGGAAAAGTTGCTGATTATTCGATATTTATAATAATCCTCAATAGCTAGAAATGACCTCAAATAATGGGTTAGCATCTCAAAAGTAATAGCAAAAATAATTACTTAGTATAGTATCTCAAAATATTGACATTGCAGATGATAAAAATAAATATTTAGATGCTGGCTTTAATGGAAATCTCGCGCTTTTTGGATAGTGCCACCACTGCAACTCTGCCTAATTGATGCAAAACATTTCAGAAAGGAGCAAGCTTATTTACTGTGCAGTTTGTTATAAAACCATACCAAATTCAAGTTATCTCTGTTTTATATCTTACATTTCTAGGATTGGGGAAAATAAGCACAATGCAGATTATTTAAAAATCATATGCCATCCTTCGCGGTCAGAAAACGAGGTATGTGAGATTCTGTTGCACAGATTCCACTGCACGGCTCACATTACAGTATCTGAATAGGGCCTAGCAAAAGTTTAGGACAACTATCATAATTTCTGCTGCATTTTAAGCTGAACACACCCCTGCCAGACATAATTGCAGTTGGGTTTTACAGTGGGAGGGACTCTCTCTTCATCAGGGTCTTGCCTCAGGAAATGCCAAAAGGTCAGAGTCGAAAAATATGCCACAGATTCGGAAATCGTCCAAAAATATCAGGATACAAAATTTTGGCTGTTATATGTTTTCTCATTTGTTGTTAATACTTTCTCTCATTGTTGATTGTTTTACAAAATCAGCAGTCAGGTCTTAACTAGCTACCTCTCTACCGGTCTCTCTCATCCTCCTGATCATTCTTGTATTATGGCCTGAACACTGGCTTGTGAGAATGGAATGAGAAAATGTGGCTGGTGAACCAGGTCATTACATGTGCCAGCACACACAGAATCCAGACAAGGGTGCCACATTTACATAAACCGTCTATATCAGCAACAAGATCAGGCCAGGGCCAAATGCCCTGTCCCAAAAGATATTCTTTGTCACATGTTATTATCAGGAAATACATCATAGCTACATAAAAGAAATAAATGAAGCCTGGCTCTTTAAATGTCATTCATAAACGAAACGCCTCTCTAAACAGCTCCAAAGCCTCCTGTTTTGTATGCGCCTTGGATACAGAGAGCCCCCGGCATCCTGCTCCGTTCATTGGTTGCAGACTCGACCGGTTCTGGGCCTATCCAGAGCCGCAGTCCTCTGGACTGTATACCAATTGGCTGTTAGCAGCGCTGCAGATCGCGGTGAGGACAGCATCGTAAATGTATTCTGCTGCTGTTCACTTTTAACCTCTTGGTTAGAGATCCAAATATCCAGTCGTGCATTGCCACATTCTGGTACGCGGCTCTCCTCGAAAAGGTGAGCAGAATTTTGCATTTGTGTTCAATTATAGAATTTAGCTCACAGATACCTGCTGATATGCTGAAAACTCTACCATTAATAGACAATACTGCAGTAATAGGCATATATAGCTATATTTCCCAGTCTGTTTAACCACAACATGCATTCACCATTCACATTTTAATCATAACATTGTCATGTGTACATAGTCATTCCCTTTACATATGTTGCTGTGTTTGTTTTAAAACCCACTTTCTTTAAAAGGATCAGATTTGGATGTATATTTGGCTAAATAGCAAAAGGACCAGACTATTATGAACACTGTTGATCTATTGCTCTAAATCAGCTGTGAATGTCCCTAAAAGATGTCTCTGATTTTTTTTCCATGTTATATAGTAGAGGTTTTCTGGTGCATTGTTTTGTTATTATTGCTGTCGTTTCTATTGTTATGTTTACTTATGTGGATGTGCCCAAACCATTATCTAAACACAGACTGAAGACATATCTGTTCACCTGGGTTTTTTCAAACTAAAATGAGCTGGTTGTAGTAAGTTTTATGATACATTTTAAATCACTTTATACTTTGTATTTATTGTAGCATTTGTGTTATTGTCGATGTGTACCATTCGTTTTTACCTTACCAATGCATTCTATTATTCCTAAAAAACTACCTTGTTTTACCTTTTCCCTTCCCCCACAAATTCTCCTTAAATGTTCTATTCTTATGGTCTTGCCTTGGACTATTATTATATTTCCACAGCAATAGGCTCTTTAATCGGACGGAGAGCGACCCATCACAACACATCCACACCGGCCGTCAATTACCCCCCAGAAGTTGCTTTGGGCACGGAAACTCGCATGTGTGCGACGTTCCAGTGAACATAGAAGGAGGAATTGATGGGGCAAAAGGGGGATACGAGGGGCAAATAACACTAACCAGCAACATGTTACAGTTCACCTGTGAAACAGACGTGTCCCTTACGCTCCATAATAATGTATTTGAAGGTATAGAATCCGGTCGTAGGTTTTGTACGCTTTTTCGGCTGAAATCTAGTGGGTGATGCGGCCCGGCCACTTTTTGGGCTTTATTTTGTTCAGGTATGCTCGGACTCGCTTTAAGCCTGTCCAGTCGTCAGGGCAGTGGACCCTCCGGACGCCGCCATAAATGCTTATCAGGCAAGGGAACTCGTCCTGGAGAAGGTGAGATCCGAGACGCGGGCCGCCGAGTAGAAGACCAGAGGCGGTTGGATGTTTCAGCTATCGGCTGTGGACTATCCACTGCAGTGCAGTTCACATAGGCTTAACAACACGACAGCATA
>JAMWET010006334.1:172500-181950 GCA_024036415.1 Prochilodus magdalenae | reverse complement strand
AGTTTATCAGGGCGTTGGTAGTTTGTGCATTGGGCACAATTCCCTAAACCACGAACACCCACCGGGAGGAGGCTTTTCGTCCACGCAGTTAACATTTTAGGTCACTGAAAACTGAGCTTATGCAAAACTCCTCCACCTTCGAGTTTGGTACGATAGTTTTGGGCGTTTGTGAAAATACATAGCTTAATCACACACTAACATAGTATATACCATAACCACCTCAACTACACACCCACCGTGCCGACCCAATTCACGACCTACTACCGCAACTAACCACCCACAAACTTGTATAGCCAACCACCTATGTACCCACCTACCTGCCGTATCCAAATAAGGCCACCGACCTACCAACCCAACGGACACACTCCACTTGCTTCTACCCAATCACTCGACCTACAGACCTCAACGACACCCCACGTGCCTTACCCAGGCACCGAAACCCTGCATACCCATTACGAACCCACCCACAAGACCGATGTGAGCCAGCCACCGAGGGACCCCACTCGACCGACAGACCAAACCGACCCAGTCACCGTACCGACAGGTACCAAACGACATTTCCGTCCCAACTCAAAACCTTATAGTAGCGGTTTGCAACCTAGGGTATCCCACCGCGCGGCCTTACAAATCAACACGACTTGACCCACCTAACTACACTCCCACCTGCCTACCAAATCACCTACCTACATACCCAACTAACCACCCACAAACCTATGTAGCTAGCCACCTACGTACCCACCTACCTACATACCCAACCCTACCCAGTCACCTACCTACATACCAAACTAACCGCCCACAAACCTATGTAGCCAGCCACCTATGTACCCACCTACATGCTTACCCAATCGCCTACCTACATACCCAACTAACCACCCACAAACCTATGTAGCCAGCCACCTATGTACCAACCTACCTGCCTACCAAATCACCTACCTACCCACCCAACTACACACCAACCTGCCTACCAAATCACCTACCTACCCACCCAACTACACACCAACCTGCCTACCAAATCACCTACCTTCATACCCACCCAAGTGAAAATATGTTCACTCATCCTCTTGTAACAAATGGAAGTAGGGTGTTAGGTCGGTGCTCTTGTGTAGAGGTGAATACTTGGCTTCCATGAAGAGACACACAGGGAAGACGTCGTAAAAGGGATTTCGGAGTCAGTTTAATAAGCAATGAGAGAACCGAGACTTCGCTCGTCACAAGTTCCCAGATAACACCAGTTGGAGAACCCACTCTCTCCATTAATTACTAAAAGTGACCGTAATTACTAAAGTGACCGTTACACTCTACAGAGAACTAACTCAAGCCCATGTCAATACGCAACACAGAATTTGACGTATTAGTGGAAGTAATTGAGTATAAATTGTGGCGCAGTTTTGCATTGCATTGGCATACTGTTCTTTCTGACAGTAAATGGATTCCGCAGTTCACCTTATGTGGAAGTTCCTGATCATTTAGGAGAATGCTGGTATTCCTGGTTCTACTTTAGTCTACACTAATAGCATGCTCACTGCAACCGTATGGACTGTAGAGGAGACAGTGCTGCACTGTGCTCCCAGTATGTGTGTGATGACGAGGGTAAAGGTGTGGTGGTGGGTGTACACTGAAGTGGCATGTCTGTGTGCCTTAATACAGCCAGGTGTGTGTGTGTGTGTGTGTGTGTGTGTGTGTGTGTGTGTGTGTGTGTTTGTTAACCGCTGGTGTTCTTGGCCTATTTATGCTGCGCCCATATATGTGTTCTGTCATAGCCAGGGTGGACAAGTAACCATGTTTGGAGTGCTTTATGAATTTCAAATGATATTGATATTCTATGTATGTGAAGGAAGGACTATGACATTGTTTGGATTGATAAGATGTCCTTACTTTGTCATGTGATCAAGGCTTTCAGAGATTAGACCCTGATTGATTGGACAAGCAAACATCTTAATTTTTTTACTGGGTACGAAAGAGACGATACCTTGGCAAGTAGAATCTTCCTAAAACCAGTCAGTATGACTAATATGATTTATTAAAAGATTGTTGAGATCATTTCCAAGCACGAGGTGCTGGAATACTATTGTAATTCTTAGGATTTTTCTTCTTCTTCTTTTTCTTCTACTGAGCCGGTACGCATATACACAATCCACCTTAAGGGGGCGCTAGTGTGAAGCCCAATGTGTTTGGCCTCAGAACTCCTAATCCAAATTTTTGAGAAACAAAATGCTTTTCCCCCTGAATCCTGGGGACAAACAAATCCAAATACCTTTTGAACTATTTAGCTCTAACTACTTTTTGCTCATTTGCATAATATGTAAAACTGTGTTCTCTGAAATTCTGAAAAAATGCTACAAATTCTAAAGCATTATAAAGGCGCTATAGATCTTTATGAATGCCCTTATAATGCATTATGGATATCTGATTTCTAGAAAGTGTTACCGATATTTAGGCTACACTAGAAACCACATCATTTCCTGCAGTGCTTTCTATTTTCTGTTCTCAGTATACATGGGAAGCAGAGTGGGCAGATCCCCTTTAGGTTACTACGGGTGTGCTAGGCTAGTTAGCATAGGCCATGACATTAGCCAAGCTGTTGATACTTCTGTTTAGTCTACACATCACACATTTATCCATGGAAACCTTCATTACATGACAAAAACAACATGCAGCCTTTTTTTAATTTTTACATTATATATAATAAGTCATTTGAAATTAATAACGCATATAAATTAATGCCTTTAAATTAATGTCTTTAAAACTTGTCCAACAGTTGCTGTGAATGAAGACATTTGTGAGTGAAGCATGGACAGGTCAATTAACACATGACAGTGATGCGCAGTTCCTGACCTTGTCCGATACTGTCTGCTAGCTCTGACTCCGTCGGCCCCGCTGGCCCTGATGCCACCCCCTGCCATGACCCCGCAGGGCTCCACTGTGTCCAGACTGCAGATGCAGCTCCACCTGCACGAGCTCAAGCAGAATGCCACTGACCTGCGCAAGCAGCTTGACCAACTGAGAAAGATGCAGGTAATGCACCTCAGCCTTCGTACACCCACGGACACACTTACACACACATGAGGCTACATTCACTGATTATCTGGACTGGGCCATTATGAGATGGAATAAACTCCACCTAGCATGGAGAACAGCTGCTTAGCCACTCACAAGACCCTCACTGATGACATGTGTCACTGTCAAACACATCACAGTAGTAATTAAAAATGTGTTTTGATTCCTGATAATTTTTTATTTTTTTTTAAATAGCCTAAAGCTGGCGGTATAATTCAAACAACCACCGGATACACAGGATGTAGGCTCTGAGTAAATAACACAGGGAATAGGTCCAATCTCAGTCAAGGGGAGGGCTCTGATTAAACAGCACCATGATTAGAGCAGATTATAGTCAAGGGGTGGTCTTGGAATACACAAGACAGTGATTAGGACCTGTCATAGTCTGGAAGAGGGTTCAGAATGAACAATATAGTGATTAGGAGCAGTCACAGTCAAAAGGAGGTCTCAAAACGAACAGCATAGTGATCAGTACCAGACCCGGTCAAAGGCAAGGCTGAATGAGGCAGTTATAAGAACCAGTTACAGTGCAGATGAGGTCTCAGAATGAATTATACCATGATCAGGACCAATCAGAATCAGAGGAGGGCTCAGAACAAACAAGACCATGATTAGGACCAATTACTCCCGAGACCAGGAAGTCCTCAAAAATGTCGAGAAACCATGCGACTGGGTACCGAGTCACATTCAGTGGGAGGTTTTCGGAATTGAGATATATCAGAGTAAGAAGTACCAATTACAGTGATGGAAAGTCTCAGGATCAACGATCCAGCGATAAGCACTAATTACAATCAGGGAGGGGCTTTATAATGAAGGTTGGGTTGGATAAGCAAATAACTTCTCTTTTTTTCACTGGGAACAAAAAATACCGATACCTTGGCAATCACAGTCAGGTGGGGGGGTCTCCGAATGAGCAGCGTAGTAAGAAGAACCAATTACAGTGAGGGAAGGTCTCAGAATCAATGATGCAGTGATAAGGACCAGTCACAATCAGGGGAGAAGCCATTTTCAGGACCAATTACAGTCAGAAGGAGCTCTGAGAATGAAGGATGCAGCGTTAAGGATCAATTTCAGTTCAGGTAAGGGCTTTAGAATGAATGATGCAGCAATATAAACCAATCACAGTCAGGGGGAGGTCTCAGAATGAATGATCCAGCTATAAGAGCCAATCACAGTCAGAGGGAGGTCTCAGAAGGAATGATCCAGCAATAAGAACCAATCACGGTCAGGGGGAGGTCTCAGAATGAATGATCCAACAACAAGAACCAATTACAGTCAGGGGCAGGTCTCAGAATTAATGATTCAGCAATATAAACCAATCACAGTCAGGGGGAGGTCTCAGAAGGAATGATCCAGCTATAAGAACCAATCACAGTCAGGGGGAGGTCTCAGAAGGAATGATCCAGCTATAAGAACCAATCACAGTCAGGGGGAGGTCTCAGAAGGAATGATCCTGCTATAAGAACCAATCACATTCAGGGGGAGGTCTAAGAACGAGTGATCCAGCTATAAGAACCAATCACGTTCAGGGGGAGGTCTCAGAACGAATAATCCAGCAATAAGAACCAATCACAGTCAGGGGGAGGTCTCAGAAGGAATGATCCTGCTATAAGAACCAATCACATTCAGGGGGAGGTCTCAGAATGAATGATCCAGCTATAAGAACCAATCACATTCAGGGGGAGGTCTCAGAATGAATGATCCAGCTATAAGAACCAATCACAGTCAGAGGGAGGTCTCAGAATGAATGATCCAGCAATAAGAACCAATCACAGTCAGGGGGAGGTCTCAGAATGAATGATCCAGCTATAAGAACCAATCACAGTCAGGGGGAGGTCTCAGAACGAATGATCCAGCAATAAGAACCAATCACAGTCAGGGGGAGGTCTCAGAACGAATAATCCAGCAATAAGAACCAATCACAGTCAGGGGGAGGTCTCAGAATGAATGATCCAGCTATAAGAACCAATCACAGTCAGGGGGAGGTCTCAGAATGAATGATCCAGCTATAAGAACCAATCACAGTCAGGGGGAGGTCTCAGAATGAGTGATCCAGCAATAAGAACCAATCACAGTCAGGGGGAGGTCTCAGAATGAATGATACAGCAATAAGAACCAATCACAGTCAGGGGGAGGTCTCAGAACGAGTGATCCAGCAACAAGAACCAATCACAGTCAGGGGGAGGTCTCAGAAAGAGTGATCCAGCTATAAGAACCAATCACGGTCAGGGGGAGGTCTCAGGTCTCAAAATCCAGCAATAAGAACCAATCACAGTCAGGGGGAGGTCTCAGAACGAATGATCCAGCATCAAGAACAAATCACAGTCAGGGGGAGGTCTCAGAATAAATGATCCAGCTATAAGAACCAATCACGGTCAGGGGGAGGTCTCAGAAGGAATGATCCAGCTATAAGAACCAATCACAGTCAGGGGGAGGTCTCAGAATGAGTGATCCAGCAACAAGAACCAATCACAGTCAGGGGGAGGTCTCAGAATGAATGATCCAGCTATAAGAACCAATCACAGTCAGGGGGAGGTCTCAGAATGAATGATCCAGCAATAAGAACCAATCACGGTCAGGGGGAGGCCAGCATTGGAGTCCTGAAGCAACAATGCTAATGAGTGATGGAAGCATATAGCCTTCCATTAGTCTCGATCAGCACACATTGACCTCCAACCATGTGGATCAATCGTTCCTACACTTCATATACTTACCTACGTGGTTTGGGACGCTGTACTCGTGTCTGTCACTCACACATGTCACTCACACATGGCCACGCCCCCCTCAACCCCCCCGCCCCCTTTTTTTTTCATTTCTGATAGGTGGCAACCCTACCTCAGACACCAAGCATGTCTTGGCTGGCCAACAATACTTGGGATATAGGTAAAATTGTGGAGAGGAAGCAGCACACTAATATATAGATAGATAGATAGATAGATAGATAGATATGGTCACAAATGAAGTTAGGACTTTTCAGCATGTGGCTGCGTAGCTAACTTTTCTTCATTTGCTGCTAAGCTTCTGGGCGAGCACCAGTGAAGCTGCCAAGATCTCCAGAGCACTGCTCCTGCCACGTGAGGGGGGTAATACAGAGGAAATTTCCAGCCAGTCAGGAAGCAGGCCTGTACGTTCCTGACACATTGGGGTCGTTCTGAGCCCGAGACTGTCTCTACGAGCCCAATGAGAAAAAATGAGTTATCAGCTCACAGACGCAGACCAGCCGTCCCCGAACAGCAGCCGTCTCCAATACAGCCTGTCTAACATCGTATAAAACACACAGACAGAACAAACAGCAGGGATGCTCACTCGCCACGTCCACACAGTTTACTGAGAATCCCCGCACCATCGCGGCGCTGACAGGCTTGGGCCACCAGCGGAATGGTAAAATGATGAAAAGTGTGGTAGGGAGAGCGGCTGTATTCCCGTGATGAAGAGAGCGCGGGTTTTCTGATGGTGTGGGAACAGTTGTGTCTAGTCCTGATGAGGAAATGTGGCTTGTTTAGGCGGAGCCTGATGTCCCAGCCTAGGAGCTTTCAGCAGGGTTTGACTGCTCAGTGAGTGTGTATGTGTGTGGCCATTAGGTTTGGGCATGGTCAGCAGATGTCCTCCGAATGATAAAGGCAAGAACATCTTGTCATTGTGAAGACATTTGGCTGCACACCAGCAACGAGCCAGCCAACCGAATTTTTCAGGGACCCAGGTACGTTCATGTGCAGGCCCTGCTCCTAGTGCTATAAAGGGTAGGACTGGGGTTAGTTAGGCTTTACTCACAGTGGTACTCTGTCAGCTGGTGTAGTAACTAGGCTGATACATGGCAGGTCAGCAGGTGTGTGTTTCACTTTTCTCTCCGCTAATGGTACCTAAATAAAGGAGACCAGATTTCTGAAATTGCTGAGAAAGTCACTGAATGAAAGGGGTCTCACTAAGTTTAAAGGGAGGGTCTTTTCATGACAGTTACAGCCAGGGGACCCATCATGGTTAGGGGGAGGTCTCCCAAGAAACCATACAGGACCGATCACAGTCGAGAGATTAGGACCAATCTCAGACGAGAGATTAGGACCAATCACAGTCGAGAGATTAAGACCAATCTCAGACGAGAGATTATGACCAATCACAGTCGAGAGATTAGGACCAATCTCAGCCAAGAGATTAGGACCACTCCCAGTCAAGAGATTAGGACCAATCACAGCTGAAAGATTAGGACCACTCACAGTCGAGATTAGGACCACTCACAGTCGTGTTAGGGTCTTAGGATAAATGACACTGTGATTAGGACCAATCACAGACAAGAGATTAGGACCACTTACAATCGAGGGAGGGTCTCAAGATAAATGGCACAACGATTAGGACCAATCACAGTCAAGAGATTAGGACCAGTCACAGTCCAGAGATTAGGACCACTCACAGTCCAGAGATTAGGACCACTCACAGTCAAGATCTTAGGACCACTTACAGTCGAGGGAGGGTCTCAGAATAAATGACACAGTGTTTAGGGCCAATCTCAGACGAGAGATTAGGACCACTCACAGTCGAGAGATTAGGACCACCCACAGTCGAGAGATTAGGACCACTCACAGTCATGGGTGGGTCTCAGGATGAATGATACAATGATTAGGACCAATCACAGTCAAGAGATTAGGACCACCCACAGTCAAGAGAGGACCACTCACAGTCGAGAGATTAGGACCACTCACAGTCATGGGTGGGTCTCAGGATAAATCATACAATGATTAGGACCAATCACAGTCGAGAGATTAGGACCACTCACAGTCGAGAGATTAGGACCACTCACAGCCGAGAGATTAGGACCACTCACAGTCATGGGTGGGTCTCAGGATAAATGATACAATGATTAGGACCAATCACAGTCAAGAGATTAGGACCACTCACAGCCGAGAGATTAGGACCACTCACAGTCATGGGTGGGTCTCAGGATAAATGACACAGTGATTAGGACCAATCACAGCCGAGAGATTAGGACCACTCCCAGTCGCGAGATTAGGACCACTCACAGTCATGGGTGGGTCTCAGGATAAATGATACAATGATTAGGACCAATCACAGTCAAGAGATTAGGACTACCCACAGTCAAGAGATTAGGACCACTCACAGTCGACAGATTAGGACCACTCACAGTCGAGAGATTAGGACCACTCACAGTCGAGAGATTAGGACCACTCACAGTCGAGAGATTAGGACCACTCACAGTCAAGAGAGGGTCTCAGAATAAATGACACAGTGATTAGGACCAATCTCAGCCGAGAGATTAGGACCACTCACAGTTGAGAGATTAGGACCACCCACAGTCGAGAGATTAGTACCACTCACAGTCGAGGGAAGGTCTCAGGATAAATGACACAGTGATCAGGACCAATCACAGCCGAGAGATTAGGACCACTCACAGTCATGGGTGGGTCTCAGGATAAATGATACAATGATTAGGATCAATCACAGTCAAGAGATTAGGACCACCCACAGTTGAGAGATTAGGACCACTCACAGTCATGGGTGGGTCTCGGGATAAATGACACAGTGATTAGGACCAATCACAGCCGAGAGATTAGGACCACTCACATCTGAAAGATATAAGATGCGCTATTTGTTGATGACGTGGTAGCTACATTCAGGTCATTCACCTGCAGGGTGGGAGGGATGGGATCCATAGATTGGGAAGAGGTGCTACAGTGCAGGGAATGTCTCGTTCCATGTGTGGAAAACGCTCCAGTGCAGATGTTAACGATTGGCTAAAAGGAGTGACTGAGCATGTGGGCGTGGCCTAAGACCATAGTGTGAAGGAAGTAGTTGAATCTGCAGGTGTATGGAAGCGTACGGTCATACGGGTCTACCAGCAGTGGCTACAATCCCAGTCTACAGGGAATTCTCCATGGCATTGTGCCTGGGGAGGCATCCACCAAATCTGGCCCAGCTGACCAATTCTCTGATGTAAGTCTGAACACTGATGTGGCTACACCCAGAAACTTGTCCAGTCCAAGCCAAATCCGATCACAGCTCTTATTGGTGCTGATGGAGGTGTAGCACGCCAGAATTCTTAATACTGCACTTATCAGCCAACAGGGACGAGTGAAGAGCGAGGGATATGAGTGATGCAGCAGATTACATCATTATCCATATTCTATATTTAAAAAAATAACTTACAGACTTCGCCGTGATGTTCCTCCCAGCTGCCGTGGGAAACACATTGGAGCTGTGATATCTACTAGAAGAGGCATAATGCTGAATACTGATTCCCAGCAAGGCCTAACACGAGTGCATATCATTCATACCTAGCGTTCGCTTGGGGAATCCCTGTGATATTTAGCTGCTGGGGTGTAGAAATGAACACAGTGAGATTTTGCTCATTTGGAGCCAATTCTGCCGTTCTGTTCATACATG
>JAMWET010006334.1:165000-167500 GCA_024036415.1 Prochilodus magdalenae | reverse complement strand
AGTCAGGAGTGCTGATAGGGAGTTTGTTCCTTCTTTAGCTGTAGAACCAGCCTTTGCCCTCGATGCTGGAGCATTGCTGTGAGGATTTGATTGCATTCAGCCACAAGAGCACCAGTGAAGTCAGGGCAGTGGTGTTGGCTGATTGGATCTTTACATTTTTGGCATGCAGCTGCCGCTCCTATCCAAACCCCACATAGAGCGGTTGTGGTGTTATCAGCTGAGCCACACCAACCATGTGGATCTTGATCACTCCAGCCGATACTTGGCATTGAGCCACCATTTCTATTGGTCAGTGCTTCTATACAGAGACTCCATAAGCTGTGCATTCTCGAATGAGCATCTGTGTCATCTACTAATTAGAAAGGGTCTCCCAAGGATACGTTTGGGCAGTGGTCTTCTGGGCTAATGCTTCTGGACCACCAGCCCCAGGGAACAAAAGCCAAACAAGCGAAATCCGTGCACCTCCCTCCCTTCATTTCCCTTGGGAATGTGGAACTTCAGCCCGGTTGCACATTGCTCGTGATCCAAAAACTGTCAAACGACAGCGTTGATCAATTCATTCCAGAACAATTGAAGCACTTAAGACTCTTAATCTGCATCTCCGACCTGCTGTTGAATCCGGCGTGTTCTTGCTAATTGATGCTGCTTATTAAGTGTAGCTAACAGCCATTTGATGTGATTCAATTATTTACACAGGGCTGGTGTTCCGCAGCATATGGAGGGGAGTGGATTTGCTTGATGTGGTTAAATTGGATTTTCATCAGTGTAAAGACCCTGACTGAGCTCCGCTTATTTTAGCATCTGCAGCAGGGCTGGCTCACAGAGCGCTATTGACAGATAGATGCACAAACGCACGCAGAGAGCGAGGGTGAAGGGATTTGCTGTGAGGAATGAATGAAGGCTGCTCTGTAAGTTGCAGAGCGTTCTGATAAACTCCCCGTTGTTCCTGTCAAATGAACACGTATGGAGAGGCTTTGAAGTACAGTGTTCTCTAACGGTACCGCGGCAAGCGCCCTGGTAGCCCACAGAACTTAAAGGGACACTGTGGCTAATATGAATACATGTAAGCATCACTATGTCAATGCTGTGTCGGATCCACTCCCACCAGCACTACACACACTAACACACCACCACCACCACGTCACTCCAGTGCTGAGAATGATTCACCACACCACAGAATACCTGTGGTGGTCCTGTGGGGGTCCTGACCATTGAAGAACAGGGTAACAAAGTAGGCAGAGAAACAGATGGACTACAGTCTGGACCTGTAGAACTACAGAGTGATCCTATATGGTCAGTGGAGCTGATAACATGGACACCAATGGATCATTCTCAACACTGCAGTGACACTGACGTGGTGGTGGTGTGTTAGGGTGAGTGGATCAGACACAGCAGTGCTGCTGGAGTGTTTAGACACTGTGTCCACTCACTGTCCACTCTATTAGACACGCCTACCTTGCCGCTCCACCTTGTAGATGTGGAGTCAGAGACGATAGCTCATCCGCTGCTGCACAGTGCAGTCTTGGTCATCCTCTAGCCCTTCATCCATGGTCACAGGACGTTGCGCAGGACACTGTTGGCTCCTGGATAGTTTTGGTTGGTGGACGATTCTCAGTGAAGTAGTGACGACGTATCCAGCAGCACTGCTGTGTCTGATCCACTCACACCAGCCCAACACACACTAACACCCCACCACCTGTAGTGTTACTACAGGACTAAGAATGATCCCCCACCCACATCATATCTGCTCTATGGTGGTCCTGTGGGGGTCCTGACCATTAAGGAACAGGGTAATAAAGTATACAGGGAAACAGATGGACTACAGTCTGGTAAGAGGAGCTAATAAAATGGACATAGGTGTAGAGACAAGGTGGTGTACTTAAAGAAATGGGCCAGTGGGTGAGTAGGAGGCCAGGCCAAAGGTCGAATTCCCATAGTCATGCTTCAAAATGGGAAAGACTAGAGAACACAGAGTGCGGATAAGTCAGAGGAGTAGAGTCTGTCATTGCAGCAGAGACAAACTCAGTACTGATACCCCTATTCTAAATGGAGGCGACGCAGGCGTCCATAAACTTTTGGACACACAGCGTACCTATGACTGGTCGAAGGTTTTGAATGCACGCTTCCGATGTACTCCGAGAGCTAAGAGTGAAACGGTTCAAGTGAGACGAGATGTGTTTTGAGGTAGAGAGCTAAGAGGGTTCATGGCTGACTTAGCAGAGGTCGTCTTTATGTCTCTCAGTGACCTGGAGAAGTCAGTGGAGGAGATTCAGAAGGAGAGCTCAGTGAACCACAGGCATGTTACGGTGCAGGAGCTGGAGGAGAAGGCCACAGTGCTGCGGAGACTCGGGGAGACGCTAACTGAGCTAAAAAGTGAGAGCACCGTCACATCACCTACACTCCCACGCAGCTACACACAGTTTAGAGCTATGTCAGTCTGTGGTTATGAATGCCATATAGCTATACCACTGCATTCTGTAATGCCATTATTAACCCAAGT
>JAMWET010006334.1:155000-162500 GCA_024036415.1 Prochilodus magdalenae | reverse complement strand
GATCTGTTTGCAGGCAGGTGAATGAGGGAATCTGGAAAAGTCAGGATGATTTCTCCAGCCCCTCCTCCAAACACATGGGCGGAGAAGACTTCAGGAAAGGCTCTGATTTCGACATTCCCACAAGCCCTCCGCTCAACCTCAACGAGTCTAGCCTGGCCAACTGGAGCCCTCATGGCCATGGCCATACGCACAGCCACTCCCACAGCAACCCCTCCTCCGGACAGCGTGAGAGGGACTCTCATGGCATTGGGTCACTAAAGGGGCGGGTTCTGGAGGAACTAGGGGGCCGAGGAGGTTCTGATAAAGCCTCGTCTGTGGAGGTCAGACTGGTAAGACGAGATTGTGACACAGTGATCAGCTGACTGGAACTATGTGTTTAGCTTAGCTAGCTAAGGTATCAGACCTCTGTCTTATCCGCCCCCCCAGGCTCACTCCTTCTCTTTTACAGGCCGCTGAGCGGGACTGGGAGGAGAAGCGGGCCAGTCTGACCCAGTACAGCGCTCAGGACATTAACCGACTGCTGGAGGAGACCCAGGCCGAGCTCATGAAGGCCATTCCAGACTTGGACTTCGCCGCCAAGCAGATCAAACCGGTGCAGAACCAGAACCAAAATCAGAACCCTAATCAGAATCAAAACCAGAGCCAAAGTGAAGCACCCTCCAGCACCCACGCCACACCAGAGCACAAGCCCAACAAAGCTCAGCATGTCCACAAGGTGTCCAGCAAGGAGGGGGGCTCCAGACGGGGGTCTGATGAGCTCACGGTAGCGAGGTATCGGACGGAGAAACCCTCCAAATCCCCACCACCCCCACCGCCCCGAAGGAGCTTTCCTTCTTCACCAGGCCTTACCACACGCAGCGGAGAGATGATCATACCTGGCAAGAGCATGAAGGTAGACATGGCTGGTTTCCCCTGCTGGTCTTCCCACATCACTACTGGGTGGGCTTCTGGGTGAGATGCACTCTGTTGTGTAAGTCATATATGCCTGTTTGTGTTTGTAGAAATCAGAGTCTGATGAGACCGAGGTTCAGAAGCCCCATATAAAGCTGAGGAGGAGTGTGTCTGAAGCCCCCCGGCCTGCTTCCACCCCACCTACAGTAGCAGGTGGAGAGAGAGAGGATGGAGAGGAGGAGAGAGTGGCAGCAGAACTGGAGGTAGAGTCAGCATCACAGATTGAACACAGATGCATCATCACAGCTAATCCAGTGACATCTTTAAACTCTGGTCTGGATGTCTGACCACACTTCAGGTCACTCACACAGTTCATAGTCGTTACCATATAAATCACAGTAGCTGCCTGATTCATTTACAGTAGTGAATTAGTCATTTAAATGAGTTACTGAATCATTTATATTAAAAACACTGATTCATTTATTGTAGTTACTGAATCATTTGTAATAATTACTGTACCATTTATAGTAGTTACTGAATTATTTATATAGTAGTTATTTTTTATATTATTTATATAGTTATTTGTATAGTTATATAGTTATATAGTTATTTATATAGAATTATTTATATAGTAGTTATATACTGATAGTAGTTACTGAATTGTTAATATTAAAAACACTGAATCATTAACAGTAGTTACTGAATCATTTATAGTAGTTACTGAATCATTTATAGTAAGTACTGAATCACTGATAGTAGCTACAGAATCATTTATAGTAGTTACTGAATCATTCAAAGTAGTTACTGAATCACTCATAGTAGTTACTGAGTCATTTATAGTAGTTACTGAATCATTTATGGTAGTTACAGAATCACTGATAGTAGTTACTGAATTGTTAATATTAAGAACACGGAATCATTAATAGTAGTTACTGAATCACTGATAATAGCTACTGACTCATTTATAGTAGTTATTGAATCACTCATAGTAGTTACTGAATCATTCAAAGTAGTTACTGAATCATTTGTAGTCGTTACTGAATCATTTATAGTAAGTACTGAATCACTGATAGTAGCTACAGAATCATTTATAGTAGTTACTGAATCATTCAAAGTAGTTACTGAATCATTCAAAGTAGTTACTGAATCATTCAAAGTAGTTACTGAGTCATTTATAGTATGTACTGAATCACTGATAGTAGGTACAGAATCATTTATAGTAGTTACTGAATCAGTCATTGTAGTTACTGAGTCATTTATAGTAGTTACTGAATCATTTATGGTAGTTACAGAATCACTGATAGTAGCTACAGAATCATTTATAGTAGTTACTGAATCACTCAAAGTAGTTACTGAATTATTTATAGTAGTTACTGAATCACTCAAAGTAGTTACTGAATTATTTATAGTAGTTAGTGAATCACTGATAGTAGCTACTGACTCATTTATAGTAGTTATTGAATCACTCATAGTAGTTACTGAATTGTTACGATATTATTATATTATAATATTATATATTATTATTGTTATTATGATATCGGTCTTCGCCATATTAACATGGTGAAAAAGTTCGCAGACGCTCTTCAGCACTCTAGCTGTATCGAGGCATTCACACGATCCATATTTCACATATATTATAATATTCACCACAAAGACCTGTAATACTGCTGTGCAACGTTTTACCCCCGGTTTAGCTCACCCCTGTGGGAGAGAATCCTCAAAGTGCCGATGCTGCAGTGAGCTTCTGCTCGCGCCACAAGTAGCAACAGATGTGCCTGTTGCGCACCAGCTGAGCATCACACACTCTCACCAACACACACTGAAGCAGAGTGCGACAGCACTTGAACTCGGTTGGTGTTTGTTCATTTGGGCTTTCCTAGCTCACGGGCTAAACACACACTTGTCTCCCACACACCCTCTCTCTTCGAGGCTCATTAGCATCAGCAGGCGAGCAGATTGAGCTCTTTTGGTTGAGCGCTTTAGAAGGCCAATAGCGGATGCCACTTGTCCTTCATGCCCCTGGCGCTCTCTGTGGGGGAAACCCCAGCAGAGCCCCATGCTCTAGTGCGCTGACCTCTCACAGACCATTCAGCAAAACCCAGTGAGCCCTGGCACACCGGTCTGGCTGACCAAGCTGCAGGCCTACGGAGGAGCTCTAGTGACAGTTGCCTGGTATATGCATTATATTGCAGAAAGTATTCACTCCCCCATCCACATTGTTGCATTTAGGTGTTCCTGTCACTTCCATGGTCACAGGTGTATAAAGCCAAGCACCAAGACATGCAGACCGCTTCTACTAGCATTAGTGAGAGAATGGGTCGCTCTCAGGAGCTCAGTGAACTAGGCCCGTGATAGGATGTCCAGGAAGTCCAGTCGTGCCATTTCCTCACTACTAAATATTCCACTGAGGTCAGTCAACTCGGACCTCCTATTCCTGAGCTAATCTGAAGGCCACATGGACACAGGTGGCTCCCATCACGGTAGGGCTTCACTGATCGACTCTGTAGAAAGTTAGGAATCGACCTCAAATCACTTTTATTGTCACATCACTTTTCACAGGTGTGTATATACTTAGTATATACATACACTAGTAGTGTGGAGGTCAGTCTATATGTGCAAGTATGAATATGCTAATGTAAAGAGCAGAGAGATGAATGTCCATGGAGATCATCGTTTAGATGGTTATGGTGAGATGTGCTGAACCAGGTCCGTATACCGGTGCCTCAGCACTACTGGCTGTTCAGTAGCCTGATGACTCGGGGGAAGAAACTATCTCGGAGGCGGCTGGTTCTGGACTTTATGCTATGGAACCTCCTCCCACTCGCCAGCTGTGAGAACAGACAGTGGCTTGGGTGGGTGGAGTCCTTTAGAATCCTCCTGGTTTTCCTCAGGCAGCGGCTGGTGTATAAATCCAGCTGTAGTAGAAGCAGTCTGCATGTCTAGGTGCTGGGTTTTATACACCTGTGGCCATGGAAGTGATAGGAACACCTGAATTCAGTTCACCTGGATGTGGGACCATCTGGGGAAACAACACATACCTAGCTCCAAGAATACACCCTCGTGTATAAACGTTAAGTGGAGCTGAGACTTAACTGCGATCGCCTTGACAACAACCCGCAGCCCGTCTCCTGGCTCTCCCTCCGGTGCAAGACAGAATGAGTCCATTTCAGCATGAGGAGCGAATGCGTGCGTACGCAAGTGGCACACAATTGCACAAACAGCAAGAGGTGGAGGTTCGATATCGCAAAACAGTCAGCTGAGCTGTAGTGGATCCGGGCGGACCACCGTCAACCTAGCGGTGACACATGCATGTCATATCTGGTCAGTGTTGGTTCTCTGAAGGCTCATTTCTATTGGTGCTAGTGTGCATCGACAGGTGGGAAATACTCCATGAGTGGAAAACACATCATAAGGTCTCATGCTGACGTGGGCTTTTCCGACGCAGGACCAGAGCTGCTCTGTTTATCTGTAGAGATGAAGAAGCGTGCGGTATTGACTGGCCTGCTCCAGCGTGCGGAGAATTCATTACCCTCTGTTTTCTCTCTGTTTCTTATACGCCCTGTGTGGCGCTCAATTCCCTCTCCCCCCCTGCCCCGCCCCCTTCAGCTGTTTGAGCGCGCTCTGTGTGAAGAGCACCACAGCTCCTCCTTCCTTCTCCAAAAGCCCCGCCCCCTTTCCAGGACCCTCTCTCCCCCCTCCAGCTTGCACCTGCTTACTGCGGCGGGACAGGTAACGCCCCCCTGTGCGGACTGCTGCACCCTGATGACATGCAGGCACGTGTGTGCAGAGAGACGGATTGTTCCCTCCACACACACGGTGCTGAGACCTTCAACACAAGTGTGTCCACTTTATTGTGTGCTATGGTGGTTGATGGCAAACGTGCACATGTATATGACACACATGCATTCACCATGTGCCTCCCTCACGGTGAACCACCCAGCGGTCACGTTTGAGCCCCAGTGCATGCGGATTGGTTGCAGTTGGGGTCGCCTGTATTTGTGCATGTGGCGTTCGGGGTTGCTGTGAGGCTGCGTGACGACTAAGTGTGTATGCGTGTGTGCGCGTGTGTGTGTGTGTGTATAAGAGGTATCATACTCTGCATGTTCCTATATCAGCAGTTCACACGACCTCAGGGAAGATTACATGAGCGGATCAGTGAAACAAAACTGGATACCCAGGTAAGAGAGCAACTCCTTCACCTGACACCTGCTTATTTACTTATAATCATTTTAATAAACCTAACTGACCAGAAACATTATTAGTATGGAACCAGCAGCACATCAAATACCAGGTTAGCGATTCATATGCAGGTCGAGTCTATTACAATCTGACACTATCACTAAGGAATGATTTTGATTCAGTATGAATCTACAGTGCAAGTAGTTTTTGCAGTCTGACAGTAATAACTGTGGAGTGATTATAATCCAGTATGAATCTGCAGCGTGTGTAGTGTTTACAGTCTGACAGTAATAACTGTGGAGTGATTATAATCCAGTATGAATCTGCAGCGTGTGTAGTGTTTACAGTCTGACAGTAATAACTGTGGAGTGATTATAATCCAGTATGAATCTGCAGCGTGTGTAGTGTGTACAGTCTGACGGTAATAACTGTGGAGAGATTATAATCCAGTATGAATCTGCAGAGTGTGTAGGGTTTACAGTCTGACAGTAATAACTGTGGAGAGATTATAATCCAGTATGAATCTGCAGAGTGGGTAAGGTTTACAGTCTGACAGTAATAACTGTGGAGGGATTATAATCCAGTATGAATCTGCAGCGTGTGTAGTGTTTACAGTCTGACGGTAATAACTGTGGAGTGATTATAATCCAGTATGAATCTGCAGCGTGTGTAGTGTTTACAGTCTGACGGTAATAACTGTGGAGAGATTATAATCCAGTATGAATCTGCAGAGTGTGTAAGGTTTACGGTCTGACGGTAATAACTGTGGAGTGATTATAATCCAGTATGAATCTGCAGCGTGTGTAGTGTTTACAGTCTGACGGTAATAACTGTGGAGAGATTATAATCCAGTATGAATCTGCAGAGTGTGTAAGGTTTACAGTCTGACAGTAATAACTGTGGAGGGATTATAATCCGGTATGAATCTGCAGAGTGTGTAGGGTTTACGGTCTGACAGTAATAACTGTGGAGGGATTATAATCCAGTATGAATCTGCAGCGTGTGTAGTGTTTACAGTCTGACAGTAATAACTGTGGAGGGATTATAATCCGGTATGAATCTGCAGAGTGTGTAGGGTTTACGGTCTGACTGTAATAACTGTGGAGGGATTATAATCCAGTATGAATCTGCAGCGTGTGTTGTGTTTACAGTCTGACAGTAATAACTGTGGAGTGATTATAACCCAGTATGAATCTGCAGCGTGTGTAGTGTTTACAGTCGGACAGTAATAACTGTGGAGGGATTATAATCCAGTATTACGGTCTGACAGTAATAACTGTGGAGTGATTATAATCCAGTATGAATCTGCAGCGTGTGTAGTGTTTACAGTCTGACGGTAATAACTGGGGTGATTATAATCCTGTATGAATCTGCAGCGTGTGTAGTGTTTACAGTCTGACGGTAATAACTGTGGAGTGATTATAATCCAGTATGAATCTGCAGCGTGTGTAGTGTTTACAGTCTGACAGTAATAACTGTGGAGTGATTATAATCCAGTATGAATCTGCAGCGTGTGTAGTGTTTACAGTCTGACGGTAATAACTGTGGAGGGATTATAATCCAGTATGAATCTGCAGTGCATGTTAAGAGTCTGTAGAATTGCATTATGTAACCTTCTCAGGCACTTTATCCAAAAGCATGTCTTTATATTTTTAATCGTGGACTTTTGCTTTACAGGCTCAGCGCGACCCGCCCCCCTCCTCCTCCTCCGTCCCTCAGATAGTTTTGACAGAATGTGTTTCGCTTCCTACTTCCCCAACTGAGAGCTCCGAGCGAGGAAGCTTTTCAGACATGGAAAAGCTTTCTAAGGTGCCACAGAGGGACCAGAACACAGGAAATGACATCACTCTCAGTTACTTCAGCCACATCGTTAGGACACCTAGTCTGTTGCCATGGAAACAGGACTTGGCAACGAGTCAAAACAAGCGTTCGGAGATGCAGGACTTGGACGGGAACCAAAAGGAATTCCAGCCAAGGCAGAGGAGTTCTCCGGCAGCGCCTGGGACACCCTCAGCCTCACCTGAGGGGAAGGCGGTGAAACAGCCGCGGAAGATTGAGCTAAGGATCCAAGAGTCCTTCGAGAAAGACGACACAGGTGAGGGAGATCAAAGTCCAGGGATGCCCCCACAGAGACGAACAATGACCGAACCAAACGAGCCCTCCAAAGCCCTCCGAAGCGCGAGCCGCACCCAAGGCGTCGGCCAGGAGGCCGTTAAAGAGGACATTAAGCGCAGCACCTACCGCCGTCTGGACAGTCTGGAGGAGACCATCCGCGAGCTGGAGCTCAGCCTGATGGAGTTTGGCACTCATCCCAACATGGGACACTACCCAGCCCTTCCTCCTGATGGGTGTCCCACTCCCTCCAGCCCACTAGAAAGCTCCGGCAGTGTTGCTCCTCCCTCTGGACCCAGTGTGAAGAGCCCAGGAGAG
>JAMWET010006334.1:147500-150000 GCA_024036415.1 Prochilodus magdalenae | reverse complement strand
CTCCGCTGGCCTGTACTGGGCTGTTGTTATTGTCTTTTATTGGATCCGGGATGTTTTTTCTGAAGCAGTACCCAGCTGAGGTGGCCATGTGATGTTGTTCTTATCTGTTCTAGCAGGGGCTAAGCTACAAGGGCAACACGACGTGCCTGACTTTCTAAAGTGCTGTCAGCAGGAATGTTGTTTTATATAAACTGGTAGAACAAACACGTTTCCTTCTGCTCACTGGAGCTGAGATTCAGACCGGAACGTTCTTAATGCATATGGTGTCCATATATATGGCCACTTTATTAGGTACACCTCCCTGTAGCTACACTCACTGCCCGTTATCGGCTCCACTGACCACATAGGAGCACTCTGTAGTTGTACAGTTCCAGACTGTAGTCCACCCTGTTCTTTAATGGTTAGGACCCCCACAGGACCACCACAGAGCAGGGAGTATGTGGGTGGTGGATCATTCTCAGCACTGCAGGGACACTGACGTGGTGGTGGTGTGGTAGTGTGTGTGGTGCTGGCGTGAGTGGATCAGACACAGCAGTGCTGCTGGAGTGTTTAGACACTGTGTCCACTCACTGTCCACTCTATTAGACACTCCTACCTTGCTGGTCCACCTTGTAGATGGACAGTCAGAGACGATAGCTCATCTGCTGCTGACCAGTGCAGTGTGGGTCATCCTCTAGTCCACAGGATACTGTTGGCTGGGTGGTTGTGGTTGGTGGGCTGTTGTCTGTGTGTGTGTGTGTGTGTGTGTGTGTGTGTGTGTGTGTGTGTGTGTGTAAGAGTGTGTACTTGAAATGCTTGTAGTCTTCACCGTGAACGCGCCACTATTTTCACCTCCCGTTAATATTCCGTTTCCACCTTCCTGCTGCTTCCTCCTTCTTCACAGTCTCACTGTAATTTACACACAACAGCAGAACACCTTCTCAGTGCCGACGTTACAGAGAGCATCATTCATCATTCATCTCCCTCTCCCTCTCTCTCTCTCCCTCAGTCTGGAGGCGGTAAAGCGATATCTCGTCTAAAGCATCTTCAGCAGAGCGGATCCGAGAAGAGTAAACTGGGCAAGCAGAGAGAGGACTTCATGAAGAGTCAGGGACAGCAGCAGGTATGACGGTGCACTCAGGTCATCACCTTCTTCAGCTCAGCTCCTCTGCAGGCTGTGAACACAGTGTCTCAGAATGAGCCGAGGTGCAGGGGGGTGGGGTGGGGAACTCAGGTCAGACGGTGGGAGCAGAATCACTCTTCACTGCTCAGCTCCTCTTGCAAGCAGTGACACACAGGCATGTACGCTCAGACATAGAGGCAGTTTAGGTCTTGGGGACATAGGGGAAATCAGGCACCTGGGTAAACTGATAGGGAAGAGCATGGGTTAGGAGCCCGGATCAGGGGGGGGGAGCAACCCAAACCGTCATGCTAAACTTTGACCCCATTGAGCAAGACAGAAACTTGGGCCTCATATCTCAGTTTTCAACCCCGCCTCCACCACAGGAGATATAACATCAGGGAAGCATATTAGAAACTAGGCTGACTCTTGGGAGCAAATGATGGAGACGAAGACCATGAGCACACTGCCCAGGAAAAAAACTCACATACCACAGTCAGCATTTAGCATAGCGCTGTTTACACAGATGCCAGCAGCACAAAGAAAGGTGTTCGAGATCCTGGGGGCCGGGGGGACAGAGGCAAGGAACCCAAGGAAGGAAGTCATGCTAAACTTTGACCCCATTGAGCAAGACAGAAACTTGGGCCTCATATCTCAGTTTTCCCCCCACCAGAACTGAGATATGAGGCCAAGAACTTAGGCCAAGCTTCCACAGTGCAGGACAGCCAGGAGCTACGTGGTGGGTAAAGGCTCCCAGTGGCTCCCAGTCAGAGCAGATGTAGTGCCAGCATCAGACCGCACAGGATGGGCAGCAGTCCATCTCAGACTGAGAGATCAGACAGACTGTTAGCTCTGACAGAAGACCTGAACACACTATATGGTGTTAACAGGGTGGAGCAGTCCCGGCAGGCCTTACAGCAAACTACAGGGAGAGCTCATAAAGACATGAAGGGTCCGGATGTCAGCGCACCCTCTGCTGGACCCACCTAGTGAACATGAATAGCAGCGGGACAGCAGCACCAACACTCCCAGCGTACCAAACACTCACAGTCAGTGGACCCCTAGATCTGCACCTCTTATCTATCAGAAAGTAAAAAAACGAATTACCAAATGGTCCACTGAACAGGTAGGATTTGAGCCTGGACTTAAAGACTGAGGCTGAGTCTGAATCCGAACACTGACTAGGTTATTCCAAAGCTGGGGAGCCTTGTATGAAAAGGCTCCGCCCCTGATGTAACTTTGTTAATTCTAGGCACCAAGTTAGTCAGTGTCCTTGGGCAAGACTCCAAATGCTACAGTCACCTACTGCTATATAGTTAGGTTTATACTTGCTGTACTATAAGTGACGTGAAGCTGTGTGCCCCCAAAAGATGCAGTCATGGCTCCCCCGACCCCGTACGT
>JAMWET010006334.1:140000-142500 GCA_024036415.1 Prochilodus magdalenae | reverse complement strand
ACATAACAGTAGGAATTCTGAAGGAATAACAATGAAAATTCCTGTGGAAAAAACAGTGGGCATTATGATGGGAGAGTGAAAATCCCATAGGGAATGACAAGTAGAAATCACACTAGGAATGTCAACGGAATAACCATAGGGATTATAATTGGAATGGCAATGGGAATTGCAGAGGGAGTCATGGTGGGAATGACTATGGAGCTGTAGAGGTTCCTAACGGAGTCCTGTGATAATCCATCCCATGCAGCTTGAACATCCTCACACAGTTCCTGCAGATGGTGCGGTAGGGGTGGAGGTGGAGTGACACCAGGCCTTCTGGACATGTGACAACAAACCGTTCTTCTCGGTGCTGACCACGGTGCCTCCACACACGGATTCACTGGTCGTCTCCACCAAGACTAAAGCGGGACTCGTCACTGAAGATGACCCGCTGCCATTCTGGCACGACACCATCGCAGTCTTTGGTGATGGTGGCGTGGTGTTCAGGGCAGTCATGATAACGGTCTGCATGCATGTAGTCCTGCGTTATGCAGCACATGGAGGGCGTCTCTGTTCCCTGGATGTCTGCGATCGTGGACGTTGGGTCAGTCCAAGCATGCCGGACAATCGGTCGGTTCTCCCTCTCCGTGATTCGTGTAGTGCTCCCAGATCCTTGATGTCGCTGGTGCCCTACGATACGACCCTTCTCCAACTCTTCCAACTGCTTTAGAAGTCTTCTCTCGCTCTCACTCTCTCTCTCTCTCTCTCTCTCTCTCTCTCTCTCTCTCTCTCTCTCTCTCTCTCTCTCTCTATCTCCCTCTCTCTCTCTCTCTCTCTCTCTCTCTCTCTCTCTTTCTCTCTCATTCTCTCCCTCTCTCTCTCCCTCTCTGTCTCTCTTACTCTCCCTCTCTCTCATTCTCTCCCTTTCTCTCTCTCTCTCTCTCTCTCTCTCTCTCTCTCTCTCTCTCTCTCTCTCTCTTCCTCTCTCTCCCTCTCTCTCTCTCCCTCTCATTCTCCCCCCCTCTCTCTCTCACTCTATCATTCTCTCTCACTCTATCATTCTCTTTCTTTATCTCCCTCGTTCTCTCATTCTCTCTCTCTCTCTCTCTCTCTCTCTCTCTCTCTCTCTCTCACTCTGTCATTCTCTCTTTCTTTCTCTCTCACTCTCTCTCTTTCTCCCTCTCTCTCTCTTGCTCTCTCTCTCTCTCTCTCTCTCTCTCTCACTCTATCATTCTCTCTCACTCTATCATTCTCTTTCTTTATCTCCCTCGTTCTCTCATTCTCTCTCTCTCTCTCTCTCTCTCTCTCTTTCTCTCTCTCTATCATTCTCTCTCACTCTGTCATTCTCTCTTTCTTTTTCTCTCACTCTCTCTTTCTCCCTCTTTCTCTCTGTTTCTCTCTTGCTCTCTCTCTCTCTCTCTCTCTCTCTCTCTCTCTCTCTCTCTCTCTCTCTCTCTCTCTCTCTCTCTCTCTCTCTGGGACACACTCATCTTCCTCCGCAGGCCTGTACACACACCGTTGTTTCAGCATCCTCTCTCCATGCTCTGGATGTTACAGCATGTGCACTGGCTACAAGCAGAATCTAAATGGGTGTCAGTCTGGATGCCAGGAGCGTTGCACACATTGCACGGCACTGCAGACGGAACAAGAGACAGTTCATTCACAGAGCAGTAAGGAGGGATCCATTATTCATTATCTCGTTTCTTTCCTCCCTGCATCTCCCATAGACTCAGAGTGACGGGAAATCTGCCGCTGTTCAGCACCAGTGGCATTTCGCCTTTTAAACCGCTGTTTACACCACCTACTTCACAAACCGCACCGCGTAATATGCACTGTGGGTTTTTACTTTTGGGTACAGAACTGAAAGCCGATGCTAGCGTTGATTTGGCTGTGCGGTTTTGATGAACATGCAGTTCCCGAAGCGAGACCGCAATGCCGGTGAAAGCATGATTAACACAAACAGGTGTTCAGAGATGCTTCAGGGCGGAGGAGAGATTGTTGTTCCTACTTTTGTGGTTCGTAGAGTGTTTTTAATGGGACATTCTGAACCGTATTGGTTCAGCCATAAAGCCTGCCTGGCTGAGCCACATTCAGAGCCAGTGTAATATGGTGGATGCCTTCCCCGGCACAATTCCCAGCAGAATTCCCTGTAGGCTGGGATTTTCCCACTGCTGGTAGACCCGTATGATCATACTCTTCCATACACCTGCAGATTCAGCTACTTCCTTCACACTATGGTCTTTGGCCACGCCCACATGCAGTCCCTCCTTTTAGCCAATCATTAACATCTGCTCTGGAGCCATTTTCCACACATGGAACGAGACATTCCCTGCACTGTAGCACCTCTTCCCAATCTATGGATCCCATCGCTCTCACCCCACAGTGAATCGGTTTGTTGTCAGATGTCCAGAAGGCCTGGTTTCACTCCACCCCTACCGCACCACCTGCATGGGATGGATTATCACAGGACACCGTTAGGAACTTCTACAGCTCCATACCGAGACGTCTGGCATGTTGCGTT
>JAMWET010006334.1:110000-135000 GCA_024036415.1 Prochilodus magdalenae | reverse complement strand
CTCCCCCTCGCTGTCTCTCCCTCCCTCTCTCTCTCTCTCTTGCTCTCTCTCTCTCTCTTTCTCTCTCCCTCGCTGTCTCTCTCCTTCGCTCTCTCTCTCCCTCGCTCTCTATCTCTCTCTCGCTCTCTCGCTCTCACTCTCTCTCGCTCTCTCTCCCTCGCTCTCTCTCTCTCTTGCTCTCTCTCTCTCTCTTACTCCCTCTCTCTCTCCTGCTCACTCTCTCTCTCTCTCCCTCGCTCTCTCTCACTCTCTTGCTTTCTCTCTCTCACTCTCTCTCCTGCTCTCTTTCTCTCTCTCTTTCTCTCTTTCTTTCTCTCTTGCACTCTCTCTCTCTCTCTCTCTCCTGCTCTCTTTCTCTCTTTTGCTCTCTCTCTCTCTCTCTCTTACTCTCTCTCTCTCCCTCGCTCTCTCACTCTCTCTCTCTCTTTTACTCTCTCTCTCTCCCTCGCTCTCTTTCTCTCGCTCTCTCTCTCGCTCTCTCTCCTGCTCTCTTTCACTCTCTCTCCCTAGCTCTCTCTCTTACTCTCTCTCTCGCTCCCTCTCTCTCCCTCTCTCTCTCTCCTTCTCTCCTTCCCCCTCGCTCGCTCTCCCTCACTATCTCTTTCTCTCTCTTTATCTCTATTTCTCTCTCTCCCTCTCTCTTTATCACTCTCGTTCTCTCTCTCTCTTTCTCTCTCCCTCTCTTTCTTTTTTCTTTTTGCCAACTGCAAAAGCCCACATCTATTCATAATAACACATATTCTAGTTTTAATTTATACTGTAGTGTGTGTATATATACAGTATATATATTCAGTGCCCAGTAAGTGTCTATCACAACTAAGAATGTGAAAATTTGCCACTGAGGATCTAATAATCCCCTCAGTGTGGCTGTTTTGGTTGCTTAATCCTCGATCCCTGAGAGTCTTCTAGCACTCTCATTGGCGATCACATGTTGTAGTTGAGTAGCTTTGAGTCTACGACTGAAAAACACAGGGCTAAATCAGGGCTTGGGTAATGTCCCGCTAGAACACCAGTGAGGGGCTGGTAGGGGTGTAGCAATCCGAAACTGAGACCGTAATACCCCCCTCCCAAAATCCCTGCCCCACTGCCACCACTGCTAGTGCAGAATGTTGAGCTCTTAGCGTAGGTGAGGTATTTGTCTGTGGTGTACTTCCTGGCCCCTTCCTGTCAAAGTAGGCGGTTCTTGGCCAATCCGAGCAGTGAAACCCACCACGAGGGGCCGAAGTCTGGTTTGTGGAACTACATGCCATGTTTACTGCACCCGGCTGACAACATGCATGGTGGATACTAACCGATGTTTGTCTTCTGTCTTCTGTCTTCATCCCTCCATCCCTCCTCTTCCTTCCCTTCCCTTGTTCATCTACCACATCCTCACCGTGACCTGCCATCATCTCCACGGCGATGATGCTCTCACCACTGTGTCCTCATGGCAATCCGACACCCCGTGACCCCCGCAGCAGTGAGAAGAGAGACAGCATGACCTGATCTGAACCAGGCTCGCCCGACCACCTTTCTGTTTTTCTCTTTCCCTCTCTTCCTCTTCTTCTTCTCCTCCTGTTCTGCCTCTTCAGAGTCTTCTCTCACTGAAGCCAACCCTACTAGGTCTTGTCTACACCACTCCCCACCCCAAAACTGGCACCCCCCCTCGTACACCCCTCCACCAGGCCTACATGTCCACATTTGTGTGTGTGACTGATTGTCTGTGAAAAAAAAATGACACCATGAAAGACATGCTCAATGCCCAACCAAGACTTAGCCAGGGCCTGGATAATGAAAGAACAGTCCACTCTCCTCACTTCCTTCTCTCTCTCTCTTCGCTCTCCTTTCCTCTCCTCCGCTCCCTGCTGAACATAGGCTCTGGGGGAACCTTCGGCGTCCAACCATCTGCTGTCCAACACCCGGGCTGCTAGCTTCTCGGGCCGGTTGCCCTCGGGCCTCCGTAAGTATCCCCAGGAGGGGGCGCTGTCCTCCTCCAGCCAGGCCAAAGCCCTGCTGGCCAGCTTGTCGGCCACCACCAGCCTCTCTGCCGAAGCCCTGCTGCTGTCCTCCACCTTCAGGCACCACAGGCTACTCCGGGAGCAGCGTGCCAACTCCTCGGCTACGCTGCCCCTTCCAGTGTCCAACGGCCGCTCCCCTACATCCCCTCCCTCTCCGACCTCCCCCTCTTCTTCCCCTCTTACTGCTCTCAACCTCTCTTCACTGGCCCTGAAGCCCCTGGCCAACCGCAGCCTGACGCAGGACGTTATCAAGGATGAGAAAGACGCCAGCAAAGCTGTGGCTAATTCTGCGTCCAGTGCTAACGTGCACTGAGGAAGCACCTTCAAAAGAACGACAGGAGGGTTTTTGCCTGAGCTTAACCTCACCACTCACCATCCCAAACCCGCACACACTCTCATACTGGGCTTTTTTGCCACCAGCGAAAAGATGCAGCTGCTAAACGGTTTAGCCTCAACACCATGGATATCCACAGCAAGGTGGAGCAAGCTTTGGATCAGCAGTTGACTCCAACCTCTTATGCTTCCTATGTCCACATTCCAAGGTGTGTTATTCAATAGCTACACAGAAATCGGTGCAAAATGAGGTATTATAAGTCACGGGTCAACAATGGAACCTGGGACCGTCTGGTTGGTGTCCGGGACTGAAGGAGTTCTTCTCCTGCGTCTTTCCTCAGCTGTAACCCCATCACCCACTCCGTTACACTCCGCACAGAGAGATGCAGACTTCGGCCCACCGGCATTAGCAGTCTTACAGGTAAAGGTGCCAAAAAGGGTTCTTTGGACCACGTTCGGGAGCAGACGGGCGCAAAATCTGTTCGTGAGTTATAGGTTTTCTTCTCGAAGCACTGGGAGACCATTATATCGTACTGCCTACTAGGGGTTGCACAGGCTAGTCGACTTGTCAGCTTTGCTGCTAACAACATGAAAAGAGAAATCGGAGAAATCGGTGGATAAGGAGCCCGGTGATGCCGGGGCCGTATCTGGTATTGGCTATATTCTAACATTTCACCGATGCTCTACAGTACGGCCAAGATCAGATATTGAATGACGTTATTTCCAGTTTTCCGAAATCTGCAATGGAAAGTGGTTTGCGGTTGGAGACGAGGGCTTCGACGCTGGCTACTCTTGTTGTCGACGAGTTACGGCGCTCTAAATTTCTCTACGGTCCGTCCAGTTCCAGTACAGGCAAGCATCTTGGCAAGGCTGTCCAGGTCGGATACAAATTGGCACGATTCTGGGCTCTATATGCCCAGTTCTCTGAAACCTGGTTATGCAATCCACGGGTCTCGGAATGGGCTTTTAAAGCTACTGGTTGCAAGGATTCGCTTCTCCAGTGGTTTTTATCTATGACGTCATCAGTGAATAGTCAACATTGCCTCAACCTCCAAAGTTGTGAGAGGTTTATACTGAACTGGTCATGTGTCATTTACTGTTCTGGCCAGTTTAACACCAGCCTGTATCCAATAGGCTGCGCTGCCTCCTTCCTTAACTGAAATCCATCCGATCCAGCCAATCAGGGAATTGGGGATAGCTTGATTAGCTGGAGCAGAAGGAGTTTTGCTGGAGAGTAGCTCTTGGGAGGAGATCCTTTTCTGTTAGTCCATTTTCCTCTTACTATAGAACCCAAACCGGCTCCTCTACCGCATGGCTCCAAAGAACCTTTTGAAGCACCTTTATTTTTAATTGTGAGCTGCCATGTCTCCGTCGTCACGGACCTCCCATCTGGGATCCTCCTAAGATCCAGCCACTCATCTGTACTTGCCAGTTCCCCAATCCAGAAGCCCACAGATGGGCTTGGACAGCCAGCTCCCCTGGAGTCTCCAGCCTGGAGGTCCACAGCACCACCAGGCCAGCATATGTACACTGCCCAGGACATCGACTCTACACCCAACCCAAAAGTCTGTTTGCCAAATCTGACGTGTTGGAGACCTTGTGAAGTCCAGTAGATCCTCTCATCAAGTGTAATAATAGCTAGACTGTGAAACTGTGCAATTCCGAGTAGAGTCTGCAATAATAACCGACAGTAGTAGTCCGTGTGTGTTCAGGTTTTTATCGGTTATATAAATATTTAAAACGACGGAATGTCAAAACAGAAAAGAAGCGAAACTGTAATCAGCGTTTTGAGTTCCGGATCTGTTTCTCTGGGTAGTCACACTAAAACGACCCTGGTGCTATCATCCTAGTGACATCCATTTTTAACCTGAGGTGAAAGGAGCACAGAGGATGGTCCAGCTTTCTATACGGTAGATAGCCCCTATATATGCACACTGCCCTATCTCAGCACATTCCATCTTCAGACCACACACAGCTAGTTCGTTGTGTTTCCATGTTTCCTTACTTGGCACAAGCTTGTCGCAGTGACAGATGGATTGTGGGATGAACGAGGGCACCGACAGTTTGGCCGGCTTCTTCGGACATGGCCCAGCCAGAGACCCTGATTGTTTTGGCCCAGCTAAAATGCCTTAAGAGAGCTGTACGTCCAAAGGCTGACTGAGCTGCGTCGCTGCAGCATTAGTGATGTGGTCACTGCGCAAAAAGCACAAAGCGTAAAACGGGGGGAGAGAAAAAAAACACAATGGAAGAGTTCAGTGATTTTATCTGCACAGAAGCTGAAATATTTACCCGCACAGTGAGGGGCTTTCCGTTTCACGAAGATGCAGAAGGGCAGATGGGTGAGCCCCCGAAGTGGGAACGTAGATTGAAGCTTTGATGAGTGCTCAACAGGATGAGTCTGATCGGTGGTCTTTCCTAATGAGCCAATCAGAAGTCTCATGTTCAAGTGGTTTCGTCTGCGGATGGCCGAAAAGGCTTGTGTGCTAGCAGAGTGTTTCCCAACTGTGTCCTGTTTTGGCTGCCCTCGGGGCTTGTCCTGCCACCCCATCTCCATGCCACCCTAGTGATGTCCACCTTGCCTCTGGAAAGGCAAACGCAGGAGACAGTTCTGGAAGCACATTGTGGAGAGACACGTAACTAACTATGCAGCATGATCAAGCCAGTCGTTTCCAGTCGCCCACCACCCGCGCCTACTGATAACGATCACCACTGCATTTCACAAGCTGACCACTTGTGCTGAGAAAAGGTTGGTGGGTGAAATGCCTGGCATAGGCATAACAGCACTTCACTGTTGTGTGTATGATGTATGCCAAGCAACAAGATCAAGTGGAAGGGGCTCGTGTGATTCACGGCTTGATATATCATTGGTTATTAGAGAAAATCCTTTTCCATCACCTTTTTCGGATTTCAGCTTCAGCGATATTCAATTTTTCCAAGCTCTTTCTGCGATATTTGGGAATTTCTGAATTTTAGGCATTACAATTCCTTTTTATTGCACATTTTCTAAATTCAAAATTGCTAAATAGTAAACCTCCACCGTCCCCTCTTCCCATACAAGCAGCTGCTTCAGTAGCACGAGCGCGACACTAGCTCACGAGGCATTGGATTTTCCCTGGACACCATGTCATTTGATGTTTTCAGCTTCCAAGGGTTTATGGAGGTCTATATGTGATGTTGCAAAATGACAAAGGCTTCAGGATCAGACTTGGGAAACACTTTGCTCGCAACCTCGGTCAACTAGGCCAGTCACAATTCCTACGTAACCGCCTGGTTGCAGTTTAAGCTGTTACCAATTATTTACCTCACTTGTTAGCTTTCATACGTTTACGTCATAAGAAACAGAATGTGAATCGGGGGGGTGTTTTAATCTGTGGCATCAGGGGGTCTTACAAAACCACCAACAGTTCTGTCTGGTGCTATAAGACCTTTAGAGGGCAGTATTGAGTAACGTTTGTTTATTTGATGTTTGTTAAAGTCACCTTTAGAGGGCAGTATTGAGTAACGTTTGTTTATTTGATGTTTGTTAATGTCACCTTTAGAGGGCAGTAGTGTGTCAGTCATCAAATGGAAGCTACTAAGTATCAAGTTATCCACTATAAGCTAACTGAATTGGCTTTGAGTAAAATCTGAGTGGCAAGAAAAGCCTGTGGGCTCAAAGGATGCCAGAACCTAGGTTGAAAGAGCTTGGTGAAGCTCTAGGTGAACTTTAACCCTGAAGCTCTAGGTGAACTTTAACCCTGCCATCATAAAAACAATCCCAGTCAATAAGTGGATGAGCTGCAGCACCTACTTCTTCAACTGTGAAACTGTGTTTCTCCACCAACATAATGCTACATGCTACTTACGGTTAACTGGCTAACGCTAAAATGGGCTAACCAGCAGTTGTTAGTTGTTTACTGAGCTGTACATTCCCCAGTCACCCCCCACAGATCAGGACCGCTGGTACTGGCCTGACATCCACTTTTCACCTCCCATGAAAGTGTCTGGTGTGACAGCAGCATAATGCCGTGCCAGTTGGATACACCAAACCAAAACGCCACATCCCTCGTCACCATTATTTACAACCTAGGTAATCATCTGGTAGAATTACCTAACTGTGACATGAGCCTATGAATTCAGACATCAAGGTCGAAAGCCCGAAGCAGTTGGCACCTTGTGTTGCCTGTTCTCCTGTCTGTTTGCCAGCTCTTGACCTCGTGACCGACTCACCCAAACACACACACATGCTCATGGCTATCTTGCTATGAGGCTTACACAGCGAACGGGTCATCAACATGGCCTGCGGATTTCCTGTCACAGAGCTTATAGCCTGAGGACAGAGGGCAAGAGGCCGAGAGAGAGAGAGAGAGAGAGAGAGAGAGAGAGAAAGAACAGCAGACAGAGAATCAGGGTAGGTTTTTGTTCAGCTGTTTGACAGCACAGGCACATGAAATGGATTCGTCTTGGCGCAGGGATGAAAACAATGGCGTGAGTGTGGGCTCGGGTCCCGCCTGAGGAGGGATTAGCACTCGCACTCAGTGTCTCGCTGCTGATTCAGCAGGATGGTTAGGGCTGGGAGCGCTGGATCTCCAGAGTTTCCTGTTTTCCTGTCCTGTAAGAGAAGACCGCTTAATTGCAGCCAACCAGTCTGTCTGCATCTTCAGCTTTCAGTTGGACTAGCACGAGTCCCATGGGTGTTGAGCTGGAGTTAGTAACCTGGCAGGCTGGAAATCTGAAGTAACGAACTAATAGTAGGCTAATATGACCAAACATACAATTTGAAGTGCAATAAACTAAGAATAAATGAAGTTGTTAAATATGCGTAAAGAATTTAATGAATTGTCAAATCTTATAAATCATCTTGCAGGAATGATTCAGGGCATCAAGAAAATTTGCAGCAATATTTTTGCCGTAATTCTGGCCTGTGGAATTATTTTTATTTATTTATTTATTATGGTGGTGATGATTATTATTATAGTAATGGTTGTTATTATTATTATTATTATTATTATTATTATTATTATTATTATTATTATTATCATCATCATCATTATTGTTGTTGTTATTATCATTATTATTATTGTTATTATCATTATTATTATTATTATTATTATTATTACTACTATTATTTTATTTAATTTAAAATATATATATATTGACAAAATTAAGTGAACTACCTATACAGTGCAATAAGTAGGACTAAAAAGGATACAGTACCTTTTCTTCTGTATTTTTATAATAAAAAAAATAGCTTGAAAAAATATATTTTAGCCAAAAAATGACAACATACATTATTAAAGTATTGAAATATATTGAGTAAATATATTCTAAATACTGAATTATATTAATTAAGAGCACATACTTTATTAAATACTTAATTAAATGTTATAAAATGGTTGATTATGATCAATTCTATATTGACAAGATAAGCTCATCAGACAAAAAGTCCCTCCACATCAGTGTTCAGACACTCTTACATCAAAGAATTGGTCAGGTGGCCCGGATTTGGTGGAGGCCCTCCCTGGCCCAATTCCGAGGAGAATTCCCTGTAGACTGGGATTTTCCTACTGCTAGTAGACCTGTATGACCGTACGCTTCCATACACCTGCAGGTTCAGCTACTTCCTTCACGTTATGGTCTTTGGCCACGCCCACATGCAGTCACTCCTTTTAGCCACTGTAGCTCTCTTCTCAATCTATGGATCCCGTCACTCACACCCCGCAGGTCTTTTTAGCCCCATCATCCTCGTGCAGCGCCATCTGCAGGAGAGTGCAGCGTGACTCGTTGTTCAGTGAGATTATTTGGAAGCCCAGTAGGAAATGGTTGTGGTTATGACGTCACAGCTATGAAGATGGTTTTCCTCAGAATTCCCATGCGGAGTGTTGTTTCTCCGGCCTGTAGTGCAGTCGTTGTAGGAAGATTTAGGAAAACGATCACACTGCTGATTGTGCTCTTCCTCACGATCAGGAAGCCAGTACTTCACAGGGTCCGAAAGGAATGGCTGATGCAAGATGCCTTGTTTTGTGTCTGGTGAGCTTAGAATCATTCCTCGTTTATACAGCCCCATTCTTTGTCGCTTCATGGAACAGGGAGAAGACGGAGCTGTCTCGCAGCTCCAGATTTGTCTCAGCTCGAGAGAGTCGTGCCAGACTCTCTCTCCTGAGAGCTTTTGATGTGGGGTCTCGAGTGGCTTTGCAGATTGAGTCGAGGGGCTTGAGTGGCACTGTTTGACAGAAGGGATGCTGTTTTGGGCTTACAGACTCTAATGGCTCTGGGTTTTTGCTTCTTGTCATTCTCCTACAAAAACACCGAGGACAAACAAAGGTGTGTATGTGTGAGGGTGCATCTGATGGGTCTCGTTTTAGGAGGCCTCCACAGCACGAAGCTCCGTCCACAGATTCCTTTATAGCAACGGTTGGACAAGCTTTACAGTATGAAGGCAAACAGTCCCATTCAGGTTTAGGCTGAGTTTCCAGGTTCGTGAAAACCTCTTGGTGGATTGTAGGCCTGTCACAATCAGGAAATTCTGGCTGATGGTTGATTAGCAAGCAAATAACGAGCTATGGATAGAAACTATTACAATACAAGCTGAAACTGGCTGACTGACGACACTGTCTGTATCCTGACACCCCATCAAATGAGTGAATTCAGTTACATGAGGGTTCACCGATTCTATTATCTCCATAGAAAAGCACTGTCAGATAGAATGGGACGCTCTGGAGATCTGAATATGCATGAGCCTATATGCACCAAGTGCCAAGCATCAGCTAGAGGGGTACCAAGCCCCCCGGGATTGGGCTGTTCAGCAGTGGGACTGCATTCTATGGAGTGATGGAGCTCCATCACAATTTGGGAAGAGCTGGAGTGATGCCAAAACAATCAGCATCCAGCATTAGTACTGGACGTTACTAATGCAATCTGAATCAAGCTGAACGCAATCAAATCTTTACAGCAATGCCCTTTAAAGGTGCTATTAAAGGAACAATATGTAAGGTGCTGGAACTTTTCCTGGGTGGCTATGCTGTGCTACACCAATAAGAGTCCTTGGGCCAGACTCCCAACACTACACTGGCCCACCTGTAATATGATTAACCTTGTAAGGACGTAAACGCCGTAAATGACTGAAAGTAGACTGATACTAAAGGAACTCACTATCACCTCTTCAGGTGCTAAGTGGTATTGCAAGGCGGGACAGATAGGGGCTAGCTGGTTAGCATGCTAACTTCAATAGATATCTCTGCTAGACTGCAAAACTGTTATTTCTTCACATTCTGATGGTAATTTGATTGTATTTAGATTTTTTTTAATCTCACATCTTACATATTGCTCCTTTAATAAACCCAATCAAATCAAATGAACAGAGGTTACTCACTGCTGCCCTCTAAAGGTGTTAGGACACCACACCCTTTCACAACTTTGTGGCAACCTAATGGTAGAATGCTAAATACGATAACTGCTATTTTTGGGACAGCTGTGATCAGGTGGTCATGGAATAAATGTTGGAGGTCTAGTGGAATGAGATCTTTCCCAGCATTCTGTGAAGCTTGTTTAGTCATGCGGGAGTCGCTATGAAAGAGCACATTCACGGGCGAAGCATGGACCCCCCGGTTCCCCAATATGTACCTGTTCTCCGACTTCATCTAAAAGTCTACAGAGTTCGTCCCCGGAATGTTCACAGGAAGCTAACAGCTCCGCTGCGGGCCCTCAGACCCCTGCGTTAGACAAAGTTAAGCCAAACACGAGAAATGTGGTTATTCATGCAGCAGTGATCACAGGCAAATCCACAAAAAGCCCCTAATTCGGAGCGCCGTGCTCGTCCTGGGAGGCACAAGTGGGCTTCATGCCCTGCTGGAGAAGCTGAGCAGCACTGACCATGACATCCATTCCCTCTACACTCTCTCTCTGTGTATCCCCGGAGTAAAGAGCAGAACCAAGCGGAGCGAGAAAGGAGTTTTTAATATTCGGAAAAACCCTGGAGGGGCTGCGGCGGGAGGGTCCGAGAAATTCCAGTGATGAAAATGGGCAGAACTTCTTGTACACTCAAGGCAGATCCTTACATGTCCACATACAGGCCTGGTGATTCAATCTAGCCCCGACCTCCCCGGTTTCAGCGTGGGTGTACGTACGCTGGAGCGGCGGTAGTTAGGACCCCCACAGGTTACACTCTCATTGACACCCAAGAGCTCCACGTGGTCATCGTTTTGGGTTTTGTATCGACTGAGCTTTCTTTGTACAGGGTTTGTTTGTTTGTTTGTTTGTTTGTTTGTAATTATTAGGAAATATTATATCACACTAGCTGATTATTTATTCACAAGGGAAAAAAGACATTTTCTATATTGAGTTGAATATATATATATATATTTACCTATATGTACAGTACTGATCATATGTAATATAGAGCTGTTATGATTTTAGATTGTGCGATTAGCCGTTTGGTTAATAAGATTTTTTTATATTAGTTCTTGTATTTGAAATGTTGGGTGAATCTGAGACTTTGATTTGATTTTATTATTATTATTGTAATTATGATTATTTTGGGGTTTCTGTATGTCTGTATTACTCGCCAACAGAACACTGAAGTCGTGCATTGGGCACTGATTCTGCACTTAATCCGTGATGTCCTCTGGGGAGAACCGGTCATGTCATTTCTGGTGTCAGGAATTGAATGTTGAATGGCGTTGAATGGCGAATTGCATGCGCCCTCTGGTGGGCCGAGAGTGGTACTGCAGGTGTCCTGTTTGCTCGTGTGGACAGCAGACTCATTTTGGAGGGGGGCATTGACGCTTTCCGTCCACCGCTCTAGACAAAATGAGGTACTGTAGGAGGGGAAGGTCAGAGAGGTAGCTGGGTTAAGTCTCCGCTGCTTGTATCCAGTTCTGTATAGCACACTGGCAACGAAAGCACATGAGAAATGAATATGGAAGTTCTATCTGTAGATTATTGTAGTCCAATTTTATCCCTTTTAAGAGACTTTTACTTGACTGTTGGATGTTACAGACTCTCGGCATCGGAATAAACTAAAAAGAGAACTAGACTAATAGTACAAATATATGTAAATAAAAAAAGAGCATCGTTCTTAGAGTTATACGAAGATGTTATGTCCGGAAAAAAAAGTTTTATCTTGAAAAAGATGGATCTAAGGTATATATGGGAAAAAAAAAAAAGAATAGCAATGCATGTATATTCTAAACGCAGTCGCACGGTGCCATTGTTTAAAACATAAACCAATAAATAAATAATAACGTCGTCTACATGTTTTATCGAGAAATAAAAAAACGGAGGGAGAGACACGAGAAGGGCACAAGCTGTAAATGGTTCACGAGCGTAGAGTTAAAAGTAGGAAGTTATAAAAAAAATATAAAATAAAAACGACTTTTATATATATACACATCAGATATCGTCGTGGCACCGGCATGTCCGATCTTACTGTAATCTGTGGTGACGTGGTGACCAGGTTTGATTGACAGGTGCCGAGTGTGTAGAGTGATTCAGCCGGGTGAACTCACCTCCGCCGCCATCGACCCAGCACCAAACGCGAGCGGTGCGAGCCCGCCCCTCCCCCATCTCTAGAATAGTGTGATATACCAACTCGAAGCTATAGATCTCTACATTAATAAGATAAATGTATAAACATAGATGCCTATACCGGAGAAGATAAACAAAAAACAAGAAACTAATTTATCAGTGTGGATGCCAATGATAACTTTGTGAGAAACGTGACCCCCTGTACGAGAATCCAGAGAGCTGAACTCTTTTGTACATACTTGCTGTGTGGTTGTGTGTCTAATAAACTTCGGCTCTCTTCTACAGCTCGGCTTGGGTGACTGGTTATTGCGTCGTTGCTGTGCTTTGTCCCCGACACCAACACTGTCGCACTGAAACTACAGGGGTTGGACAATGAAACTGAAACACCTGGTTTTAGACCACAATCATTTATTAGTATGGTGTAGGGCCTCCTTTTGCGGCCAGTACAGCGTCAGTTGGTCTTGGGAATGACATATACAAGTCCTGCACAGTGGTCAGAGGGAGTTTAAGCCATTCTTCTTGCAGGATAGTGGCCAGGTCACTACGTGATGCTGGTGGATGTGGTTCGTCCTTCTTGGTGGTATGCTGACATTACACTGGATACCGTGGCTCTTGATACATCACAAAGACTTGCTGTCTTGGTCACAGATGCGCCAGCAAGACGTGCACCAACAGTCTGTCCTCTTTTGAACTCTGGTATGTCTCCCATAATGCTGTGTGCATTGCAGTATTTTGAGCAGAACTGTGCTCTTACCTGCTAACTGAACCTTCACACTCTGCTCTTACTGGTGCAATGTGCAATTAATGAAGATTGGCCACCAGGCTGGTCCAATTTAGCCATGAGACCTCCCACACTAAAATGACAGGTGTTTCAGTTTCATTGTCCAACCCCTGTATATACCACAGCTGCTCCAATAAAACTTCCAAAATGGGACTTTAATGTAAGTCAATGGAACCAGACGTTTTTGGGCCATTGCTTTGGGCACATGCATCGTAAAAAGTAAATACACCCACCAGCCATAACATCAAACCCACCTCCTTGTATCTACACTCACTGTCCACTTATCACTATATAGTTTCACCCTGTAGTTCTACAGTTCCAGACTGCAGTCCATCTGTTTCTCTGTATACTTTATTGCCCTGTTCTTCGCTGGACGGGACCCCCACAGGCCCACCAAAGAGCAGGTAACATGGGAGTGGTCCCGTAGGGGTCCCAACAAGACTAATGATTTCTTTTGGTCTGTTCATCATGAAATTTACATGCAACGTAAAGAGCAATGGGTGCTTTCAAATTATGTCAAAAACTGAAAAATGTTCTGACAGTAGCAATACCATAAGATAAATCATCTCAAAACTAGCATACCATATCCTCAAACTGAGAATTTTGAGATGTAACAACTAGATATAGAAGATGATTTTAATAATCTTAAAAAAAACCTTTTAACAAGTCAAAATATATCCATAAATAAAAGAAACCCTCTTAATATTTGCATACAGCAATCTCTACTGATTACAGCCATCTCAGAATAAGAATGTTGATCTGTAACTACTACATATAGAAGATCATTTTACTTTGATATCATTGTTGCAGGGCTTCTACTTACCTGGCTCAGTTTTCAACATGATCCGAAATGAAGGAACATGATGTAAATTAGGACTCGGCAAGACAAGGACGAAGCCGGGATGGATTTTATTGGCTCTGTATGCTTTAATGTTGTAGAAATCATCTGCATTTTATATGTTTCACTTAATAACACTTTTTACAAATGCTTTGGCACTGTGGAGTTCAGCTGTATGAACAAAGTTTAACAAAGTTTCAAAAGGCACAACAGATTCGGTAGTAGATACTCTATAATCCCAAAGTCCTGAATGGTAGATACTGTATATCCCAAAGTCATGAAGAGTAGCTCCTGTATAACCCAAAGTCATGAATGGTAGATACTCTATATCCCAAAGTCATGAATGGTAGATATACTATATCCCAAAAGTCATGAATGGTAAATCCTGTATAACCCGACATTATGAATGGTAGATACTGTATAACCAGAAGTCATAAATGGTAGATACTGCATATCCCAAGTTCATGAATGGTAGATACTGTATATCCCAAAGTCATGAATGGTAGATACTGTATAACATGACGTTATGAATGGTAGGTACTGTATATCCCATAGTCATGAATGGTAGATACTGTATAACCCGATGTTATGAATGGTAGAGTCTGTATAACCAGAAGTCATGAATGGTAGATACTGTATATCCCAAAGTCATGAATGGTAGATCCTGTATAACCAGAAGTCAAGAATGGTAGATCCTGTATAACCTGACATTATGAATGGCAGATACTGTATAACCCAAAGTTATGAATGGCAGATACTGTATAACCCAAAGTCATGAATGGTAGATCCTCTATATCCAGAAGTCAAGAATCATAGATACCGTTTATAAGGCTTGCATACACCATCCACAAGATAAATGCTTCTGAATTCAGAACTGAGGCCTTATATACACAGCTATTTAAACAGAAGTCTCACTCGGCTTCTCTTTATTTCCTAATGTTGCAGAAAAATATAATCTCAGCTTCATATTTCCTTAAAAACGCCTCTTTACATAAAGCTTCGGCAGCTGGTTTAAATAGAAGCGCTCCTTCCTTGTTCGAAATGCACCGTTTAACACTGATCATGTTTTATTTTGTCAGGAGATATAAGGAAAGCTGAAGAGACAGCGGTATGTGGATCTTAAAGATATATAAGCTTGGCATATAAAAGAAGAGGTTTGGGCTTTATGTACAGCGATTATGAATGGGTTAAATGATTGACGGTACAAAACGATAGGCATGTATAAGAAAGTGTATGCTGTGTATTTGTTAGTGTGCGTCTGAGCATCGCACAGGATTGGCTCTTCATGTATGTTGCTATGTGCACCATAGGAGACGCTTTGTAAATGTGTCCGGCCGTATTGCATAAGCATAATAAGCCTCAGGACCAGTAACACTGATGATGTGAAGGTGTAGGCAGGGATACGCACTCATCATCAAAAGAACAGCTGCACAAACAGAAGGAGGCAACCCACAGGAATGAAACTACGTCTGACAATGTGAGACATGCGACTGGACGGGTCTTAATGCTGCTGGTTAGTGCCAGCAACACTGGCAGATGGCTGCACGACTACATGCGCACAGACCGTTACCACGACTGTCCTTAACACCATGTCACCGTCACCAAAGACTGCAGTACCCCTTCTTTTGTCGTCTCTCTCTCTTCCCCCCCCGCCCCCCTTTCGGTGTCGTGGACCAGACTGTCATGGAGGGATCAGAAACATGGCAGCGGAAGCGGTCCCATCTTCATGTGAACGAGTCCCGCTTTAGTCTTGGTGGAGACGACCAACGAACCAGTGTGTGGAGGTACCGTGGTCAGCACCAAGATGGACGGTTTGTTGTCACACGTCTAGAAGACCTGGTGTCACTCCACCCCTACCGCACCATCTGCAGGAACTGTGTGAGGATATTGAGGCTGCATGGGATGGATTATCACAGGACACCATTAGGAACCTCTACAGCTCCATACCGAGACGTCTGGCGTGTTGGGTTAGCAAACACGGCGGCCCGACGCCATACTGAGAGACAGACTTCTGTATGTGTAGCTCAATAAATATTGATCATATCAGTCTAAATTTATCACCAGTTATTGAACCTGGTCACCTTTATCTCCCTTCCCAACAGCACCGCACTCCCACACCTCCTTCTGGGTGCAGCTGTTCGTTTGATGATGAGTGTATTTGCATGTGAGTGTGTAAACTTGAATAATGAACACTGTGTTAGTTGTCTTGGCGCTGGGCTGGTCTTCGGCCGTCTGCTCGTCGGTACGGTGAGTTTCTCAGGTCTGGCGAAACAAAAACCACGGGTTAAAGACTTCGGTTCGACTCTACGTTAATGAGAACGTTGCCTTCACAGTGAACACAATGGTTTTATACAGGAAGTCTGGATGGCCAAAGTTAATATACACCACCAGTCACAAGTTTAGCCACGCCCACTAGTAGATCGTAGATCGAAGTGCCTCAAACTATAAAATAGCCCTCGTGGAATTATACAGTCCACCTTAAAACCCTCCAGAGTGGAGCTGTACAGGAGGAGGAACCAGCTTTATTACCCTGCAGTGGAGCTGATAGAACAAGGTTTACTACTAAGCAGGTTTGGAGCGATTCTATTGGTCGGTTCCTCATGAATATTCACTAACCTGAAAGGAGAACTAGAGCTTTTACACTGTGCAGAAAAAGAGATCAAAGTTTTTACACCACTAAATATATATTAGAGGTGGAGATATGGAGGAGTAGCATACTGTGTACATCAGGAGTAGATGTGGTGTATCAGGATATGGACTGGTTCAGACTCTCATCAGGTGGATCTGTTCACTGTGAGCCTGTAGGGTCTTTAAGACCACCAACACCATCCATTTAGATGGGTGTGTCTAAACTTTTGACTGGTAGTGTATATGAATGCCAGGAGATGCTAAACCCTACTGTGGTCCCAGTCTCCTGTTCTCAGTACCTGTGATGATTCCCTCGATGGCTCCATCTGTGACCGGGGCCTTCACCTGCCTCTTCTTCAGCTCCGCTATCAAATCCATCTGGGGCATCTTGGGCATCATGGGACCCTGACAGAGGAAGACAGGACAGGAGAGTCAGGACACACAACACGGCGGGATTCCTCAGTAGGACCAGGTTTGGATCCAGGAGCGGTACTGTGTAACATGGAAACATGGATTTCCTGAAGAAAACTTCCCGATTGGTTTCCAGGAAGACGCCATATGGTTATTATTGGATGCTATCACTATGGTATTCCTGTTGGTTGTGACATTGTTGCTGTGGTATCAGCAATGGTGGATAGGATGATGCTAGGTGGCTACTATGGTATCCTTAGGGGTTGCTATGGTGTTGCTAGGTGGGTGCTGTGGTGTCCCAAATTGTTGCCACATGGTTGCAATGGTATTCCAATCGGTTGTCAGGTTGTTGCTAGGTTGTTGCTATGATATCATTCGTGGTTGAAAAGTTTTTGCTATGTTGCTGCCAGGGCGTTACTAGGTGGTAACTAGGGTGTTGTTGGGTGGGTGCTAGATTGTCACAGATTGTTGCTACATGGTTACTATGGGATCCTCCAGTCAGTTGTCAGGGTGTAGCTACATTGGTGCCATGGCATCCTTTGTGGTTGCTAAGGTTTGCTAGGGTGTTACTATAGTATCTTAAATAATTGCTATGATGTTGACAGGCTGTTGCCATGGTGTTCTTGGTGGTTGTTAAGGGTATGCTCTGTGATTGATATGGTGATTCCCGGTAGTTGCCAGGTTGTCTCAGATTGTTGCTACATGGTTGCTATGTTATTCCAGTTCAGTTGTCAAGGTGTTGGAACATGGTTGCTATGGCATCCTGAATGGTTGTTGCTAGGTGGCTGCTGTGCTATACCAGGTTACTAGGTGTTGCTATGTAGCTGCTACAGTATCCTAGGTGGTTGCGAAGGTTTGGCTGTGTGGTTGCTATGGTATTGCTAGACTGTTGCTATGGCTTTCTAAGTGGTTACTAAGGTTTTGCTAGGTGGTAATCCCAGGTGGTTGCTAGGTTGTCCCAGATTGTCTAACATGGTTACTACGATATTCCAGTTGGTTAGGGTGTGGCTACATGGTTTCTATGCTAACCTGGATGGTTGCTATGGTCTTGTTAGGTGGTTGCGGTGTGATTTGGTGTTGGGTGCCAGTGTATATTGAAGAATTCAGGACATTTAACTCAGAACATAAACTAAAGCTTCTACACCAATTACTGGGTTTTCCGAGATCCCCGTGTCCAAGCCGGGAACTGTTCGGGACCTTTTACTTGAAAGAGTGCTGGCAGGAACTGACAGTGAGCGAGAGATAAAGGACACGGGAGGAAAGGAATAGCGGGATGATATTGGTCTGACCTTTTGTGGCGTGCTGTCTTTCTTTTTCGGTGACGGGGTTGACGGCTCCTCGGCAGCACTCTCCTGCTTCCTCCTCTGCTCGTTGTCCTGCTCCGCTTGCTGTCACGGACAGAGACAGGAAGTCAGGAACAGCTGACAGTGTACTTTAGTGTTCCACCTCTTCAGTGTCGTCCTCAATGCTTTTTATTTGTTCTCTAAAACTAGAACATCCTAAAGAATATCGTACATACTGTCCACATCTGCACACAGCCTTTATATACTCAGCTACTGTATAGTTTACTATCTAGAACAGAGTTGAGACTGTTCCTACACTCTTTAAGTGTTCTTGGTTCATGATTGTGGTTCTATATAGAACCCTGAACACTTCAGGAACCTTTTAGATACATACGTTACTCTTTGCATGGCTAGATGGATTCAAAATCTGTTGTATTGGTTCTTTAAAGAACCTTTGAAAAAACGGTTACACTTGGAACCAATAAGGTGCCTGATGTTAAATCAAAGAACCTTGTTCTGTTGTTTTACGGAACCATTTTTGCCAAGCAGGACCGCACAGGGACAGAACAGCACATGCCCAGACTCATATAAGAGATAGGTGGGACCATCACGTAGAAGAACCTCCTTTGGTTCCCAGGAAAAGATTCCAGTGGATGGTTCTTCAAAGACCCAAGTCTGAAGAACCTTTTAACATCTACCCAAGCAAAAGTATACTACGCAAAGCTGCCACAAAAGGTCCTTTGAGCAATGCCACTTGGAATACCAAAAGAACCATGTTTGAAAAAGAGGTTTGAAGAACCTCCACACAATGTAAAGGTTCTTTTAATGGGGTTCTTTGAACTCTGAAACGGTTCCTCACCATCATACCTCATGGGCCAAAGTGGTTCTCTGAAGAACCATACATTAAAAGGTTAATTAGGGAACCTGAAAACGGTTCTAATACGGCATCATGCAAAGAACTTGTTTCTGGCACCTTCATTTTTAAGAGCGGCCTGTTATCTAGAACAGACAACAGTGATCCCTCACCTTGTAGGCTTTGATGAATCTGACAAAGAGAGGGAAGAACTGGGAGGGCTGCGTGGTCTTTGGGTTCTCCCCGAAATACTCCACCACGGACACATACGCCTCCTAGAGGAGTGGAGGAGATAGCACTTATTAGAACCATGTGTGCTCCCAAGAGAACCGAGTTCTAATGGTTTGAGAAGAGCTTGTGCGTATGTGTCCGCATGTTCTCTGACCTGCGCCGTCTTTCCATCTTTAACCAGAGAGTCCAGCAAGTCGCTGTTGACCTTGACAAACTCCTTCAGAGCCGGGATGTCGTCCTGCACCAGGAACTCTTTCTTGGTTCCCTCCATCCCTCGTTCCAAAGCACGCACGTCCTGCAGCACGCCATCCAGAGACACTAAGAGAAAGAAAGAAGGAGGTTCACCACTCACACGCGTTAACCCCCACCCTCCCAATCAAAACAAAAGGTTCTCTGGAGCGGTTCTGTAAATGAGGTACACATGGCTGAAGAACCATTTAACGTCAAACCCTTAGAACCCAGGGTCTGCACTCAGCAGGCAGTTTGGATGGCTCTGTCCTGGGCTTGATATATGAAGCATAGGACAGAGCCATGCAGACCTAGGGTTCTAGGGAATGCAGAGCCCTCCCATAAAGGCTCTGTATCAGTTAATGCTTCTTCTTAGAACTGGACAGTACATCCTAGGAACCGTGAGGGAACCTGTATTGTGGAGAGTAGAGGTCACTGGTCAGTGTTCGTTGGATGTGTTGGATGCTCTTACCCAGGGCAGCCTTGTCCACAAATTTGAGCTCAGAGTGGAAGGAGGCCAGGTCGGAGTATTTCTCCTGCACCATCTTAGCGATGAAGTGGAGCAGCGTCTGGGAGCGATCGGTGGACTTGGTGTCCAACAGCTAAGGCAGGGACAGAAAATTAGACCGTCTTATTGTCCTCAGATCTTCAGGTAGGGTGGGATATGGATAAGACTGACCCTCACCCTTTATCTTATAGGGTGGTATTAATACCAACACAGAGTGCTCAGTCTTACCAGATCCAGGCTCTGCAGGCGGAAGCCATAGACTGCTCCTCTCTTACTGCTGTTCATGTAGTTCCCGAAGGCCAGGATGATCTAAGGAAGAAAGTTTGGGATCATGTTACTGATATGAGGTCATATTGATCATCGGTATCGCATTTAATAGTGACCTGCACCATCCAGACTGAGATGTGGTGAACTAGATCTCTTTGATGTTTTGATAAAACATTAACATTTTTAATCGATATATTTGTTTATTAATAAATTTTATTTTTATTTACAAACACTTTGTGGTCATTCTTAACAGTATGCCGAGGGATTCTCAACAGATACTTTCTAGAAGCAAATGATGTTAAGTATTTTAAATTAAATTAAAATAATAATTTAATAATTATTAAAAATAAAATAATTTAATTAAAATAAAATAAAATTATATAATTAAAATAAAATAAAATTATATAATTAAAATAAAATAAAATTGTATAATTAAAATAAAATAAAATTAAATAATTTAAATAAAATACAATAATACTACCTTAATTTAAATAAAATTATTTAAATGAAACAAACGAACTCATTTAATAAAATAAAAATAAATGAATAAACAATATAATATGAAGTTATTATATGTAAAAATATATAAATAAAAATATAAAGCATAAGGGAAAAATATTTTTTTTATTTTTATTTATTTATTTATTTATTTTCTGAATTTTTTATGTCAAAAAAATGTATTTGGTGCAAAAACTAAAAAAAAAAAAGAATTTACATTAAACCACCAGAAATGCTCCAAAAGTTCTGAACAAAAATTCTCATTAAAAAAATCTTAAAAATATATGAAAATAAAAAAATATAAATTTAATAACAATTCTTTGTATTCTATAAAGTTAAGGGTTGGAGATAATTGTTGTTACAGTGACAATACTTTGAAATCTCTGTACGGTTGTGATGTCACAAGCACAAGCTTTTACTTTTACTTCCATTTACTTAGGACCACCCACTCAGCCCCCATCGACAAAACGTACACCGTGAACTTCAATATCGTTCCTCATCACACAGTGTTATTTAAAGCCAACACAGCTCTGGAGCAATACTGTAGCCTTCGGCTGCTTACCTCTAAGATCTTCTTCAGCTTGGTGGAGGACTTGATGGACATGGAGGCTGTGATGATGGAGTTCAGTTGCTGTTGGTAAAGGTCAGAAGGTCGACTGACATTAATGCACTAAACTTCACCTGTAACTTCAACATGAGGGCAAACGCAATACTGCGCTGACTACTGACCGGCTGCAGGCGCTTGACTGTGTCGGAGAAGTTCCCCATGAAGGTGAGGGTGCTGATCCGCTGAGCCAGCCGCTTGATTTTGCCGAAGCGCATGATGAAGCGGTCCTCCTCAGACAGCTCCTCCAGGGAGCGCCCCTCCTTCTCGTAGTTCTGGAGCAGCTTCAGTTCGTAATCGGACGGGATGAAACGCTCCAACAGCTCCAGGAAGTCCAAGCTCAGAGCCTGCTGGTCGTACCTGAGAGAGAGAGAGGGAGAGAGAGAGAGAGAGAGAGTGAGAGGGAGAGAGAGAGAGTGAGAGAGGGCCAGCAGAGGGGCTGGTGTGAATCACTGCTCTTAGCTGGGCCTGTTTAACACCTCCCCCCGCCCCCCACCTGCAGGCCTGTGGGGATGCTGTACATACGTTTCGATGGCGGTGCAGATGTCGCCAGGGCTCATGCCGGCCTTGCGGAGGGTGATTGCCAGGTTCTTGGCCTTGTTGGCCTCCAGGAGGGAAACTTTAGTGGGAGCTTTGGCAGCTTTCACCTTCACCTTGGTGAGGTCCGCTGGAGGACCCTGAGCTTTGGTCTTAAACTGCTCCGCGAACAGGTCCATGTTCAGCTCCTGAGGATAAGAGGGGAAACGAGGATCAGCCTCAGACATGTACCATGTGACTGGGGTCGTTATAACTGTTGGCTGTTTGAAGAGCTGAACTGAAATGCTGTATGTCCATGTGCAGCCGTTTGAGGTTTGTAGAGGTTGTAAAGTTTCTTTAAGGTGATTTTAATTATAATATAGCAGAATTTCTGTTTGTATTTTTTGTTTTTTTGCTATTGCTTAATCATCATTACTAATTAAAATGAATAGTAAATGTTTATGTGTAGAAAAGCTGCAAGCTCAAGGTCGTGTACAAAACAATGATGGAAAAGAATGGAACAAACAGAAAACAGCTGAACTCCAACATGGCAAAGGAATGGAATTATGAGGGAAAATATGCAATATAATTTTAATTTTAAAAAATGAGGGAAAAGGAGAGGGAGCAGACTCAACCAATGACTACAGTCATATGGAAAAGTTTGAGCACCCCTGGATAAACTACATCTTTTGTTGAAATAAGATAACATTTTTACAGTAACAATTCTACAGGAGACCATGGGCTGATTGGTTGGCTGCTTGCTTGCTTGCTTGATTGATTGATTGATTAATTTAAAGAATGAGTGATTGGTTGGTTTGTTGGTTAAATGATTGACTGATTGAATGGTTGGTTGGTTAATTGTTTGATTGATTGATTGATTGACTGATTAATAGATTGACCCATGTATTGATTGATTGGTTAATTGTTTGGTTGACTGCTTGCTTGATTAATGTATTGACTCGTTGATTGATTGATTGATTGATTGATTGATTGATTGATTGATTGATTGATTGATTGATGAATTGAATGTTTGGTTGATTGATTTATTGATTGATTGAATAAATGTTTGGTTGGTTAATACATAGAATGATTGTGTATTTGATTGATTGAATGTTTGCTTGCTTGATTGATTGATCTATTTGTTGAGTGATTGGTTGGTTGATTGGTTGGTTATTGGATGATTGGTTGGTTGATTGGATGATTGGTTGGTTAGTTGGTTAGATGATTGAGTGATTGGTTGGTTGGTTGGTTATTGGATGATTGGTTGGATATTGGATGATTGGTTGGTTGATTGGATGATTGGTTGGTTGGTTAGTTGGTTAGATGATTGAGTGATTGGTTGGTTGGTTGGTTGGTAGGTTAATTAGAAAAAGTGACAGTACAGAAAATGCTAATTAAAAAAAACTTTAAAAATTTAAAAAAAAAAGTATTGTTGTTCAGGGTGTACGTTTTGTCGATGGGGGCGAGTGGGTGGTCCTAAGTAAATGGAAGTAAAATAAGTTTAAGTAAAAGCTTGTGCTTGTGACATCACAACCATACAGAAATTTCAAGGTATTGTCACTGTAATAAATTTTGGTTGGTTGGTTGGTACGTTAGATGATTGAGTGATTAGTTGGTTGGTTGGTAGGTTAGATGATTGAGTGATTGGTTGGTTGGTTTGCTGGTTAGATGATTGAGTGATTAGTTGGTTGGTTGGTTGGTTGGTAGGTTACCCCAAATTAGAAAAAGTTGTGACAGTACAGAAAATGCTAATTCAAAAAAACTTTTAAAAAATTTACATTTATTTCATTGCAGACCGTATGAACCCAATGTATTTCATAGTTTTGTCTGGTCAACTTTTCAACATCTTATTTCTTAATATTCACCCATTTCTGCATGCCAAGGCCTGGATATTAACAAATTACATCTTCATATTGGATCCTACTGTCTCCAATGAAATATAAGTCTAAATAAATTGAAGCCCTGTTTGTTTTTCTGATTTGGGGTTATATAAATTTCTCTTTTTATCCCATGTTGAAAATATTGGGAAAAAAAGTTGAACATAAAATATAAAATAAGCCATTATGTTTCATTATGTGTGTGTTGCAGAGTGTTCTCTGTAGAGTATGTGTTCACTTATTCTCACTTAGAACATGTGGTGTGACTAGACATGACCAAACTTCTGCATATAAACGATTAGGAAGCTATGATGACACCAATGTGCAAGTCATGTAGAGTGAGAAAGGGAAGTGCAGATGGTGAGGTCTAGAAAGAGCGTGCAGTGATCTCCGCTGAGGGCTTTTTACAGTTGTTTGTGCGGGCCGCACCTTAAACAGACGCTCGTCATTCAGCTCGTTGAACACTGTTCCTTCCACTTGGTTGGATTTTAGAGCCTGCCAGTTCAGCTGCGGCATCCGGAACTTAGTCTGGATGGGCTGACGGCTCTTAACACCTGCGGGAAAACATGGAGGATGAGTCCTTTTCTCCGTGACACTGCTTGTATACCAAAACTTGAAAATTTAAGTCATATTGTTGAGTTTTTATGTTGATTTTGGGTACAGGGAGACCTTATTAAATTATTAGGTAAATTTAAAGCTCTACTTTTACCATATTTGGCAGAGACTCTTATGCAGCGCGACTTACATTCACGTACGTCCAACACAATTGGTCTCATATCATTGGGAAGCAAGATTTCCACATTTTTGAACAGCGTCGTATGTGTCTTTACCTGAATCACCCCCAGGAGCAGGCGGAGCACCAGGAGGAGGAGGCGGTCCACAACCGGGAGGGGGCGGGGGAGGTGGCGGGCCACCACCTGGGGGTGGTGGAGGAGGGGGAGGAGGAGGAGCTCCGGAACCTGGAAGTGGTGGAGGCGGTGGAGGAGGTGGGACTGAGCCTCCACAAGGCTCTGTAGATCCTGGTAAAGGAGGAGGAGGAGGCGGAGGTGGAGGAGCAGCAGCTGAGGATGGAGCGGCTTCATTGGCTGGTCCAGAGTCTGATGGGGTGAAATGAAGCAGGACGTTTATTCAGTAAGTTGTTCTTACAAAAACACACGACTTGGAAAAGTACCAACCCTCAAAATAGAGCTGTGAATGGTGATTATAGGGGTCCAAGCACTAAAGACCCCTTTTATGAACCACGGTATGAACTAATTTCAGCCCAGTGGTAATATTAAACAATACATTTTCACCTAAAGCTGAAAAGGTGCTTATTGCTGCTGTTGGAGCAAAACTACATACCTTCAGACTATTTTAAATAAGTTAAGAGTGGGAATTATAGGGGTCCAAGCACTAAATTGGAACTCTTTGCTGTTACAGCACTCCATAGTGTTCTGATTACTTGTTGAACACTGGAAGACGTTCACAGAGATGTTGTAGAATTTAAATAAAGATTAAAAGAGTCTTATTGCTGTCTTATAAGTTGGGAACCTTTTGAAAGCATTAGGCTTGGTTTCTTGGACATGGTAGCCCTAAATCGTAGTGTCAATGATGATTCACGACTGGAAATCTTTAGGGGGTTTAAATCAGATTCTAAATCTAGA
>JAMWET010006334.1:0-97500 GCA_024036415.1 Prochilodus magdalenae | reverse complement strand
GACCCACTGCCATTCTGAGTCACTCCGTCTTTGGTGACGGTGACGTGGTGTTAAGGACAGTCGTGGTAACGCTCTGTGTGCATGTAGTCCTGTGTGGTGCAGCCGTCTGCCAATGGACAACTCATGGAGGACATGACCCAACAGTCATGGCTGTTGGGTCACTCTGCACATGTTGGACAACCCGTCGATTCCCCCTCCCCATGGTTCATGTAGCTGTCCCAGATCCTTCATGTCACTGTTACTACCGGCAACAATAGTATGGTAGTATCCGCACAACCGTTATGGCGCGGAATACATCGATAACACTATCCTACTTCCGGGAGCCCTACACTGCGACTTCTCTCCAACTTCTCCAGCTGCTCAAACTGGTTTCGAACTTTTCACTGCGGCATACTTAATTTGCAAAAGATGCTGGCAACACAACCGCATGACTCAGAACAGCGATAAGGCCTGACCCTGCCTACGTCACATCTGCGGGGGGCCAAGCGTGAAACTTGAATCATTGGTGTGTCTCATGATGTCAAACCAACCTACCAAACTTCATCCCTATCGGTTGATCCCTTCTGAATGACGATGAGTGTGTTCGGTTGTAATACCAGTGTTCTTCCTAGCACAAACTCTCACTGCTACAGATAATTATTATTTATGACTTTTGCACACTACCATTTAGGGACAGAGACAGTGTTAGCTCCTATAAGCAGAATGCAGATCTAATAGCCGAAACAACAAAGTTCCACAACCCTCACACACTCACACACTCTTACCTGGGGTTTCTGTTGTTGAGGCTGAGTGTAATTTCATTGACACAGCGCGGGTGGCTCATCACCAGGTTAAAGCCAGACTGTCCAAGAGAAAACCCACACACATGAATCATGAATCTTCACTGCACGGTTGGATATATACTGTATGTTCAGTTTTTTTCCACTGCACATGTGAAAACAAGAACTGAGCCACACGGAGGCCAATGTTGGGTTCTAGTTCTTGTTTATTTTCCTCCTAACCCAGCTGGATTAACTGTTTAATTTCCTTTTTGGTCACTTAATGCCACTTTCAGGCATCTAATTGGACTCCGTGCTGCCTTGTTTGTTTGCATCTGTGCTCACATGTTTATAAAAATATTTACAGCCACACAGAACCAGGTGTAGAATCCAAGATCAGAATTTTGGTGACTGTATTAATGACTGTAATGTAACATAGTACAAACAAAAGCTGAACTGAATTAGTGTCTTTGAGTCATGTATAATTTAGGCCGGTGAATGCGTCCACACTGCCTGCTGAAGGACATGAACGATACACCGATACATGAGTTCCCTCAGTCTAAATCCCTAAGTCCTGCTCTACAAGTAGTATGCTACCTGGCGTTAGTACTGTGCTCTGGCTTAGTTAGCCTAGGTAACCAGTCAAATCAAGCTAAGGTAACAAATCTGAGATCAGTATTTTAAATTTGTTGTCAGTACAACCAGCTGCACAGCAACTCTTCAACATAGTGTTACTAATTCATACCGGTTAGTTCGATCAGCCGCACAGCAAATCATCAGCATAGTGTTACTAATTCATACCGGTTAGTTCGATCAGCCGCACAGCAAATCATCAGCATAGTGTTACTAATCCATACCGGTTACTATAACCAGTCACACAGCAACTCATCGGTATAGTGTTACTAATTCATACCGTTTAGTTCAACAGCCGCACAGCAACTCATCAGTATAGTGTTACTAATTCATACCGGTTAGTACAGCCAACAACAAAGCAACTCCTCAACATAGTGTCACTAATTCATACCGGTTAGTACTGCCAACAACAGAGCAACTCCTCAACATAGTGTTACTAATTCATACCGGTTAGTACAGCCAACCACAGAGCAACTCTTCGACATAGTGTTACTAATTCATACCGGTTAGTACAACGAACCACAGAGCAACTCATCAGCATAGTGTTACTAATTCATACCGGTTAGTACAACGAACCACAGAGCAACTCTTCAGCATAGTGTTACTAATTCATACCGGTTAGTACAGCCAACAACAAAGCAACTCCTCAACATAGTGTTACTAATTCATACCGGTTAGTACAGCCAACCACAGAGCAACTCTTCAACCTAGTGTTACTAATTCATACCGGTTAGTACAGCCAACAACAGAGCAACTCTTCAACATAGTGTTACTAATTCATACCGGTTAGTACAACGAACCACAGAGCAACTCTTCAACCTAGTGTTACTAATTCATACCGGTGAGTACAACGAACCACAGAGAAAATCTTCAACATAGTGTTACTAATTCATACCGGTTAGTACAGCCAACCACAGAGCAACTTTTCAATACAGCCTTACTAATTCATACCGGTTAGTACAGCCAACCACAGAGCAACTCTTCAACACAGTGTTACTAATTCATACCGGGTAGTTTACAGAACTAAACAGCAAGCCGCCAGCACACCAATATCGGTTCATACCGGTGTGTTTAACCGTGTTTAATCACACAGCAACTCTTCAGCAAAGCGTTATTAATTCATACGGGTTAATTCAAATGACAAATTTACAAAAACAATTCAAATGTTTTTATTTTGTTGTTACCGTGGGATGCAGGACTACTTTCCCCTCATAAGGGGTGAGGTAATGAGAGCCTACTCTGGGCACTCTTAAATAAAAACTCTTTACATTCTGGTGCGATTTGTGATGATGTAATAGCACTTGGTGACCTTATGGTCATCTGGAAGACTGAAGTTGTAGCAGACCCTAAGGTTCTTGCAGTTGAAATCAGCTATACAGGACAATTGATTAGAAACACAGGGCTACAGTAGGAGGTTGTTTGATAGCAGGCGTATGAAAGGTATAACGGGGTTTCTGACACAAGCTGTGTTTTTGCTGTACCTGATAATTCATGATGGCTCGCAGGCACATAATGCAGACATGGACGTCGTCTCTTTGGCAGGCTAAGCGGGCAGTCTTCAGAGACTTTCTGGCGTGGGCCAGATTGGTCAACCTGAGGGGAGGTGAACAATATATGACAAAAGGGCAGTGGAGAAAAGGAGAGACGAGCTCATAATGATGTGAATGACCACTCCAATTTAGAATAAAGGCATACTGAGAAAGAGCGCTGAGGGGCTGCGGCCCCCCAACCCCGATTTAATGGACCACAACTGATTAATACAATAACAAAAATAATACAGGCAAAGTTTTATCAGCTGTACTTCCCACTCAGTGTGCTTGTTCACCATGTGACTGTGAGTCTGACACAACCTTACCACGCCACATATATCAGCATCCTGATTGGTCAGCACTCGGTTCATTTGCATGAAGTTTGTCCAGAATGAGAGAGCAGAGAGAGGATGTGCATCAGCGGTCTAACGTGTCAGTTATATTTATAAATAGCCATCTCTCATCTCACTATGGTGCAGTATGACACATCCTGTGTGGTGTAAAGTATCAATAAATTCATACAGGAAAAAAGACTAATCATTTAGCACGGCTTCCTCTTTCACGTCACCTACATTTCCGCACCTTCCCGTATCCCTCATTAGATATACCGCACATACACAGAGAACCCTATAGAGAATATTTGTCGTACGTTACAGACTAACTAGCTTGGTAATGTTTACAGCTGTTTGAGTGGAATAATACTTCTGCCTGTGAATAATGTCTGCAGGTTTAACCGTAAATTTCTACTATTAAAGGACATTAAAGGAAAAACCCCACCAGAGGACCATTAAAAAATTAATATTTTGCCAATTTGGGCTTGGGTGGATGGATGGATGGATGGATGGATGGTAAAATAAATAGATGATAATTAAATGAATTATAATGGTTAAATGAATGGACGATGAATGTGTAGATGAATAAATATATGAATAGCTGACTGGATGGGTAATGGATAGATGGATAGATGGATAGATGGATGGATGCATGGATGGATGGATGCATGGACGGATGGATGCATGGATTGATGGAGGGACAGATGGATGAATGGATGGATGGATGGATGGATGGATGGATGGATGGATGGATGGTAAAATAAATGGTTGATAATTAAATGAATTATAATGGTTAAATGAATGGACGATGAATGTGTAGATGAATAAATATATGAATAGCTGGCTGGATGGGTAATGGATAGATGGATAGATGGATGGATGCATGGATGGATGGATGCATGGACGGATGGATGCATGGATTGATGGAGGAATGGATGGATGGATGGATGGATGGATGGATGGATGGATTAATTGTTAAATGAAAGGATGATGGACGGATAAAAATACAAATTGCTGACTAGATGGATGGATGGATAGCTGAATAGATATAGGAATGACTGGCTGGATGGGGTAACGAATTAATGGATGAATGAGCATATGAACTGCTGGCTGGATGAATGGATGGATGGATGGATGGATGGATGGATGGATGGATGGATGGATGGATGGATGGGTTAATGGTTAAATTAAATGATGGATGCATGGATGAATAAGCATATGAATTGCTGGCTGGCTGGATGAATAAATGGATGGATGGATAGATGGATAAATATATGAATTGCTGGCTGGCTGGCTAGCTGGCTGGCTGGCTGGCTGAATGAATGGATGGATGGATGGGTAATGATTTGGAGATAGATGGTGATGGATTATGACTAAATGAGTGGATGATGTAGACATGGAGGAATAAATATATGAATGGCTGGATAGATAGTTTATGAATGAATGAATGGGTGGTTGGCTATAAGGCTGGCTGGATGGATGGATGGATGGATGAATGGTCTGATGGATGGATAGATGGTTTACTATATATACATTTAGACTATTTTGAGGATACAGTTTTTGGATGAATGGGTGAATGAATGAATGAATGAATGACTGTGCAGCAGATCAGTATGCAGCATACATTGACTGCAGTGTGATTACACCGAGCCAGGGCGGGTGAGAAGAGGTCACTCACCGGACGGTGAAGGCGCGGGCGGCTCTGGTCATGCCGTGGGTCGGTGAATGATTGGTGTGTTTGGTCAGGTCCTCCATTGACCTCTCTGACAGCTTCCTGTTATCTGTAACCGTTCCATTCTCCACTGACTCGCTGACCTCAAACCTGCAGGACACCGAGATTTCAGAGACATGAAAGACCACACATTGTTAAACCCCGCCCCCTCGTGGCGTACACTCTCTGAAACTTTGGACCTGTAAATGAACTAGAACTGGGGCTTATCAAGATGGACTGAGACACTGCTGACAGAACAGGGAACCTACGGGGCATCACTCTGAGCATAGGACAGATATTCCACCAGCACATCCAAACCCTGATTTTCTTCATTCAGGAACTCCTGAGCCCATCTAGAGAGAGAGAGAGAGAGAGAGAGAGAGAGAGAGAGAGAGAGGAATTTAGATCCTGCTCCAAAAGACAATCTCCAAATGAAAGAATAAAGGTGCGACTGAAAGGGAGCCGTACCCGATGTGGTTGGTCCTCAGGGAAATCTCCAGCTCTCTCAGGATCTGAGTGGACTCCTGAATCCGCTTCTTAAACTGTGGGATGGAATGACAGCCAGACCAGTTGAATGACCACACGTCTCTCTAAATACTAGTGTACAGCTGTGAACTGATTACAGAGATCTTGGTGTAATCTGGAATGAGAGGACTGAGCGTAGTTCCAGTGTCGAAAGACAGGAAAAGAAGAACGGAGAGAAGATGAAGAGAACCGATGTGGTAGTAGTACTAACCCTGCGGGTCACTCCTCCCTGGTCTTGGTAGAAGCTCCGGATCTTATTCAGATATGCTGATGGGGGGTTCTTCACCTGGAAACGCTCCTGATAAACACACAGAAATAGGGAGAGATGCATGGATGGAAGGATGGATGCATGGATGAACTATTTCGGACCATGGATGAATTGTAGATGGATGGATTGACGATTTTGGTGATGACATTTGGAAGGATGAGTGGATAGATGAATGGATGATGGATTCTTTGATGACTTTTAAATGGATAGATGGATGGATAGGCTATGGATTGGCTATTTTTGATGATGGATGGATGGATGGATGGATGGTTAAATGAAAGGATGATGGACTGATAAAAATACAAATTTCTGACTAGATGGATGGATGGATGGATTTTAATGTTAGATGTCATGGATGGATGGATGGATGGATGGATATTTAATGCTAGATGTCTTGGATGTATGGATGGATGGATTTTTGATGTTAGATGGATGTATGGATGGATGGATGGATTGTCTTAGTTGAACAATGAATGGATGGATGGATGTATGGATGGATTTTTGATGTTAGATATCTTGGATGAATGGATGGATGGATGGATGGATTGTCTTAGTTGAACGATGGATGGATGGATGGATTTTTGATGTTAGATGGATGTATGGATGGATGTATGGATGGATGGCTGGATGGATGGATTGTCTTAGTTGAACAATGGATGGATGGATGCATGGATGGATATTTAATGCTAGATGTCTTGGGTGGATGGATGATGGATGGATGGATGGATGGATGGATGGATATTTAATGCTAGATGTCTTGGGTGGATGGATGGATGGATAGGCTATGGATTGGCTATTTTTGATGATGGATGGATGGATGGATGATGGATGGATGGATGGATTTTTGATGTTATATGTCTTGGATGGATAGATGGATGGATGGATGGATGGATATTTAATGCTAGATGTCTTGGGTGGATGGATGATGGATGGATGGTTGGATGGATGGATGGATGGATGGATGGATGGATGGATGGATGGATTTTTGATGTTAGATGTCTTGGGTGGATGGATGGATGGATGGATGGATGTATGGATGGATGATGGATGATGGATGGATGGATGGATGAGTGAGCCTCAGTACATGTATGGAGTCCCCTCTGAGCTCATACTACATGCTCTGGAGGACGGACAGTGCTGCAGAGGCGCCCTGTGAGCTGCAGCAGAGCTCTGTGACACTAAGCTCATGAAACCACACAGAGGAAAACAGAACGTCACCACGACTCCGAGACCTGTGGGCTGCATTGCTATGACAACTTTGCACCCACAGTGTCAGCAAGCATCTTGCGGTTGTCATAGAGATGTAAATATTAACACAGGAAGTATGCTGCCACCTCCTAGAAACTCTGGTGTGTTGAGAACTCGGAGCTTCTGGTTTCCTGCACCTGAACTCCTGCTCAGTAGTTCACTCCACTTCTACCACAACACTGTCCTCGTCTCTCTACCACAGTATACCACTACCCAGGCCCTTATCTGTCATTAGTCAGCTTAATCCCTTCCACAGTCAGCTGATTATTCAGCTACCAAATTCCTGATCCAGTGTGAATGTCCTGTAGTTACACGAGTGGAGATCCAAGGAATGGACACATACAGAACCTTAGAGTTTTAGAGTGATGGGTTGTGATGGAGTGATGGTTGGATAAATAGATAAAGGGACAGAGGAATGGATTGATAGATGAATGATGACAGCTGCGTGGATGAATGATTGAATGCCTGGATGGATGGATGGATGGATGGATGGATGGATGGATGGATGGTTGATTCAATTAATACCTTAATGGATGGACCAATGGATGAATTCATGAATGAATAGATGGAGGGATGGATAGTTGGTTGATTCAATTAATGGCTGAATAGATGGATCGATGGATGAAATTATGAATGAATAGATGGATGGATGGTTGGTTGGTTGGTTGTTGGATTAACTGATGGATGAGTGGCTAGATTAACGAATGGATGGATGGATGGTAGGTAGACAGTTGGTAAATTGGAATAATGGTTGGTTGAATGGATGCTTGAAAGGATGGATTAAAAACGAGATGATGGATGATAGAAGACTAGTTGGTTGGATTAATGTTTGGTTGACTGGGTGATGGAAGGTTGGATTGATGGATAGATGGATAAATGAATGGAGGGATGCATTGTTGGATTAATGATTGCATGGATGGAAGAACGGATAGATGTTAGATGGTTGGATTATGGTTGGTGGACTAGATGGTGAATGGCTGAAAGGATGGATGGTTGGATTAAAGATTGAATGGATAGAGGGACGATAGATGACTAGTTGGTTGGATTAATGATTTGTTGGCTGGATGATGGAGGTTTGGATGGAGGGATAGACAGTTGGATTAATGACTAAATAGAAAGATGATGGAAATATGGATAGATGGTCGCGTGGTTGGTTGGTTGATTGTTTGAATGGATAGATGAATGGATGGTTGAGTTAATGGAGTAATAGATGTTTGAATGGCTGAATGAATAGATGTATGGATGGATGTATGGAAGGATGGTTGGATTAAAGATTGAATGGATAGAGGGACGATAGATGACTAGTTGGTTGGATTAATGATTGGTTGGCTGGATGATGGAGGTTTGGATGGAGGGATAGATAGCTTGGTAGGTTGGTTATTTGAATGGATAGATGAATAGATGTTTGAATGGCTGAATGAATAGACGTATGGATGGATGGATGACTGATTGAATGGGTTGTCTCTCTTCCCTCATGGTTAAACGATTAAGTGATTACGAAGCCACTATGACACTCTTTCAGTTTACTTAGTCAGTGAACAGCAGTCACACTCTACAGCACTACTTTCCCCTACCTGATCCGTCTCACTTCTCTCTAATGCCTATCAGCTATTACTGGAAATGTAGCATGACCTGCACAGGAACGACACCACTGCTAAAACAACAGCTCCTGAAATAGCGCTGGAATTCCCACGGCTCATTTGAATAACCTGTTTGACCGTAGTTCGATACTATCAGGATGGCAGGGTATGTGGGGTAGCAGAGGAATAAAGAGGTGGCTACAGGAAATCACAGTAGATCAGACATGTCTGACATATCAGCGTCTGCCCCGTTCTCACCTCTGTCAACAGCTGAAAGGTCAAAGGTTAATATAATGCTGAATATAACTAAACTAATGCATAATGCATATACAACTCAGAGAGTATCCGTCTATAGGGGCGCGTTAACGTTCTGGTGTAGTAGATTCCCTGTCTCACTTCTTACCTGATCGCAGACCAGTTCCCATTTCTTTTCATTGTCATACTGGCTCAGGAGCATCATCTTATCCGGAGGCAGGTTCATTGAGCTCTGGAGAGATGGAACCAAAAACACAGAGATGTTGTAAATAGATGGAGAACCTTAAAATGGAGGTATATATTTTGAACAGTCTTGGATATTATATTCATAATTTGGTAGAGGCCTGTGAGTTTAGTCTAGAACTCATTTACCAAATATTCTCCAACAGACACCAACATTCTCCTAAAAAAGAAAGTGCTAAATGGCAAAAAAAAACAGTGTGGATTGAGGAGAACATTCTAGAACATCATGTTTTGGGAGAATATACAAAATCATTGTGAAAGAGAGAACATTCTAGAACATTATGTATTGGGAGAATATTCATGAAATTGGTGAATGGGAGAACATTCTAGAACATTATGTATTGGGAGAATATACAAGACTTTTGTGAATGGGAGAACATTCTAGAACATTATGTATTGGGAGAATATGCATGAACTTGATGAATGGGAGAACATTCTAGAACAGTAGGTATTAGAAGAATATGCATGAACTTGGTGAATGGGAGAACTTTCTAGAACAGTAGGTATTGGGAGAATATACAAGAACATTATGTACTGGGAGAATATACAAGACCTTTGTAAATGGGAGAACATTCTAGAACATTACGTATTGGGAGAATATGCATAAACTTGGTGAATGGGAGAACATTCTAGAACAGTAGGTATTGGGAAAATATACAAGATCTTTGTGAATGGGAGAACATTCTAGAACATTATGTATTGGGAGAATATGCATGAACTTGATGAATGGGAGAACATTCTAGAACATTATGTATTGGGAGAATATACAAAATCATTGTGAAAGAGAGAACATTCTAGAACAGTAGGTATTGGGAAAATATACAAGATCTTTGTGAATGGGAGAACATTCTAGAACATTATGTATTGGGAGAATATGCATGAACTTGGTGAATGGGAGAACATTCTAGAACATTATGTATTGGGAGAATATGCATGAACTTGGTGAATGGGAGAACATTCTAGAACTGTAGGTATTGAGAGAATATGCAAGAACTTTGTGAATGGGAGAACTTTCTAGAACAGTAGGTATTGGGAGAATATGCATGAACTTGGTGAATTTGAGAACATTCTAGAACATTACCTATTGGGAGAATATGCATGAACTTGGTGAATGGGAGAACATTCTAGAACAGTAGGTTTTGGAAGAATATACAAGACCTTTGTGAATAGGAGAACATTCTAGAACAGTGTAAACGGAGAAGACAGTTTTCCTTATTTGCACTGTTCAAGAATGTGTTCCAATTCACACTGCTTGGGTGTTTTCCCATTCACAATAATACGGGATATTATCCCAGTAAATTGGAGAAGATTCTAGAACAATAGGTATCGGGAGAATATTCTGGAACATTGTGAATGGGAGAACATTCCAGACTTTCTTGGATAGGGTAAATGTGAAGAGCATTCTAGAACATGAATGGGGGTTCCCTCCTTTGCACTGTTCCAAAATATTGTACTGCATTAACAGTGTTCTAGAATGTTCTCCTATTCACCATGAATACCATTCACCAGGGTATTCTTCCAGTACATATAGCCCTATAATAGCATAAATAGAACAATAATCTGATGAGGGAATATACTGAAGGTTTGTAAATGGAAGAATGTTCTAGAACGGTGTTATTGGTTGCTGGTGTTTATTGGCTCAGTGTCCTCTGTATGTAAGGTGTTGTTGCTGGTATGGGTCAATAAACAAACCTACACCTAGCTCTAGTGGAAATTCAGTTTGTGTCCAGGTCTTAAATTTACACCCACCTAGTTACGTCCAAATATAAGCTCTGATGGTGCAACATCAAGGCCATGACACAGTGACCCAACATTACTCCACAACTAACCACAGTGTAAAACTCGTACATGTTCCAGAGTAAGAGCTAACAAACCAAATCAACCACCTGAAACAGGGATTCAAATACATACTGAGTATAGTCACTGACTGTCATAGCAAGTACATACTGAGTATAGTCACTGACTGTCATAGCAAATACATACTGAGTACAGTCACTGACTGTCTCAGCAAATACATACTGAGTATACGCACTGACTGTCATAACAAATACATACTGAGTATAGTCACTGACTGTCATAGCAAATACATACTGAATATAGTCACTGTCATAGCAAATACATACTGAATAGAGTCAGTGACTGTCATAACAAATACATACTGAGTATAGTCACTGACTGTCAGCAAATACATACTGAGTAGTCACTGACTGTCATAACAAACACATACTGAGTATAGTCACTGACTGTCAGCAAATACATACTGAGTATAGTCACTGACTGTCACAGCAAATACATACTGAGTATAGTCACTGACTGTCACAGCAAATACATACTGAGTATAGTCACTGACTGTCACAGCAAATACATACTGAGTATAGTCACTGACTGTCTCAGCAAATACATACTGAGTATAGTCACTGACTGCCATAACAAATATATACTGAGTATAGTCACTGACTGTCACAGCAAATACATACTGACTATAGTCACTGACTGTCATAACTAAAACATACTGAGTATAGTCACTGACTGTCATAACAAATACATACTGAGTATAGTCACTGACTGTCATAGCAAATACATACTGAGTATAGTCACTGACTGTGATAACAAATACATACTGAGTATAGTCACTGACTGTCACAGCAAATACATACTGAGTATAGTCACTGACTGTCATAACTAATACATACTGAGTATAGTCACTGACTGTCATAACAAATACATACTGAGTATAGTCACTGACTGTCATAGCAAATACATACTGAGTATAGTCACTGACTGTCATAGCAAATACATACTGAGTATAGTCACTGACTGTCATAACAAATACATACTGAGTATAGTCACTGACTGTCATAACAAATACATACTGAGTATAGTCACTGACTGTCATAGCAAATACATACTGAGTATAGTCACTGACTGCCATAGCAAATACATACTGAGTATAGTCACTGACTGTCATAACAAATACATACTGAGTACAGTCACTCACTGTCATAACAAATACATACTGAGTATAGTCACTCACTGTCATAACAAATACATACTGAGTATAGTCACTGACTGTCACAGCAAATACATACTGAGTATAGTCACTGACTGTCATAGCAAATACATACTGAGTATAGTCACTGACTGCCATAACAAATACATACTGAGTATAGTCACTGACTGTCACAGCAAATACATACTGAGTATAGTCACTGACTGTCACAGCAAATACATACTGAGTATAGTCACTGACTGTCATAGCAAATACATACTGAGTATAGTCACTCAGTACATTTCCAGGTACTACTCTGGCCCCCTAATTCCCCAGACTTGAACCCAACTGAGCATCTGTGGGACCACCTCGATCATTGTGTTTGCTTTACGCATCCTCCCCACACCCCCTTCATCAGCTGTGGGATGCGCTGCAGTCAGCATGACTCCAGACACCTGTGACAACCTACCAGGACCTTACTGAGTCACTCCCAGCCCATTTAGCTGCTTACGGCAGTAACTCTGGACATTAGCTGGTGGTCATAATAACAAGACTTGACTGTGGTCATTCCTGACTTTGATAGAAAATACCTAACGTTTGTAGACACTTACTGTCTTATAGCAATACAAATACGACAATAGCTGTATAGACTCTATATATTATCCACACTGAATAGTCACTGGCTGTGACAGTAAATACATACTATATATAGTGTTTGATTATGATAGTGAATACATACTGTATATAGCTGCCTTCACAGCATACCGTACACAGTATACTCAGTCATACTGTATATAATGGCTGATTGTCAAAGAAAATGCATACTATACATAGTCCCTGTTGTCCAATAGTGATAGTAAATGCATAATGTGTATATGTATAACACATATATATATATATATATATATATATATCCCAGTGGCCATAAAACTCTCTATATATATATATATATATACACTGTGACTGTGACATCAAACAGTATATATAAGTCGTTATATAATTGAAATACTACTGTAGTAATAATGGATCTTGCTGATTTAAGAAACAGTAACTTTATAGAAAATGGAAATATACTTTACTGTAATAATTAATGTGGGCATTTTAATACTTCACAAAATGTGCACTCAATTTGGAATATGCAGTTGGCATAAACAAACAAACAAACAGTTTGAAATTGGTTTTCTTATCATAGCTTAAAGCCTGTGTCCTGAAATGCCGGTTAAGAGAACAAACGTCAGTGAGCTCATCCTTCAAAACCACAAATATACACATTCGTCATCAATTGTATCAGTCAGCGTCTTTGAGGAGTTTCCCTTTCCCTTCGATTACTAATGCGTACAGGTAACTTACATAGCAAGATAGCAAGACGTCTGACATATGACATCATTTTGAGAAGGCAGCTGCGATTCGTGGTTAAAGGGAACCATGTAATTGATGCTACATCTTGCAACACTGACGATTTCTTCATTGTGTTTTCTGTTGCTCAAGTCCTATACTCCTGGGAAATCGTGCTTCCTGTTCGTAGAGACGTTTGGTCCGGGAGCAACAGCGAAACGCGCTACATGCAAAACTGAAAGTACCTGCCACACCTCGCTTCAGTAGCCCATAACGGCCTGCTGCCATGTCTGCTGAGTGTTTCTGAGGTGTAGGAAAGGGTGTAACGCTGAAGGGCTGAGGGGAAACGCTGTACTGCCTGCTCTGGGTGTTTCCTCTTCAATTAGTCTGTGGTTTCCGCTCTCTCATCTTTTCTCGCTGGGTGAAGGTGCTTTTGGGTGCTGGGGTGGGGACACGCCTGCTCTTCGGGGATGGCAAGAAAAGCCACTGTGGTTTAGTGAAAAATGTTGATAAGCAGCAGCTTAAACTTGGTCTGTGTATTTAGCAAAGTTAGCATAGCCTGTTCATATATAGCAGCTATATACACTAATCATCCAGAGGATAGTTGCACAAATGGCTGTGCCCAAAAGGAATCAACCAACAGGAAGGAAACTTGGTGGGTCAGTTTGGCATCAGGACTTATGTTTGGCCATGCATGTGAGGTCAGTGAAGACAAGCCTTATCGCTGTACCCGACTGACCCAACAGTCCCGATTGTGGCCATTCAGTGAACAGTGTTGTCCTTCATGACATAGAGACACCAGACATGGAGTGACTCAGAATGGCAGCAGGTCGTCTTCAGTGATGAGTCCTGCTTTTGTCTTGGCGGAGACGACCAACGGCTCTGTGTGTGTAATGCAGCACAAATCCAGAAGGCCTGGTGTCACTCCACCTCCACCCCTACCGCACCATCTGCAGGAACTGTGTGAGGATGTTCAAGCTGCATGGGATGGATTATCACAGGACACCATTAGGAACCTCTACAGCTCCATCATGCCGAGACGTCTGGCAAGTTGGGTTAGCAAACATGGCAACCAGACGCCATGCTAAGAGACACACAACTGGATGTGTAGTGTATATAGTGGTTACATACCGACACATGGAGTATCTTCATCATTGTAAGTCAAAACAGGCATTAAGTACATCCTGTTCAGCTAGTTAGATGTTTCTGAGGACATTAGATAAAAGCTTGGATGATCACATGATAACAACCACCCAAGGCCTGATAGACCTCCATAGGATGTCAGATAAACAGCCTTAGAGCTTTCGGCTTGGAGAGAGAGGGGAACATAAAGCTCCACTCTAGCTCCAGAACATCCACAGGTGCATCTGTCCATCCTTCCACTGTGAGAAGGCACCTCAACGCTTTGGATCTGAAAGCTGTTCAAGAAGCTGCTCACTGAAAAAAGGAGCTTGGACACGCCAAACAAAGAAGCTGCTGGTGGTCTCGGAAGACCATTTCTTATGGAAGTACGCAATTTGTAGGTAAGCGACAAACCAATCGTTGACACGGGGGTCCGAGGTCCATAGCTTCTGCTCTCTGAACCGCTGTTTTTTCCTTTCCCAGTTTATATGGTGCGTCTTTGTACACATACATACGTAGAAAAATGAAGCGTGGAAGAAGATAACCAGTGTTGTTGGTGTCTCTGGTGAGATAGGTCACTCAATAGCTAGCTAGGTTAGCTAGCATGCTAAGCAGCCAATAAAGCTAGCCACGAACGGAGTTAGCTTATCATACACATTCGCCAGTCAATAATGATGTGTGCCGTTAGGCTAGCTAGCTGTTCTGGACCATGTGACAACTCAAATGGCCTGAAACACGCCCACAAGTGACAAACGTGAGGGCAACGTAAGCAGCTTGTGGCCTGCTAGTGTGAACACAGGGTCAGCCTGAACTTGTGTGGAGGTGTGGATGCCGTGTATGTTTGGATGCCGTGTGTGCGTGTGTGTGTGTATATGGTGTATACTGTGTAGAGTGTATATTGTACGATGTGTGTATGTATCGTGTATATGTGGAGTCGTGTATATGGTGTATACTGTGTAGAGTGTATATTGTACAGTGTCTGTATGTATCATGTATATGTGGAGTCGGTGTGTATATGGTGTATACTGTGTAGAGTGTATATCAGGGGTCACCAATCTTATCCCCAAAGGGCCGGTGTGGCTGCAGGTTTTCATTCCAACCAAGCAGGAGCTCACCTGATTCTCCTTCTTGCTTGGAATGAAAACCTGTAGCCACACCAGCCCTTTGTGGATAAGATTGGTGACCCTTGGTCTATATCGTACCGTGTCTTTATGTATTGTGTATATGTGGAGTCGGTGTGTATATGGTGTATACTGTGTAGATTGTATACTGTAGTGTGTATATGCGGAGTCGTTGTATATATTGTGGACAGTCAGTTACATGTATATTGGCACCATAGTAATGAAACACAAACTGCGGAAACCAAATTCCTTGGTGTGTTACTTGGCCAATAAACCTGATTCTGATTCCCCACCACGGTAAAGAAATCTGAGTCAGCGCCTCTATAAAGAGCCGCTCACCATCAACCCACTGTAACGCCACTGAAATGCTGGATAAGTGGAGGAGTTTCCCTTTGCATCGTTCCTGTTGCTCCATTCATCATGAAAATGGTCTCCGAAAGTACAAACCCAAAAGGTCTGTAGTTCTGATATGAGGAGGATGACGATGAATGTGTTCACGTCACCACAGGAAAACCTCCTACAGTACGTCTGGTGTTGTATGGCCAGCGTTTCTTAATGACTAGAGTCTTTCTATTGATTGATCTCCCCTTGTTTTTCTCTCTAATTGCTTTCCTTTTCTTCTACGCCAAACATCCCGACCAGCTAGGAGTCGGGATTTGTTCACATGGACGTGAATACCTCGCTTGCGTCCCTCTGTCTCACACATACCGACTTGAAACCTGCCGTATTGGTGGAAACTAGCGCTATGAAGAAGAGAGTAAAGAGGAAGTGAGGTCAGAGTCATACTGGCGATTTTTTTCGCTCTGGGTAAGAACTCGGTGTACACACTAACCTCACGCAAACGCTAATGCATCAAACAGCAGAGGCTCATTATATACGTTACAAATTACGTCTGGAGCATAAACCATTATTAATATACAGTCCCCGATATACAGGCAGCGCTGAGTCTGAGCCGGCTCTGTGTTCTGAAAGTCAGGGGGAGATATCTAGAAGGCTATGTATAGATCTCTGGGCCACAGTTCGTTTATGGAAGTGATATAAGAGTGTCTGTTTCCTATAACAGCCCTGTGACTCTCTAACATCACTAAACGGCTAGTTCCTCTAAACAGGGGGACCGAGTCCATAGAGAGTCCAGCATGCTGCTCTAGTTAAGCAGTCACAGGTTTGTTTAAGATTCGTCATTTTGTCTTTGATTGACCTGTTTATTGTTTGTTTGTTTGTTTGTTTGGACCAGGTTATGTTACTGTAGTATTCATCTATATTTCTTTATGCTTATTTGTCCATTCTGTTATTTATTCATTCGTTTATTCGTGGACATATTTATGTGGGACACATTAAAGCACGTTTGTAATCTGATTTGTTTGTTTGTGTAGGAGATTATGAGATTAGCACGTCGTATACACCTGTACGTCTGAAAGTGTTTATCCACATTTGAGTACATCTCTACCTGCAGGGCTCTACAGTCAAATTAACCCATTCTTCTACCTCTATTTGTTTGTTTGTTTGTTTGTTTGTTTTTATAAGATCATATGATTAGCATGCTTATGCACACCTGTACGTCTGAAGTGTTTATCCACATCTGTATATTTGGGTACACCTCTACTTGCAAGGCTATTTATCCACAACAACCTATCACAACAGTGTTTGTTTGTTTGTTTTTTGTTTGTTTGTTTTGCTTTATCAGGTATCTGTATTCCATGAGCATGATGATATGTATCTAGATCTGTACATCTGAGGGAATTTAAAGCATATATTTGTTTTACTTGTTTATTTATTTGTTTGACTTGGTTATTTGTTTTAGTTTGTTTGTTTGTTTGTTTGTTTGTTTGTTTTGTGGAATTTTGATCTGAGATGCATTTTGGAGCTTTCTAAGATTAGAGCACTTGTGCACATCTGAACATACACAACTGTACATGAAAGGGTAATTAGCCATCTTTGTACATTCTGCTTGTATTTGATTGCTTGTTTTGCTTTCCTGTTCATGTGTAAGCTGTTTATTAAAACCGGATATATGAAGGTATTTAGGTGCAGTTGTACAATCTTCTAGTCTTTTATTTACTTATTTATTTGATTGTTTGTTTTGGTGGTTTGTTTGACTTGTTTAATGGATCTTTAGAAGATTAGAGCTCATTTGATGGTCATTTGAATGTATTTATGCCTCATTAATACATTGCTTTGGTTGGTTGGTTGTTTGTATGGTTGGTTGGTTGGTGGGTTGTTTGTATGGTTGGTTGGTTGGTTGGTTGGTTGGTTGTTTGTATGGTTGGTTGGTTGGTTGTTTGGATGTTTGGTTGGTTGGTTGGCTGTTTCGTTGTTTGTATGGTTGGTTGGTTGGTTGGTTGTTTGTATGGTTGGTTTGTTGGTTGGTTGGTTGTTTGTATGGTTGGTTTGTTGGTTGTTAGGTTGTTTGGATGTTTGGTTGGTTGTTTGGTTGGTTGGTTGGCTGTTTGGTTGTTTGTTTGTTTGGTTGGTTGGTTGGCTGTTTGTTTGTTTGTTTGTTAGGTTGGTGTATATATATATATATATAAGATGGCTATATGGCTATTAGGCATCTCTTTGCATTTGAGGATATTTACAACCAGCCCCCTGATAGTTCTTCAAAGGTTCTTCATACAATGGCTCTATAAAGAACAGATCTGAACATTCAACAGTGCAATGGTTCTTCAGATGGAGAATGTGATGTATACTATTCTATATAGCAATAGCAAGGGTTCTGCTATTGATACAGGCTTGACATTGTCACAGTAGCAGAACCCTTTCTGGTTCTATACAACACATTCTCCATCTGAACAACCATTTTACCATACAAAGAACCACCTAAGCATGCAGCGTCTAGACATCTTTACTAAGGAACCCTTGAGGAACCGTCATTTTAGGAGTGTAGACTTTAAAAAGCTTGAAAGCTTATACTCACCAAAACCACACTGAAGCGCTCCTCCAGTTCCTCCTCAGGGGGCATGGGGAGTTTCGGGGGAGCCGTTTTCCTCTTGGGTGTGCCGGGTGTGGGATTGGCCCCACCTGCCAAAGCCCGGCCATCTGAGCCCTCAGGCTGCTCCGGGCCACCGACCGCGTTGCCCATCACCACCTTCCGAAGGAATTCCAGGTTACCAGCCTCCAGACAATGGCAGTTCCCAGAACAAACTCTTTCTGACCAATCTCGGTCAGCCCACTACAGCAGTCCAACCTTTCCGAAGCTGATGACTCCACAATGCTCTCCAGATCAGTTAGGTCCGGGATAGAGGGCAGAGCATCTTTTCTATGACATGCTGTCAGATACAGCAAGAGTTGAGAAATCACGAAGAGGGGTCAAATTTACGACGACTAAGCGAAAAATAATCAAGCAAGAAAAAGGAGAGAAACCAAGACCTGTCCTACGTTGAGCAATCTCCTGTTTCAAAATGGAGGGAAAAAACAGCCAGACACATGCAAAAACCTGGGCTTGGCGAAAAGGGAACCAGAAATGGAGCCTACAATGCTAACATTCACTTTAAACACAATAGCGGTCCTTCAGGCAAAATGACTCCAGTCCTGAACGCCCTCCAGCTCCGCACTAAGGCTCAGTGTTGAATGTGCTCAGCGTTAGGCCTCTGTCTGCTCGTCTTCTTCTGCTGGCGTGCTGAGAGTGACGCGTGCTGAAGCATCCTTCTTCAGAACTTCTCCAGTGGCCGCTCGCCGATCAGCATCTCTGGAGATTCTCCTCCGAAAGCCCTGTTTGAAGAAACCTGTCCGAGCGCGCTCGTGTCCTGTTGCTTGAAAAGCCGTTTACCAGTGTTAGCTGGGAGGGTAGAACTGCAAAAGGAGGAAACCACAAAAAGAAAAGCAGAAGCACCAACGCTTCCTGAAACAGAGCGTAAGAGAAACCGAGAGAGAGAAAGAGAGAGAAGATTTAGTATAGGTGTACTTTTACAAAGGTGAAATTCACAAAGGTGTCCATTTCTGATGATACAGTGGCTGAGAAGGGTGATTGGCCTGGTAGCAGATCACTACAGATGGTCTTGTTTGTAACGGGGGGCCTGATTTACACACTTTTGACACATCTGAGTGCAATAACCTTACCTCAGGACGCCACCCTGTGGCACAAATATAAAATACATATACAAGAAATGTGATCGGAATAATAATCTAATAATAAATTTAAAAAATATCATGTAAATATTATAATATTATATTTATTATATTATACATATATATATATACTTCCCTCAAGACACACATTACCTCATGGCATATATATAAAATAATAATGTATCTAAAGTTTTAAAAGCTTACCTCAGGCCCATATATATGTACAATATAATCTAATTAATAATCTATATATATTATATATATTATTAACGTGCATATATATATATGTGTGTATATATATATGAAGATAGATAGACAGACAGACAAACAGATAGATAGATAGATAGATAGATAGATAGATAGATAGATAGATAGATAGACAGACAGACAGACAGACAGACAGATAGATAGATAGATAGACAGACAGACAGAGAGACAGTAAGACAGATAGAGAGATAGATAGATAGATAGACAGACAGACAGACAGACAGACAGACAGACAGACAGACAGATAGATAGATAGATAGATAGATAGACAGACAGTAAGACAGATAGATAGATATATAGATAGATAGATAGACAGACAGACAGACAGACAGACAGACAGAGAGACAGTAAGACAGATAGATAGATGCTGCCTCTCTCCTGTATCATCAGTAAACATGCCCATTTCTGTTCATGTCCATAAGTGTGCAGACGCCACACAGTTTTTCATTTCTGGTACACTTTATGAAACAAGTCGACTAAGTCTTTGTTTATCTACTATAATACACTGAACCCGAGTTTTCTTGACAGCGGAGGCCGTGTCAAATTAGGAAACTACATAAAATGTTCCTGACCCTTTAAATGGAGTGTGACCTCCATTACTACTCCGGCCCAGAGGTCACAGTGTGTTGTTTCCTCAGCTATAAAGGTTATTAGCCTGGAGCTCCCTGCTACCTGCACTGAGGCAAGATCATGAAAACCTGCGAATGTCTGAGGATGAGTCATTCAGTACTCATCATGGCATAATGGCAGAATCCCTCTGCTCCACTCTATGCTACTACATACTGATATGCCACAGTCCCTTACAAAACATCAGCATCAATCAATCAATCGATGTTTATTTGTATAACGCTTTTTACAACCAACGTTCTCTCAAAGCAGCTTCACAGAAAATCAGTTTAAAGTAAAACACTGAGTTAATGTACAGACATAGGAGGAAGGGGGGCGGGTCCAAGCCCACCTTGAGCAGGCCAGAGGCAACAGTGGCGAGGGAAAGGTCCCTTAGAAGAAGGAAGAAACCGCGAGAGGAACCAGGCTCAAGAACGGAACCCAACCTCCTCAGGTCGAACCCGGATGAGATACGAAAGACAGGAGAAAGGAGCTTAGAACTTCTATTAGATCCAGTCTGATTAGATCCAGTCTGATTAGAGCCAGTCTGATTAGAGCCAGTCTGATTAGTCTGAGTAACTGCACAGGTGGAGCCGACCCATAGATAGAGTTCATGATCAGAGCCAGACGCTGGACACTGTAGAGGTTGTGGTCATGCCAGGAGCTGGACTGGAGGAACAGGGCAGGAGACCCACAGTGGAGCTGATGCTCAGGTGCCTCTAGCTGCTCTGGGGGTTCTGATGTGATCACTCCGGAGAAATGTCATTCCAGTGCTTAACAAAGAAGAGGAAGGAAAAAGAGAGAGAGAGAGAGAGAGAGACTGATTAGGAGGACTAAGAGGTAGACATTGTAACTTGTTGTATGAATATCCCTCCCTCTCCAAGAGCATCTCTAATGGTGGAAAGCAGCACCAGTGTTAACTCTCATTTCTCCTCTATTTCTATCCCTCCTTTCGTTTGCTGCTGAGCGTGGTTTCTTGCCAAGAGCTTCAGCTGTCGTTGCATGAACTCTTCCTTCAACTGGCTACATCCTCTGAAATGATCTGGGTGCTATTCTATATGCTGGCATGTGTTATTGAAAATAGAATTACGTCAAGATTAGACTTTCCTGAGCGGTACAGTGAGACGGTTGGAGAGATTAACACCGCATGCACAGGTGTGTGTACCCCCAACCAGTCACTGCCTAAATCAGCCAGGCCAATTCCCCTCGCTGGAGCCTGGTGCGTGTCCTGAGTAAGAAACAGAACCAAGAGGATCCGTACACCCCCCCAGGCCCATCCAATCAGGCTGACCGCATGTCTCGGGACTGTGGGAGGAACCCGGAGACACGGGCAAACTCAGGAATGCCAGGCATCAAATCCAGGACTCTCTTACTATGAGGCCGATGCTTCCTGAGGCGCCCATGTGGGCACGCCTGCCGTGCGTGCATGGCCAGTCGCTACAACACTGTGCACCGAGGTTCTTCCTTTAACTTGTGCCACATGACATGTCGTTGTTGGGTTGATTGACATCACGTGGATGGGCTCACAGTCTGAAAGGGGATCGGTAGAGAGATTCAGCAGTTAGAAGTACCAACACAGTGACAACTCGTAAACCCCCCCCTCCACACATAAATGCCAAACCACTTTAAAACAGGAAAATGAACCCCACCAACTTCCTGCTGTACCACAAAGAGATAACGGACCCACGTATACACATGAACATGGTCTACTTTGCGATGCCTATGACGCGTGTTGGTGACACATTTTAAGGGGGTTTAAAGTCGTTGTTGTTTTTTATGCATTTCAGGGACAAATTCAGTGGATTCCAGCAGTCAGGAGTCGGGAGTCCATTCTGGAAAACCGGAGCGCCGGCATGCTAGACTAGTCATACCTCAGCAATATCCAGGCAGCAGTGCTGCTCATGGGACTGATGGCAGACTCCATGCTACAGTGACCCACTGCAACATATCACCAGGAAGTTCTTGTGTCTGCCTTTCCCCGCTCCTCCCTCTTCACTCCTTACCAGTCTTGATGAATCATCAGCATCAACATCCCTCCCTCTCCAAGAGCATCTCTAGTGTTTGCTGTGTACTCAGGACACGCACCGGGCTCCAGCGAGGGGAATTGGCCTGGCTGATTTAGGCAGTGACTGGTTGGGGGTACACACACCTGTGCAAGCGGTGGAGTGGGAGTCGGGAGTCGATTCTGGAAAACCAGAGTGCCGGCATGCTAGACTAGTCATACCTCAGCAATATCCAGGCAGCAGTGCTGCTCGTGGGACTGATGGCAGACTCCATGCTACAGTGACTCACTACAATGTTTCACCAGGACGTTGTGGTGTCCACCATCATGTCCTCCACTTCCTCCCTGTACTCTCCCAGAGCATCTCCAGCGGTGGAGAGCAGCAACAGTGTCAGATCGAATTTATATCATTTCTTTTGTTTGCTGCTGAACATGGGTTCTTGTCCAGAACTTCGGCTATTACCTCTTCGAATACGCTATTGGGGCAGAAGCACTACGTCTTCACCCTCTCATGTTGGACTGATTCCACTCCCACGGTGCTATAGTGACTCACTATCATCTCTTCAGGTTCTTTAAGGCAAGAAAATGAACCCCACCAACTTCCTGCTGTACCATATCGTGATCTATCTGACCCCCTAATACATATGATTATGGTTTATGATGCTTATGACACATATTTGGGACACATTTTAAGGGGGTTTATTGTTGTTTCACTCAGGCATCAAAGTTACGGATGTAATAACTATCTGAGAAGCAACTTTCAGTGGCATTAGGTGGACGCTTTGGTGACCTAAAGTCCAGAGAGACTATGCAAGTTTCTCGAAGCTGACGCAGTGCACCTCAAACCATGCCGATGGACTATATATATATACAGCTCTGGAAATAAATAAGCGACCACTCCAGTTTCTTTTTAAATCAGCATCTCCACATGTGCAGCAGGTTTTTAGTGAGGAACTTGGCTCTTGGAAGGTTGGGTTCTCCTTTACTGGCAGATACAGTGAGCGTCTGGTTCATAAGAACAAGGTCAAGCAGCAAACACACAGGACAACACAGCTACAGACTGGCAGAGGGCCAAACCCACTTTCTACTGACCGCGCTGAGCGCCACCTCATTCCACCGTCCCTTAACCACCTTAAGATGACCTCAAGTGACCTACAGACAGACTGGTGAGCGGTGGCTGGGGTGAACCGCACAGCGAGCATGGTTCTAAAAACAGGCTTCTGGAGGTCATTAGTGATTTTCTAAATAAACAGATCTAATACAATATCTGATCTGGAGTTTGGGAGACATGGTTCCAGTAGTGTAGAGAATCAAACAGAACTGAGGAACTGAGGGATTCTGGTCCAACACCAACCCAGAACCTGTACACCTAGAGACGCTGATCATTTACAGGTGGTCTCTTAATTTTTTCTCCATAGCTGTGTATATATATATATATATATATATATATATATATATATATATATATATATATACATACATATATATATATATATATATATGTACCCAGCTCTTTTCAGAGCAGTCTGTCTCCTGAACCAGCAGTGACCGGTCACTAGGGGGCGCTGCTATCCACCCTGCTATATGTCATCCTCCTCTCATCCCGTGATCTTTATGTTCATCCCAAAATGACGGAGCCCAGCGCGTCGCCGGAGGATCCCTGGCAAAAAGTAGGCAAACTAGCGAATAATAACCACATTAATTCCTTCTAGTTTATTTTTCTGGATGGTCTGAGCACTACATGAGGCACAGCGCAGGCTGGAATCAGCTGCTTTCGCTTTAAAGTTAGCTGGCTGGCTAAAGCCGAAAGGAAAAGTTGGAGCTAGCCTAGCTATCTTTGTCTTTAGCTCCCTGTTTAGCTAGCGTTAGCCTGGCCCTTGATAATACAAGACCTTGAGAACCTGTAAGACACTTGTCCGCAGTTTTGTTCAGAATATACACTAAGCATTCAGAGCATATATCCACCTACATGTGTATTATCTAGGAAGAAAGAGTTGGTACGAAGCGCAAGTTAGCTTCTTGTTCGAATTCTCCGGTCCACCTTAAATGGTGCAGCTGTTCCGTTCTCTCGCCTGAACAGGCTGTAGATTGGGCGGCTGCGTTTAAGGCATTTAAGGTGGACTTGAAAATTGTACTAGTCCGCTAACTTTAGCGTTCCTGAGTTGCTTGTTGTTAAACCCCTATTAGACTTGCATGACGTCCTAAGTTTCTAATAACGTCCTCAGTGTTGTCTGTATTACAAGTTGGACCTTCTTGTCAGAAATAGTATACCATGAGTTACCGAAGCACTCGGTAACAAGTGAGCTACCGTGAAGCTAAGCTAATTTAGCTAGCTAGCTAACTTGACAAACTTTTTAGCTAGCACAGCTCGCTAACGCTACACGGGATGTTTGTGCTAGATGACCGATGGCCTCCTTCACGTTCTGCTTCATCGCTCCACCTTAAAAGGTGCTGCTGTTAATATACCCTCGCCTGTACAGGGACGGCTGCGTTTAAGGTGGACTGGAAAAGTAGAAGAGGCTGCTAACGTCAGCATTCCTGAGTTGGCTATTGCTAAATAGCTAATAGGCGTAACTGACGTCTCAAGTTTCCTTAGAGGTCCTAGTTGTTTTTGTGAAGTGTAAGTTACACCTTCTGGAGACCTTAAATGATGCACCTGGATTTAAGGTGTACCGAGGGATCAACAAGTTTTAATGTCTATGGATTTAGAACGGGATCTCATAAAAGCTCCTGTAGGTGTAATGTGTGGGTGTCCCAATACACTCGTCACCAGAAGGAGGTGTGGGATTGCAGTGCTGTTGGGAAGGAAGATAAAGGTGACCAAGATCAATAACTGGTGATAAATTTAGACGGATATGATGAATATTTATTGAGCTACACATACAGAAGTCTGTCATTCAGTATGGTGTTGGGCCCCCATGTTTGCTAACCCAACACGCCAGACGTCTCGGTATGGAGCTGTAGAGGTTCCTAATGGTGTCCTGTGATAATCCATCCCATGCAGCTTGAATATCCTCACTCAGTTCCTGCAGATGGTGCGGTAGGGGTGGAGGTGGAGGGACACCAGGCTTTTGGATGTGTGACACGTGACATCAAACCATTCATCTCGGTGCGGACCACGGTGCCTCCACACACAGGTTCATTGGATGTCTCCACCAAGACTAAAGCGGGACTCGTCAATGAAGACGACCCGCTGCCATTCTGAGTCACTCCATGACAGTCTGGCACGGCACCATTGCAGTCTTTGGTGACGGTGACATGGTGTTAAGGACAGTCGTCGTAACGGTCTGCGTGCATGTAGACCTGCGTGGTGCAGCCGTCTGCCGGTGGTGCTGGCACTAACAGGATGACTCATGGAGACATCACTGCTCACTAAAGGTCCTCAATGGTGGCTGTTGGGTCAGTCAGGTACAGAGATAAGGCCCGTCCTTGCTTACGTCACATGCATGGCCAAGTGTGAAACTAGTAACCAAACATTTTTAGTGTTTGGTGGTGCCGACCAATCAGAAATGCTGCTGAAGGTTCCTCTTAAATAAAGTTAAATATAAAAAAGGCAGTATTGGAAAACATGTTGACTGTATTTGAAATGGTTTACTACATACTACTCGTGTACTAAATCTACCTAAAAGTAGTATGTGAGTAAACTGAAGATCTGTAGTGCACTGGAGATACCCGGATGGTGTTCTACTCTAGTCAGAGGTTCTAGTATACAGGTGGAGCTATCTTCATGGTGTAGTGCATCCCGTCATGCATTGCGGCCTTACCAGCTCTCAGCCTGCTAAAACCAGAGAAAATGGCGGCGGGTAACACTGGGTAGCTAAACGCAGAGTATAAATGTGGGTGTAGTTATTGTAGTGGGGGGGGTGTTCATCAGAATGAGCCTCAAAGTTAAATATACAGGTCTGAAGATTAATAAACGATGAACTCGCTTTAGAGGATCGGTTTTACAGAGAAACAGCTGAGAGTAGCTAACAGCTAGGCTAACCGTATCTCAGGGGAGCTGAGCAGCGTTAGCAGCAGCTAGCTCTAAACAGTGGATACAGTACTAACAGCTCTGAGGTAAATGTGGGTGTAGTGATTGTAGTGGGGTGTGTGTTCATCAGAATGAGCCTCAGAAGGTTTAAATATACAGGTCGTAAGATTAATAAAAGATGAACTCTCTTTGGAGGTTCAGGTTTTAGAGTGGAATAGCCGAGGGGAGCTAACAGCTAGGCTAACCGTATCTCAGGTGAACTGAGCAGCGTTAGCAGCAGCTAGCTCTAAACAGTGGATACAGTAATAACAGCTCTGAGGTAAATGTGGGTGTAGTGATTGTAGTGGGGTGTGTGTTCACCAGAATGAGCCTCAGAAAGTTAAAAATACAGGTCTGAAGATTAATAAAAGATGAACTCGCTTTAGAGGATCAGTTTTAGAGTGGAATAGCCGAGGGGAGCTAACAGCTAGGCTAACCGTATCTCAGGTGAACTGAGCAGCATTAGCAGCAGCTAGCTCTAAACAGTGGGTACAGTAATAACAGCTCTGAGGTAAATGTGAGGTAACTGGTCATGTGACTGTATTAGTATACTACACTGTAGGTCAGAACTTGTTACTGTACTGTATACCACACACAGGGGGCGTATACAATGTGCGGTACATACTACTACAGTATGTAGTGTGCCGTTTCGAATGCAGCCGTTGAGTCATGTTGTCCTCTAAGAGTCTTGTTGAGTCTTGTTTTGCTTTTCTGCCTTTAGGGGAGGAGAATATGGGTTTCACGGTTTGACCGTGGTGATGTTTAGATGGCTGCTGAAGTCACGTACATCCAGAGAAGCGTGTTATTAGCAGCCAAGTTGTTTTCGAGAGGGGGAAAAGATGATACTAGATTGTTAGCGTTATCAGCAGATACTCCAGGTGAAGTCGAGCCACTCCTGCTGTGGACATGGCAACCCCATGGCTCCTATCGCTACGGCTGTAAAGAGATCAGGAGTGGATTTCTTTACACTGAACGATTTCACGCCACACCCTCTTGACATCTGAGTGATTCGGGAAGTTTAAAAACGTGCGGTGAAATGATTGATCGCGGTAACAATACAGTAGGACCATACTGCCCGGTCAAAACTGCAGCCGTTGTGCGCGGCGTGCCTACTTAAAGTGAATGCCCTTTCACGGTGACAGTGCTTTGTTAACTAATAAACCCTCACTGCCTGCCATGGCTGGGTGTTTATGGTTGTTTATTTAGGACATATCACGGTAGGGAGTATTGCTGTCCCAGATGCTTGATGTGCCAGGTGTGTAGGTGTGTTAGCTTTCTGTGCTGGTTGGTGGTTTATGTCTCTGTGTGTGTCTCTCTCTCTCTCAGTCCTTCCTGGTGAGGGAAAGAGAAACAGAGCACTGAGCACAGTCATCACTGTCCTGTTGTTTTGAAAGAACTAATCCGATTGTGTTTTTTTATTCTTTGTCTTGAACTTCGTCTCGGCATGGCTCAGCAGACGGACGGCACTTTTAGTGACAATGGCTTTGACCACAGTAAGTGCTGAAACCTTACTTTACACTTTATGATTCTCTGTTGTCTTAAACCAATATATTGTTGAAGTCCAATGATAAACTTGTATCTCCGTTTTTGTTTAATTTTAACTTTTGAACCAGCTGCTGGTTACACTGTGTGAACGTTTCGTGATGAATGGACCAAAATTGCTTGGAGAAAGTCTGGTTCCATTCACTTACGTTAAAATTAAGCTAGCTTCCTGCACTCTCCTGTAAAAAGTAGCCATGTTGGAGATTCTTGTTTTCCTTTGGACAGCAATAATATCCAGTAATAACTCTCATAAATGGAGTTTACATAACTCAGATGTGTACGTTATGTTCACAGGTTACACTGTGCATAATAATATTGAGTCAGGAGCTAATAAAACTGGCTAAAATATGGCATGTCTGTGCATGCTGCTGCAAGGCACCTTGTACATCCAGGCATAACGATTTCGAAAGTCAGACTGGATTCCATAAGTGTTTTTTTTATTTTTTTATTTTTTTTTTCTTTCTCTTCTCAGACCCCTTCATATATCTATGTATTAATGTCACAGGTATAAAAATAACTCTCACAACTCTGTCTGTTGGACTCTTATTGTAGAAACATTGTACGGCATTCATTAAATTATGATGGCAGTAGTTTATAAATCACTCGCATCCTTCTCATTGAGTTTTTACTGGATTTATTTTATATATTTTTTTGAGTTGTGTTTCAGTCCGTTCGCAGTTACCAGATTCATCCGCTTGCATCCATCCACCCGAAGCTGAACCCACGTTACACTTACTTAAAATTTCTTTACATTAAAGGAGCAATGTGTAAGATGAGACAACCTGTCTCCAAACAAAAGGGGGCAGGATATCACCAGGAAGTTGTGGTTTCCACCGTTCCTTCCTCCTCGTCCCTCTTCACTTCTTACCGTATTAGACATCAGCATCAGTGTTGACTCTCCTTTCGCCTTTGTTTATATCACTTAGTTTGTTTGCTGCTGAACGTGGTTTCTTGCCCAGATCTTCAGTCGTTGTTACGTTTACTCACCTTTTCATTGGCTACCTGCTCGACTAACTAGGAGCGGCACATTCAATATGGTTGATAAGTGGCTAGAATACGTTGCTGGGCCAGCAGCGCTAATTCTTCACCCTCTAATGTTGGACTGATTCAACTGGACTGCAGTGACTCATTATTAGGTATAGAGTGGTATAACGATACAGGATGAGCCAAGGCTAGATCAGTAGATCTTTCTGCAACACCATACATGGATGTCTCTGATGCTCCGTCAAAACTGTGCTTCAAATTCTGTTAAAAAGAAAATCTTGCATATTGCTCCTTTAACTTGTATTAAAGTTATGAATATGAAGTGCAGTATATTTAAAATATAGAATTTCATATTTATCTAAAATATATATGTAAAATTGCATCACTTTATTCTGTGTATCTGTTTTAAAACATACCGAATGGTTATTAGTTGGCCACCGTTTGTTTGGCCTGTGCTATGCTGTTATGTTCAGTTGGTGGGTTGTATTCAAGCAATGTCACAATCCTCACTGGCAGTGTGCTCATTATAAGTCTAGTGTTGTTTTGTTTCCTCATAAGCAGGTTTCTTCGCTGAGAGCACTCGGAAAGAAGCTGTGGTCTCCAGAGCCAACAGTATAGGATCCACCAGTGCCTCCTCGGTACCGAACACAGGTGCTTGTTTCAGGTTCATCCTCCTGTTTTTGTCTCCGGTTAAAGAGAAGAATCCAGTCTGTGCACTGAAAGACTGGGAAGCATTTTAAACCCGTCTGTTCACTGCTGGCTTCTTTCTAAAATGGCAGTGTTTACCAGAAGCCTGTTTGCACTGTCGACGGCCACTTTCATACAGACAGCTGAAAGTATAGCTCGTCTAAACAGACGCTCTGTTCTCATTGTAAACGAAAATGATAGTTTACATCCACTCAAGCACAAGCCAAGTGAATGTATGCGTCTTACTGGTCTTACTGTCAGTGCGCCGTTGGGCTGAGCTGAAGATAAAGCATGAGGCTTTTAAGACCGCTGGCAACAGATTTGATTTACCTTTTATATAAAGAAAAGGAATGGAAAACAACAAAAAGGAAAATATTCCACCACATATATTAAAGGGCACATGCCGTTCTAATTTAAATATTTGGTTTATGTAAACGTTGTTAAAGGGCACATATCCTGAAGAGTATTTTTCCCCTTGAGATCCACTTTGAATTAGTATTCAGGTGCCGAAAATGATTTTTGCGTGACCTCTTTTTGTTAGGAGTAGTTGTTACTGTGCTATTAAGACTGATGATATATGATCAGTGAGCTCTGTTGTGATTGGCTGCCCTGTATTGTGCCTCATTCATCAGAAAGCATTTAGAATTGAAACACTTAAAGAGCTTCAGTAAGGACGAGTGGAGCTTTTGAAGGAGGAATAAGTGGGTATATGTAAGTTTACATTAAGGCATTTAGCTGAGGCTTCTATCCAGAGCGACTTACAGGTAGGCCAGTGTACTGTTAAGAGTCTTACCCAAGGACTCTTATTGGTGTAGCTCAGCATTTGCTGCCTAGACTGGGATTCGAACCCTGTCTCCTACATGAGGTGGTAGTTCTCTGGTGGGTAATGGTGTTAACCGCTGAGCCGCACCAACCATAAATGAGTGGCATGGCAGGAACACAGAATTAATTAAAAAAAATTTTTTTAAATCTTTAGTCAACGACTACCCCGTCTGGGGTGTGTACTACTTTCACCTTCATGAAAACTTATTTTTGTGTATCCGCCTATCCACCAGTTTTTTTAGCCCAGACTGATTTTTTGAATACACAGAGCGGCACAGCAGAAAACGGGCTGTTTACATACATTATTCTTGAAGCCATAGAATAAGTTAGCTTGTTTAATGCTAATGCTAAAAAGAGGTTGGAAAACGTTCATGTGTTTTTGGTACGGAAAGCCACACAGATTCCAAAAGGAAATATGAGATATGGGCCCTTTAAACATTCTGAGAAGCCTGGGCTGGAACGCAGCCATAGCATTTTCCACAGCGGGACAGTTATGTAGTTGACGTCTGATTTCCATTTTGGTTTTATGCCTCAGATGACGAAGACAGCGACTACAGACACGAGACCACCTACAAGGACTCGTATAAAGACCGCCGGAGACAAGCACATACGCAGGCTGAGCAGAAACGCAGAGATGCTATTAAGGTACAGGAAACGGGAGCATCTAAAAGAGGCTGAGGACAGAGAAACTGAGATGCTTGTTGAATAAAGAAAAAATGGAAATAACCAGGAATGATAATCCTTAATCCAGGAATAGTCCATCAGTCCATGGTGTGCATACAAAAGTTAGGGTAAATTGAGCAAGAAATCATGATCTAAAGAATGAGAAACTAATGCACAGGTCAGATTTTTTTTTTTTTTTTATGAACACCATAAAGAAACTTCATGGGGTTTTAATTGGATTATTGTGTTGGATTATTAATTACATATCATATTTTCTAATTTGATAGTTTGTTTTAGTTGGCCAAGTCGATTAATTGTCGAACCCCAATTTCCAGTCAGTTTGGATTTGCTAATGTGGCCCGGCCCAGTGCTCAACATTATACGGTAAATCTAAAATTCCATCTGTATTCATTGTTGCCAACTTTCTGAAAATGCAGAAGAACACGTTTGTGGCTGGTTACGCATTGGACAGATGCTTACGATATTAAACGATTTTGTTTTGTTTTATTAAACTTTGAGCACTGTATGTACGAGGAACAATTCCATCCAAAAAATTGATGCTGGAGGAATACTGCATTCCAAGCAACCACAGCTGTCGTTTTGAATAAATTGACCATTGTTTCACAAATAAGTAATATTTAAATCTTTCTTTTTTGGATTCGGTACATTGCACAGAATTTACAGCTGGTAATTTATTAGCTCTTCAGCTGGATTAGCTCTGCTATTATAACACAAGTCTCATTTACAAACTACTGTTTAAAAAAATATGTTCTTAATAAGTGTTAATGTTTAATATGTTTTTAAATAAGTTAAATAAGAATTTGCCTGTGCTCTAAAATATTAGCAAAATTCTCTTCAATACTTTAAAATGTGTTAAATATATAATAAACCAACAACAATAATAAACAAAACAATAATAGTTATTATAATTAATATCAATATCAATAATCATCACCATATTGTTATCATTAACAACAAAATAATAATAAATAATAACAGTCAACATTATCACCATTATTGTTATTGTTATTATTATTATTATTATTATTCACTACATTAAAATGTGTTATATAATATAACAATAAAACTAACAATAATAAACAAAACAGTAATAATTATTATAATTAATAATTACAATACCAATAATCATCACCATATTGTTGTTATTAACAACAAAATAATAATAAATAATAACCGTCAACATTATCACCATTATTGTTATTATTATTATTATTATTATTATTATTATTATTATTATTATTATTATTCACTACTTTAAAATGTGTTATATAATAATATAACAATAAAACTAACAACAATAATAAACAAAACAATAATTATTATTATAATTAATAATTACAATATCAATAATCACATTATTATTATTGTTATTATTGTTTTGTTGTTGTTATTATTGTTATTATTATTATTAACAACAACAAAATAATAATAAATGATAACCATCAACATTTATTTTTACTATTATTATCACCATTATTATTATTATTATAATTATTCACCTGATGTTTTCTTATACTACTACTAATAGTTGTGGTAACGGAGAATCACGTTCACAAGTATGTGTTTAAATAGTGTATATGACACAGTTTACATTCATAATCTAATAAAATATGGGACACCAATTTCCCCTCATGTTCATTAACCCTGCCATATATCTGATGTCCTCAGGTTAATTTGAGGCCCCTGGGTTAAGATGATTTAGTTAATGGTCCTTGGAGAACTCTGGGAAGGGATGAATAGATGCAGTTGTCCTGTGTATTCAGTGTGTTCACTACGTCCAGTTCAGCACTAATAACCTGTTTGAATGCGTTTGGTTTGTTTACCTGCAGAAAGGCTATGATGACCTGCAGTCTATAGTCCCTACCTGTCAGCAGCAGTCTGAGTTTGCCATGGCCACACAGAAGATCAGCAAAGCCACAGTGCTGCAGAAAAGTAAGAGCTACTGCAGATCACACTGACTACTCCTCAAGCATGAAACTGGAGTGAGCTGGAATTTATTTTCAGAGCTGTATATCAAAAGATCTGGAAAGCGGTACATTACTGGCATTTCAAGCAATGAAATAAATATTATTCCAGCAGCTACATCAGTATATTAGTCTCTAAATATTTGCACCAGTGTTTCATCACTCAATCACTGCAGCTTTCTGTTAGGTATTTAGACACTGTACATCACTATTACTGTACATCCATTTTCATGTTTCATTCTACTGTATGTACGTTTAACTCAAGTAAACTAAGAGCACCGCTTTGTAGTTGACTAATTGGCTGCTTGGTTCTGTGTCTAAGTGCTTTGTCCGTTTGTGTGTTCTTGCAGCTATAGACTACATCCAGTTCCTTCATAAAGAGAAGAAGAAGCAGGAGGAGGAAGTGTCCACACTCAGGAAGGAAGTGATGGCTCTGAAGATTATGAAAACGTGAGTAAGGTTCACGGGGCGTGGTAGAGCGAGCAAGAGGTTAGGAGCTAAAGCATATTGCGACGTAAAGTGCTGAAACCCTGTTACTTCCAGTTAGCTTAAGGAGTTAACGGATATCAAGTGAGGATAGGCTTGACATGGGAGTCTAAAGCTATGAGTGAACTCATACACCGGTGTGGGATTTATGGAATAAAGCCGGTCTCCAGGACCTTTTGTGTGCATGCCAATGCTGATACATGCACATTTATGAAACGTAGAAACCAGTGCCACAGACAGAGTCTGGAACTGTATCCTACATGTTCTGCACTCCTAGAAAACGGCCGGTACTGGTTTCAAATCCATTCTGGCCAGTGTGCCCATTGCCATTTGATTCTGATATCACTGCATTCAGATGTTGTGCTTTTTGTCTAATGCTTTGTAGTTTGGTGTGGAATACTACACAAAGGATTTATATTAGAACTGCATTTTCCAGATATCTAGCTTTAAACTAATATTTAAATAAATCTGTATAATGTGAGATGACTGTATAAGTAGGCTGTCTCAGCGACAAGATACAATTGAGATTCTCAACGAATTAGCAATAATCTGTTGTCATTTGCAGAATTAAAAAATGAGTCACCTCGTGTGTTTAAGGGTGTAGTAACTTCAGGCTCCTGCAGATGGTGCTGCACGAGAATGATGGGGCTATAAATCCCTTTTTGCGGTGTGAGTGCCGGGATCTATAGATTGGGAAGAGGTGCTACAGTGCAGGGAATGTCTCGTTCCATGTGTGGAAAGATGTTAATGATTGGCTAAAGGGAGTGACTGCATGTGGGCGTGGCCAAAGACCATAGTGTGAGGAAGTAGCTGAATCTGCAGGTGTATGGAAGCGTACCATCATACGGGTCCATCAGCAGTGGCTAAAATCCCAGTTTACAGGGAATTCTTCTCGGAATTGTGCCAGGGAAGGCATCCACCAAATCTGGCCCAACTGCCAGATGCAAGAGTGTCTGAACATTGATGTGGCTACATCCCGAATCTTGCCCAGTCCAGGCCAAATCCAATCCCAGCTGTTATTAGTTCTTGTTTCGGTATTACACAGTGTTAGGTAGGTGACAGGTGACTTGTATTTTGGCCAGTGGGCTTAAAATTCATATCCCTTATTCTCCTGCTGTTCGCACCACTACAGACAGACACTGTAGTTTTTTTGCCTTTAGAATTTCTTAATTTTTAGACTTAGATTTTAACTTGTGGTTTATCTATATTTGGTACAATTAAAAAAAAAAATTGAAATCTGAAAGCCTATGGTATGGTAGGAGCTTATTACTTAATTATCTATCAAATCATAATTAATAGCAGCCCTAATATCAAGTACCATTGTTACGGCTCTGACAGCAGGCCTTTTACAGCACTGCTGGGTTTGGCTGATGTCTCTCTGCACAAGTGCGAGAGGGCTTCTCCCATCAGGCTTGTCTGGTTGTGTTTGGCGGGACATGAGAAGGTTTCGCCTGACCCTCACACTCACTGAGAGGCAGATAACACCACCAACCCACCACCCACCAAGAGCTCAGCAAGAACCAGGACACAAGCAATCAGACTAAAGGTCACTGTGATGCAGTGGAACAGAAGCACTATGGGTTCACTTGTTTCCTATTGATTTGGGTTGTTTGGGTGTTCCAGTGACTCTGTGGTGGAAAAATGCTGAAGTGGTTTGGCTCGTTCATTGTAGAGCAGCGTCAACTTCCTGAACAAAACATGCTAAGGCGAGCTGAAAATATGGGAGGAATGAGGGATGAATAAACCACACATAGACAAGTGCAGGCCAGTATGGCTGTGGGTTAGAGTTTGGGGATCGGCCCTGAGGGAGAACCTGCAGTTTGCTTTTTGTTGGTTAAAGGAAACTAGGGTTTGCAGGGCTCTAGACTAACTTTTTGAACTGGTTGCACTGGTGCGCCTAATGTTTTTTTCTTAGGTGCACCAGCACCAAAGTTAGGTGCACCCAAATTTTCAACTGCATCACTCTTAGAACAGCAGTTTTACATGTTCACTTTTTCTTTTCTTTTTTTAAATCACTGTTCATATAGGCAATATTGACTTGTAAATGATTAACTAACAATGTGGTCAACATAAAGTGCTTTATTTGAAGCACAATTCTACAGTAAAGGTAACACTTGGGCAGTGCATTTGTCGGGCATGTAATGTGTTTGATAGACGCGTTGTGCTTTGTCAGCGCTTCAATTCTAAATGTATTAGAACCAGTCACAAACGCACTACTGCCGGCCATGGTCTTCCCACACTCCTTACAGTCAGTGCAGGCTGTGACTCGGAGTCGATCGTATGTGGCTAGTTATCTGATGCTGTCTCCGGACCAGGGCTCGACATAACCAACGCTCTGACACGGAGCCATCAGCCTCCCAGGTTAACAATTTTCGAACGGACCAGGCCTGAACTTAACATTCTTAACCAAAATGTTGTAAATCATTCTTTTCGTAGTTTCTCGTCATCCGCAGCTACACCCGCTCTGTTTATCTGACGGGCCTAGGCTACTCCCCGCTCTGTCTGACTGCTAGTGTTGTGTCGTTCGCGAACGATTCGTTCGAAACTGCTGTGTGGTCTGTGAATCACTGAATCACCCGCGAATCTGGTGGCGGAGACTCTCATTGCGAGGGAACTGTACTTGCTCAGTAATTCGTTCAGTGAACTGAGGGCTCCCGTTCACTCACTGATTCGTTTACTGAACGTACTATCACTCAGTGCTGACGGCGCTCCGGGGTCCCGCCCTTCGCTATCTTTGATTGGTTTAGACCACGAAATGGGCCTGATGTGTGTCTGTTTTTAACCACAGGGAGACTTTCAGAGTCGCGAAGACTTTTTCATTTTTTCCCCCTATCAAATTGGTCGCACTCTAGAGCCCTGGTTTGAATGGGTTTGCAAATGAATGGATCTCTATGAAAGGACCAAGGGTGGGTAAAGACGGACGTGCCCGGGTCAGACCAACTTTGAATATGTGCTCGGCGGGCTGCCCCAAGATGGTGTAAGTGAAACAATGTCTATCGGTTGAGTAGAAGTACAGTAGATGGGTGTGTACTCTTCTATCCCATTCATTCTTAATGGGAAAATATTCCAGAAAAAATAAAAATTTTAATAAATGTTTTTGAGAGACAGAAATTGTTCGGAAATCAAGCTGAACATTGCAGAGCTGGAATGATGTCGATATCTCAAACAGCAGCACTAGTCAGGGGGCAGAAATATAGAAGACGATGACTTTTAAATATGCATGCCTCTATGGCCCATATCATGGGAACTCCAATGTGCCTCGTCATTCCGAACCTATGTCCGTACATGGCGACTAAGCTGAAACTGCTCTTTTGGTGTCCGTTTTTTGGGATGAAGCCAGTGTGTCTCTTAGTATTCCGTAAATTTCTCCTTTCTCGTGGTGAACTAGCCGGGCTGTAGTTTCGGTCCCGCTGTGTTTGTGATGATGAGGCTAACAGCTCAGATACAAACAGACGATGAGAGCAGGACGTGGCTTGTGACCCACTTTAGCAGCAGCGGCGTTTGCGTTGGCGACAGCACCCTGCAGCTCGCTGAATTAATGGAACAGACAGATGAGGCAGGGGGTGCTGGTCTTTGCTTCACAGCTTGATTTAGCCAAAAGGAAAGCATCCAGCTTAATAACAGTCCATTCTGAATGACCTTTTTAAAGTGCCGCTCTGAGGCTCTGTTAATCGGTACCACCGTTACCACCACCCGCTTCAAACGTGACTCGTAGAGGGCGGTATTAGCGGTTTGGTTTTGCTATAATTGTACTGTATAATGATGCACTTTTATTAATTATGCAGATTGAGTATTATATTCCACATCAGCAGAATAGGGTCTGCACTGGCGTCTGTGCAGTCAAGTAATGAAAATTATGGCCAGATGATTATGAAATATCTTGTACTTACAATACCAGATGTGGTGTATACTGAGTTTTTAATATCTGCACTCTTTCAACAGAATTTCTCCTCACTTTTTTGGTGCAGGATGAGTAAAAGACAAATAACACACTCACTCTCTCTCTCTCTCTCTCTCTCTCTCTCTCTCTCTCTCTCTCTCTCTCTCTCTCTCTCTCTCTCTCTCTCTCTCTCTCTCTCTCTCTCTCTCAAAGAGGGAGAGTGTATAGGAGAAAGGAGTGAGAGAAAGAAGTGAGAGTAAAGGAATTAAAATGAGAGAGGAAGTGTAAGAGGGGAGAGAGAAGGAAAAGGAGTGAAAAAGAATAAAGGAATAAAAGAGAGGGAGTATAGGAGCGAGAGAGAGAGAGTAAAGGAATTGAAGAGGGAGAGTGAGAGAGAAAAGGAGTGACAGTGTAAATGAAAAGAATATAGTATAGAGCGAGAGAATAAAGGAATAAGAGAAGGAAAAAGGACTGTGAAAAAAGAATAAAGGAATAAAAGAGGGAGTATAGGAGCGAGAAAGGAGAGAGAGAGTAAAGGAATTGAAGAGGGAGAGTGAGAGAGAAAAGGAGTGACAGTGTAAATGAAAAGAATATAGTATAGAGCGAGAGAATAAAGGAATAAGAGAAGGACTGTGGGGGAGAGAAGAGAAGGAAACGGAGTGAGAGAGTAAAGGAATAAAAGGGAGTATAGGGGAGAGAGAGAAAGGAGTGACAGTGTAAATATATATATATATATATATATATATATATATATATATATATATATATATATATATATATATATATATATAATTAATTATTATTTTTTTAAACCTATACCAGTTTGCTACTGTAAATCCAAGAGTCCCGTCGGTTAAAACGAACTTATTTGTCCGTTTCTTCTTGATTTATATGAATATGTAATGCATATGTGAGTGTAGTGCTTTAATTATCACGGTCATTTATGTCACAATATGCTTTTCTGAGTATGTTACGAATATTGTCAGAACTTAAAAGCAGCTCCCATCTGCATGTTTGATTTCAAAACGAGGATATCAGTGTCCTATTTAATTGGATTTAGTGCAGCACATTGATGTTGAATACAAATAATTAAATTCATAGTTGTTTTTTTATGTAGCACAACTGCATATGTCGGTTGAAAACAGTACTGTGATATTTGATGCTTCATGAGTTATGTACAGCCCTGTGATGATAGTTTCTGATGTCCAGCTCTGAACGTAGTTTTGACCTCTTGTTCCCGTGTTTCTGAAATGTTTTGTACAGCAACTATGAGCACATAGTGAAGGCCCACCAGAATAACCCTCAGCAGGGCAGCGAGCAGGTTTCGGATCAGGTGAAGTTCAGCGTGTTCCAGAACATCATGGACTCTCTGTTCCAGTCCTTCAGCACCTCTGTCTCCGTCAGCAGTTTTCAGGAGCTGTCCGCTTGCGTCTTCAGCTGGATTGAGGAGCACTGCAAACCTCAGGTAACCTGACACCACGCATGCTTTTCCCGAGACCCGGTCTAAACCTCGTAGGCTCTGCTCACAGAGGAACATGGGCCCTCTGATGTTTAGTGTATGCTAAGAAGGCTGCTTAAGACCTGCACGTCCACTTGTGCACACATCCCAGTGCATCACAGCACAAGCGGAATTGAAGCTGACCACCAGGAGCAAGCAGTTGCCTTGTCTGAATTATTAAACTGGGTAACGGCCATACAATATACAATATATCCACCCTACCAGCACAACACAGACTACCGCTCACCATATCAGTGTCACTGCTGTGCAGAGAATGAGCCATTACCCGAATAATACTGGGGGGTCCTGACCACTCAGGAACAGGCTTACAAAGTATCCAGAGAAACAGATGCACTACAGTCTGTAACTGTAGAACATGGCAAGACAGTTAAGTGGACCGTGGCTGGTCAGTTCAGCTTTAACTTATTAGCTTCATGAGTCTCCTGCTGCTGCCAGTGAGTGAATTTACATGCACTGCAGAAAATCAGATTATCTTGCCAGTAGTCTGTAATTCAATGTGTTTAAATTGGGTAATCATGTAATAGGAGAACTCAGGGTCTACAGGAGTCGGGCAGAAATCAGATTTCTGCATTGCAACCAGCCAATAAACTCGACGACGTGGCGTAAATGAAGGCCAAACTAAGTATGTAGCTGGTGTTCAGCTTTGCTACAAAAGCGCTCTGTTGCAGTGTTGTAGTTTCTATGTTGAACGCTGCTTGCTTATTTCCAGTACTGTGGTCTGTTTTCGCTCTGACTCGGGGTCTATCTATCAAATTTCTTACTCAGATTTCTGGGCCTTAATCTGATTCAAGAACTTGGAAATTGCTGTTTATGTGACCACTTAAATAATCGGATAACTGTAGAAATCAGATTGGTGTATCAAGTGCATGTGAATGCTCTCAGTTGCGTACAACCGACGATCCTTAGTCTGCATTTTATAGACAAGGAATTTTCCACTAACGTCAGACGGTTTCATGCTATGCAATTGTGAAGTACTTAAGGAGTCCACGGAGTCCTTTGTTCTTTTGATGGCTGTCGTACATCAGACATATAATCAGAAAGATTAATTACAGCAGTCTAATCCAGTGGGATCTATAAGACCGAGCTAGAACAGTTGTTAGAGCATTCAGTCAGTAAAATGCCCCCTTTGGGTAACAAAACCCGCCTCGGTCGAACTAAGTACAGGGCTCTAGAGTGCGACCAATTTGGTCGCACATGCGACCTAATTTCTTAATTGTGCGACCAAAAAAAATCTGAGGTCGCACCAGTGCGACCAAATGGGGAAGACGTTCGAAAAAGTCTTCGCGCTCTGTCTGAAAGTCTCCCTGTGGTTAAAACATAGCCCATTTCGTGTCTAAACCAATCAAAGATAGCGAAGGGCGGGACCCCCTCCTGATTGGCCGTGGTCCTGATATTCCTGTACGTGTGTACGTTTGAAAGTGCGTGTGCTGCAGTCAGACAGGGGTGCGTTTCCCAAAACCATCGTTGCTAACTATGTTAGCAACTTACATAGTTGGAACGACACAGCTGCGACGCAGGTGTTTCCCAAAACCATGGTTCAAACTATGGAGGTAACCACGTTGGTAACTTACATAGTCCGAACCATCGTTAAGCGACATCGTTAAGTTCCCAAAATCGTAGTTCCACCGAACGTTCGCAAACACTGTCGTTAAGTTGAGTAGGTGGAACTACAGCTGTAGACCTGTGGTAGAAGCTTAGTTCCTGATGACCACGTCATCGATGACGCAGGGCGCCAGGTAACGTGTCAGTAAGCTGACAATTTACATGAAATCCCGGGTACAAACATTTATACTGTCAAAGGCTGTCAAAATTGCTGTTTATGCCACCAGTATGTAATGCAATGCAAATAAAGCGGAGAAACAGATCACATCGCTTAGTCTGGCATTTTATCAGATTAGCAACTGCGCCAATGAGAGACAGCGATGTGTCTAAGTAATGGCAGTATCAGAGCCTACAGATGTATAGGTGTTCTAATTCATGCTATGCAAAGGTGAAGGCGTCCACGGTCCTTCATTTTGATGGATGCACATTACATAGACATTAATATCTTAGAAATTATTATTATTATATTTTTTATTAGCATTTGCAGATTCTAATCCATAGTTGGATTTTTATAATATGAATCATGGGTTGCCAAAATAATGTGTTCATTACATGATTTCGTTCACTTTTGGAACAGGTTGTGAGTTTTAACACAGTTTCCCGCTGTGAAAGTCCGACGAACACATCTGGAAACATGGTGGTTCGAGCTATGGTGGTTCAAACCAACCTCCGTCGTTGTATGTGAAACGCACCCCAGAGCGTGAGTAGGTCGAACAGAGCGGGTGTAGCTACGTAACCTGGGAGGCTGGTGGCTCCGTGTCAGAGCGTTGGTTATGTCAAGCCCTGGTCCGGAGACGGCATCAGATAACTAGCCACATACGATCGACTCCGAGTCACAGCCTGCACTGACTGTGAGGAGTGTGGGAAGACCATGGCCGGCAGCAGTGCGTTTGTGACTGGTTCTAATACATTTCGAATTGAAACTGAAAAAGCCCCACGCATTCTTACACGCCCAACAAGTGCACTGCCCAAGTGTTACCTTTTCTTGTTTCTCAAATAAAGAACTTTATGTGACCACATTGTTAGTTAATCATTTACCAGACGCTTTAAAAAAAGAGGTGAGTTTGTTCTGAATGTGGCAGTTGTTCACCTAAGAAAAAACGTTAGGCGCACCAGTGCAACCAGTTCAAAAAGTTAGTCTAGAGCCCTGAAGTAGTGGTCCAAGCTTACCTGAGACTGTTTATTATAGGACAGCTTCCATTGTATTCTTTTCGAAGCTTTGGAGAGTTTGTCGTGGGTGTTCTGAGGCAGCTGAATGGACAGCTGTACTGAAGCTTTGGAGATCTCCCCCTCTACCCTCCTGCCCTCAGGCTGTGGATCTGAAGATCGCACAGAGCAGCCAGGCTGCGCTTGTCTGCACATCAACCGGTGGAGTTCATCCACAAACACTAATGCCACCTACAGCAGGTGGTCTGTAAAGGTCCTTAATTGGCTGTCCTACGAGGCTACACGTGATAAATGACTAGAAGCTGAGCGTTTAGGTCTTACTGCGAGAAATCTAGAGTAATTAGACTGTTAGCGCAGACAGTTTGAATGTCATGTGGCTGTGATTGTACAAAATCTTGAAAATGGAGACAATTCTGTCTCCTTAAGACACAGAGCAGATTACCAGTACCGGCTCACTTGCTTATTTCATAGTTGCATTGCATGACATGGGACACAGCCATCTGGACTGGGGTGTGTTGAGAAAATGTGAAGTATGTAGTTATAGATATGATAAGTTTTCATAACTGCGAATCCAAGCCGCTACACTATAAGAGCTCGGCTGAAATCAGCCAAACCATAAATGGCTGTTGAGCTCTGAAACCTCAGTCGAATACACCTACACGAACACCTTCATGGTTACACACTCGAGTCACATTTTTATGACCACCACCTTATGTCCAAAGTAGCACAGGCAGCAGCTAGACGGGCTGGGAGTGACTCTTGTTGGCACAGGGATCTGGAGCCAGTACAGCCTACTGGAAGATCCGTAGAGCGAACACAATAATTAAGATGGTCCCCGGCTGGGTTCAAGTCTGGGAAATTGGAGGACCAGGGTAGCACGTGGATGTTTGTCATGCTCCGCCAACCAGTGTCGAATGTTTCTAGCCACGTCACACATCGCATCGTCTTGCTAGAAAATCCCATTCGCCCCTGTGATTACAATCAGCCTGTATGGGTGTACGTGATCCATGAGGATGGATTCATTCGAGACTGCCTTCCACATGGGTGAGTGGTCCCAGAGAGTGCCACAAAACACAACTCCCTTCATAAACTGCCGTCTAAAGCAGGACATGGTCATAATAATGTGACTTGACTGTATATAAACCTAAACAGCAAAGGATTTCACTGGTGCACCAGTGTTTTTGAAACGTTTCTGCTGTTTGAGTTTGACGATTGCTAACTTATGATCATATCAGTCAGTAAAGCCGTGTTTAAATGGACTACTGGATTAAACGTCCACACATTCTAGCATTGGTTGGGTCGTAGTTGAGATGCATAGTACAAATGCTAATCATGTCACTGTGAACAAGTCTTCAGTATATATATATATATATTTTATTTATGATGATGTAATCGCTTTGCCTTCACACTAGTTGTCTGGAGACGATTGATGCTAGTTTGGGACAAATCCGGTTGCGTGGTCGCCCTGGAAGTTTCTTTACACAGCCAGCAATGCGTGATACAAAACCGAGCAAGGGTTTTCAGACTACTTAAGTTTATCCATGTAACAAAACTAAAAATTTTTAAAGCTTTAAGGTATACGGAGCAAATAGGGTTTAATAAACACACCCCAGTTCCACAGGGACTTTATCTGCATCTCTAGGGCCTTCTAAAGCAACGCAATAATTACGTCACTGTTCAGTATCTCCTGTTGGGCTGTGTGCGCCTTCCTGCCTGCTCCAGCTGACGCATGCATCGTCTCTTGCTTACCTCTGATACCAAACCCTCTACCGTCAGCTGTCTTGACAGGAGGGTCGGTATATAAACTGTGATCTATACGCTGAAATATTCCCCACCGCCTCGTTTTAGCGAGGACGGTGTACTATCTACCGTCTACTATAGACGCAGTCGTCTTCTCTTACCTCAGTCGTATCCCAAAGCACAATTTCAATCAGACTCTTGTGGTGGTGTTTCAAGGGGGAGGTATGCTGAAGGTGGCATGGGGTTTTACCTATTATATTGAGTTTTTGTTTGTATTATTATTTGTGTTATTTTTTATTATTGATTGTTAAATACAGAATAACCAATTATGAAGATACAGGCTGAAAAGACACGCTTATCGTACCTCCGTTAAGCTGCCACCACAATATGATCAGACACTGAACATGACGGGTTTGCAGCATCCTGGTTCTGGCTTTGAGGAGAAACTCCCTATGAGGAGCCAAAACGGCGTGACTAAAACATCACTGTTCTGAAGCTGCTTTGATGAGGGGCTTCACTCAAGACCCCCGAATAAACAATCACAAAATGAGTTTTGTCTGAGACACGTTCGCACTCTTCTCTTCGTGGCACAAACAAACCGAGTCATGATGTAACTAAACCGCCTGTCACGTCACTCATCGAAACATGGCGGCTTTATGACCCTGAGAACTAAGAAAACGGCAGAAGGGTGTCTTTATGGCACCAGCCCAACCGATTCGGCTGCTGATGTGGGTCAGAATGACATCACAGGTAACAAGAGATAATATTTAGTATTGTCTAACTCCGTACCCACACAAGGGAATCCCCAACAAAGTCAATCCTCAGTTCGTATCTGATCGTATTGGAGGACGGCTTAACAGAGGTCTTGTTTTTTTGACACCATGGCCAAAGGTTTACGCACAAATGGTCACAAAGTTGAGGGGGGAGTCATGCATGTTTCATGTAATACATTTGTAAACGATGTATTTTTGTGTTTGTTTGTGTCTAAAACGGCAAAATGATGTAAACTGATGGTTGTGGTAGCCCCCCCATACCACCGGTGACACCGCATTGTCATTTTCATTTTTTTTTTTTCTTCAAAGGATTAAGTCTAGACCCGGCCTAAACTGAAGTTCAGGGTTTGGCTTAACTTATGCTTCTGAAGAAAAATGTGTAACCAAAACGAGAATGTATATTGAAGACTAATTCAAATTGGGAAATGTTTACCTTACTAGGAAAAGCAGCTACTCAGGAAAACTGATCATCTGTATTCAGGTCATGTAGTAATGAATGATGATTAATCTGGTGTGCTGTTGAACGACCTGTGCTGGAGAAAAGGGACTCTTTCTGTATTTAGCCATAATGTGGAGGAAGCGGAGAACCGGGGACTCCGTGCGAAACGAGGCTCAGTGCGTCACACTGTTCCTAAGACTCTCTGCTGATTTAGACCAGAGAATTCTAGACAAGAAAATATTTTTGTATGAATGCAGTTTGTAATCGGAAAATAAATGTTTAATGTTGAATCTTATTTACAGTCGTGTGCATTCTTTAACATTTAACGTATGTACAGTATTTACAGTTCTGAGCATCACTGATGTTAGTGACTGGGAAAAAAGCTCTGCTTTGAAAGAGTAGACTAAAATATTCACATTATGAAATATCACAGCGACACAATTATTGCCAAAAGCAAAGGAACCAAAAGGCAAATCTGTAAAAGTTTGAACACCCCCATTTTTTTTTATAGAAAGACATAAAAATATAAACTTCCTCTAAAGTAAACAAGCTTAAATGTGGCACATTTTTGAATGCTTTTGAAATAATAGAGATCCACAAGCCATTTTTTATGTTTAGATTTTTTCCTGTCTATAATCAATAAACATTTGTGCATTGGAACGTTCAGAGGAGCTTTCCATGTAGCGGATGTCGATTACAAAAATCAACAAAATGTAGTTTATGTAATCGGGGTGCACAAACTTTTCCATGTCACTGTGTATTTAATAATGTGGAAATTATTTACACACTGTACTCAGGTTAATTCAGCGCAGTACATTCCCCCCCAGTGTGGAGGGTCTTAACAGGGTAGACCGACAGTAAAAGCTTTACCACCCCGGGTGCCTTGCCTTCTTGTTAGACGATGTTCATGGTCGCCCAGTCAAAACTCCGTCCGGCATCAGATGTTGGGAATGGTGACTTTATGGTCCTCGTCAGTTTCCACTCCAACCTCCTCCTACACAAACATCAATCCACAAATTGATTCATTCTCTGGCCTCTAGAAGTATTTGGTCACCAACCTTTCTTGAACTTGAACTCAGAACGTGCCAGCACATCACTTTAACCGTCTCACGATTATTGGCAGCCTTGCGTTCAATGGTTTGTGCAGCCTAACAGCTCGGAGTCTTCTCCTGACATCAGAATGGAGACTATACAACATGGGGTCTAAGACCGTTCCTCTCCGTACAGAACCTCAGCAGATCCTTCAGGTTCAGAGAGGCTTGTGGACTCTCCTCGGATCATCCCACAGGTTCTCTATGGGAGTTAGGTCAGGGGACTGCGGTGGCCAAGGCAAAACCTTCACTCTGGGGTCAGCGAACAATTTACAAGTTGATTTTGGAGGCGTGTTTTAAATCGCCATCATCTGATCTGGGCAATGTGTAAAAAATATAATACTGGGATATTACTGGGACAATACTTTTGTGATTGTTGCAGGAACTGAGGAAATGAAAGCAGTCGGCGATACTGATATCTATATGGCATCCCATTCTTAATCCACAGGGCTTCATAGGATGTCGGCCCACCTTTTACAGCTATAACAGCTTCAACTCTTCTGGGAATGCTGTCCACAAGGAGTAGGAATGAGTTTATGGGAATTCCTGACCATTCTTCCAGAAGCACATTTTTGAGGTCAGACCCTGATGTTGGACGAGAAGGCCTGGCTCTCAATCTCCGCTCTAATTCATCCCAGATCTGCTCCATCAGGTTGAAGCCAGTTACGTTCCTCCCCACCAGACTCGCTCATCCATGTCTTTATGGAGCTTGCTCTGTGCACTGGTCTGCAGTCATGTTGGAACAGGAAGGAGCCATCCTCAAACTGTTCCCACTGGGAGCATGAAGTTGTTGGTCTGCTGAAGCATTAAGAGTTCCTCTCACGGGAACTAAGGAGCCAAGCCCAACTACAGAACACCACCCCCACACCATAATCCCCCCTCCACCAAACTTTACACTCAGCACAATGCAGTTGGATAAGTACCGTTCCCCTGGCAACCGCCAAACCCAGACAGAAAAACGTAATTTCATCAGCATCTGCTAACCCCGCTCTGTCATTGTACATGGTCCACCACTTATAATCTCATTGACAGTGGACCGTGGACTATAAGTAGGGAGGAAATTTTACGACTGGGCTTGTTGCACAGGTGGCATCCTATCACAGCACCAAGCTGGGTTTCCTTGAGCTCCTGAGATCGACCCAACCTTTTACTAAGGTCTGTAAAAGCAGTCCGCCTGCCTACGTGCTTGCTTCTCCCATCTGTGGCCATGGAAATGGATGGGGGAACTAATATGCCCTATGCCCTAGAATAAAGCTTCTGGTGGATTCAGCCATATTCAGCCTAAGCACTGTTTACATATGATACTGAAACAGAAACCCGTTATAAATGATGATTCCCTGCACCGGCTGAGGCTCAGCTCGACCCTGACCGTCAGTCCTGATGTTGTTTTTTTGAGAGACTCACCAGAAACTGCTTCTTGCTTTTTGGGTAACCCTCGAGAATGGCTCCCATCATATCCGAGACCTGCGTCAGTCCAAAACAAACATATCGGTGCAACATCAACACAGTTTTGCCGGCCCACTATGGCTTTGGTGTAAATGTTGTGTCTGTGGAAGTGAGGTCAGATTTTTACCAGTCTCTTTCGTTTCTTCCACTCTTTCACATACACGTTCCTTTCCTTGTAAACCTGTGGTACACACAAAATGGGAACGTACACAGAAGTGTTAGAACTCGTGTCCATACGCTGAACGCATCTATTTTGTTACACTGCTAAAGCTGCACCAGCAGCCACAATTATTTGGCAGAAAATGGCAAAAACCACACTTCATGTTTGAAAGCACAGAACAATTTATACCGAACACATTAAATTTTTAATGATGCCATTAACTTTTTCTAGTTCATGGATTTTCTGGTTTTCTCCACGTCTAGTTTTCCTATTTTTCCACCGCGAGTCAGACTGGAGCATGCAGATGTTGCCCGGCTTTTATTCAGCTTCAGGCATCCGAGCTAAATGGACTTCCAGACAGAGTTAACAACTGAACAGAGGAGTTACGGCGGGCAGGCAGACAGCAGCTTCTCAGCATGTGTACGCCTGATGGGAAAACCACATAACAGCATGCAATAAGAGACATTCGACCTTCTCTCTCTCCTCAGGGGTGACGTGATTTGTGGCCGATTGGATTTTCTGTAGATGTTCTTTGTAGCCTTCGCACTCTGCCTTCAGCTCCTGGATCTGTGAGGTCATCTCTGCTGTGGTCAATGAGCTGTTCAGCTCCTTCAGCTCTGCCGGTTAGAATAAACAGACAGATTTTGCTGGATCAAGTTGGGTACAGACAGACTTTTGCAGCTGAATTCTGACAGGCTACACTCGAGCTGGGACAAACGTGACGGGACAGGAATTTGTGGGCTGTGGTCAAGTTGGGCTAGTTTTGTCCGGCTATAGTTGAGTTAGGAAAGACTTTTGTGGGCTTCAGTTCAGTTGGGACAGAATGTTGTTGCCCTAAAGTTGAGCCGAATTTTACTGGGCTACAATCAAAACATAGTCTAAAAGATTCTGTTGGGCTACAGCCGAGTTGGGACAGGACATTGTTGGGCCATAGCTGAGTTGGGACAGGATTTTGTTGGGACAGGACTTTACAATTTACAATTATGGCATTTAGCTGATGCTCTTATCCAGAGCGACTTACAAGGTTAATCACATTACAGGTGGGCCAATGTAGTGTTAGGAGTCTTGCCCAAGGACTCTTATTGGTGTAGCACAGCATAGTCACCCAGATGGGATTCGAACCCCACTCTCCTATATGTGCTACACCAACCACCAAACAGGACTTTGTTGGGCTACAGCTGAGTTTGGACAGGATTTTGTAAGTATACATAGCAGATATGTTTATTGTTATTTTATATAATTCTGCAGCCAATTTATTTGCTATATATATATATATATAAATATAAATATATAAATATAAATATATATATATATATATATATATATATATATATATATATATATGTGTATACACTGTATATATAGTGCTATAAAGTGGTGCTAAAAAGAGTTACATATTTAAAAATGTGTTCAATCTTAAAAACTTGGCTGCAGTCAGGTTGGTAATTTTTCACTGTGCTACTATAAAGCTGGGACAGAAATTTTACAGGCTACTTTCAAGTTAGGTCAGGTTACCATCACATTCAAACAGAATTCTGTTGGGCTACGGTCACGAATTTTGTCGTGCTGTATTCGGAATAAGATCAGGACCAAAAAACCCAGCTCTAACATGCACCTGCATCCAGCTGCCTGCAGTTCTGGAGGACTGTCTGCACTTGGTTGTTGAGCTCTGTGATACGGCAGTCCATCTCCTTCAGATCAGCATCACTCACGTCTGCAAACTGGGACTGTGAGGACAGTGTAGACACATCATCATTTCAGATGAGCTTCATTAAACTTCAGCATGCACATGCTTGTGTATTCAATCAGGGAATTTACCTGATCGGCAAAGTAGATCTTCTGCTTGCCGTAGACCTTCTCTCTGATCTTACCCTGCTGGGCTAGCTGCTCCATGGCCTTCACCACAGCCTGTGTCAGTGCATAGAGACATATCAACACGTTTAGAGCATCAATGGTGCTGGAGCTGGTTTTATTACACCCCTACTACATGCACTACATAACATCACAGTGCAGACAAACTAATATAGGTATCCAGAATGTAGATCCATGTGTCTATATAGAATGTAGATCCATGTGTCTGTATATATATATATAAACATATTATATATAATCTGGAGAATATATATATATATATATATATATATATATATATATATATATAATCTGGAGAATGGATTGGAGTTATTATTTAAACTGGTCGATGTTCAGGTTCATCCTAAAGTGGACTAGTAATTGTGTCATTCTCAACATTTACAGGGCAAGCATGCTTCTGGAAGACGTTTGGTCACGACGACGCAGACCTAACGCCACATAATGCAGCGATATGTAAATACGAGATCAGGAAATGAATAGTGACCTTACCGTTTTGCCAAGACCGTGCTGTTTCTGCAGGTTACTAAACACATCCTGGGCACTGTAGGGTCGGTTCTTCTCGTTCAGGTAGTTGAGGATAATCTGAACACCTAATAATCACATTAAACAGACCAACGGGTCTATTACAGGCAAACCAGTACAGGAAAAACATCTCTGAAAGAGTGTTGTGTGTTATTGGTCTTGTTATGCGGTATTCCGCAGCACAGCATATTCCATCAAACCTCACCGAACTGACAGAATTCACAGGCTTTACTTCCAACTATGTGGTCTTACTACAATACCCAGCATGCATCACACAAGCACGTCCAAAGAGGCTAATGAATACAGACATGATATTTAGCTTTCTAGCAATAAGGCTAGTAATCTAGGAAAAAATGAAACAGGCCACCCATGTATCTATGGAAGCCTATTTCTGCCACTGGAGGAAACACACAATCATTTCATTAGCCAAAATAATGAGAAGGCTCTCCATAATTATGACTCATCATACTATTATTCTTATGAGATCATAGGCATCTCAAAATATTTATATTCTGTCACATAAAAGACTTTTACGATGCTTATGGCTTATGTTAATGGCCCAACAGCATCCCATAATAGTGCCTTACTGTCTCAGAACTATGAATCAAAATGGTCACTGACTTTCCACAAATATGAGTTGGCATTTCAGAAACATGATGGCATCCCAATTACCATCTGGCATCACACTGACATCTCGTAATCTCAGTTTCTCAATATCTTATAATTATGGCTTTTATTTTCACAACTGTAACAGCAGCCATGTCCAGTTTAGCAGTACTGGCTAAATCCATGGGGTCACCAAAAGCCACGTTTAATTTGATGTGATGAGGCTGAAGTTAGCTTGGCATTTGAATTTTCCCGTTCCACCTTAAATGATGGCTTGGGGACCCGGCTTTCCCTGCTCCCAACTCAGCTGATTCAACTTATCAGCTCGTTAACAAACCCCGTCAGAGCCCCCGGGGTGTGTTAATGTAGGGAACCCACTGAAATGTGCAGGGCGCCTCCAGGACCAGGCGCCAGAATCGAAGTGCTGCACCATTTAAGGTGGAACGGGAAAATTCCAACAGGAAGCTAGACGAGCTTCGCCAGGATATGGAGGTGAAACATTCATGTACCGTCAAGGTTTGTTCGGTTAGCCAAATCGTGAAGCATGAGATATCGTACCCCTCCCGTGACTACTGAGGGATATTTAACGAGGGTACAGTGACCACCTTCACCAGCTTTAGCGCTGATAGCATGTCGGCTAACTGGACGCTGCAGTGCTGTTTGCGTTACTAATCCCGCCGACAGACACAAAATGATTTAGACTACACGCTGGAACACAGTTTGTTTTCGTAACGAGGAACAGAAATGCGTTTCTACGTACAGCCGGAGTCCTTTTTGCTCATGTTTGTTTGATATAAGACCAGAAGCAATCCGCTGATCTCTCGCTGTTTACTTCTCTCAAGTTTCCCGCGCTGCTGAAGGGGCTCCGCACGTCATATCCGGCTCTGCGTTGACTGACGTATAGTAGGTAACTGGATGATACCGGAATTGTTTTCAAGAGCAGATTTTTAGATGACCGTTTTCCAAAAAAAACAGATTTGAAAGGTTTTTTTTACGTTTTTCCTAAAATTATTTTTATTTAAAAGGAAAAAAATATTTCCAAAAAAAGTCCAAATTATTTAAGTAATTTAGAGATTTTACTTCTGCAAAATAAATCACTGATTTCCTTTTAAATGTTGACTTATTAACTAGATTACATTAATGTTAAAATAGGGATTTCTCCACTCCCAGTGTTTGTCTAGTATCACCAGAATTTGACATGTCACTTTTATTTTTTATTTATTTATTGATTTTACTGAAATGAGTTAATATTCCTATAAAAGTTAATATTTTAAAAGCAGAGCATGATGTTGCCACGTGGATGCTTTCGTGTCCTACATGGTTGTTAGGGTGCTGCTGTGTAAATTGCTATGGTATCCCAGGTGGTTGCTAGACTTTTCTTCAAGTTGCTTTACATAAAGTACTTTTAATGGTGTCTGTATTTTACCCAACTACCAATGCTTCTAGGCTACCCTGTCCACCTGCGTATACGCATGTAATCACTCTGGTGTATGGTCATATCTGCACTCTTTATCTCCATGTGCACATACTTTTACTTGTGGTTAGTTTGTGTACTGTCTTTTTTATGTTTATACATATCATTTTCTATATTTATTGTGCTGGATAAGACATTTTTAAAAATTAAATGTTTAAGTTGTAATTCCAAGACTTAAACTCGGATTTAATTCTTATTATTCTGAAATGAAAAGTAAATAAAGTAAACCCAAAGGTGGTAAATAAAGCAGACACCAGAAGCTAGTATGGCTAAATGATTTTTGATAAACAGCATTTCAGTGAAAACATTTAAATATTAATTTATAATTCCCAGATGTAACTTGTGTAGAATGGTTCCAAACTATTCTGAAGGTGGTACTGGATACAGATCTATGCTCTGTAGAAGTCTAGGAGAGGCAGGTTCTGCATACTTGTACTGTACAAATATAAATAAGAAACTGAAAATAAAGAATGGAAACTTCAGACAGGCGGTCACCTTGGTAACCCAAAATATTGTTCATCATTTTGCTCTATCCCCTGTGATGGACGGCTGGCCTGTCCAAGGTGTTACCTGCCTTCTGCCCAGTGAGCGCTGGAATAGCCTCCGGCACCTCGCCACAACCCAGAGCTTTGAAGAATAATGAGTATATATATTTATATATGTAGCAAATCTATATCGTCGCTGTCCAAATAAAAACATGTATCTCCATTTTTGTTGATTTTTACTTTTATGACATATTTGATCACATGTGCTGCTGTTTCAAATGTGTGTCAATTTCATGAAGAATGGACCAACAGAAATGGCCCAACACTGCCTGGAAAGACGTCCGGTTCCATTGACTTCCATTCAAATTAAATGAGGTTTTTGGCCTCTCCTGTAAAGTTGCCATTTTGGAGATACCTGTTTTTCTTTAGACAGTGACGATATATTTATATGTGCAGCAATATTTTGCTATAGTGAAGTATGTACAGTCATCTACACAGTTAGGCTCCCATCAGAAACACTATGTAAAGCAGGCCATACACCAAACACAAAGTTTCAGGCTGAAATTCCAGAATTTATTCACTTGCACATCAAAATATATCAAAAACCGATTACAGAGGAAGAGGGAGGTACACTTCTACTGATCACATGTACAGAACAAACACGGAATATCCTCTTATCAAAGAGTATGAATTCTAATAAACTGCTATTTTCTTGAAAAATGTTTGTTTTAAATGGAAAACGGCCAGCGAGCCCTCTCAGTCCTCCTCCGTCCGGCTCCGGTGCGACGGCGAGGTGAACAGACGGCCTGAATGAAGGTGCTCTGTGTCGGACGTTATGTACAAGGTCGGGTTTGTTTTCCGGGGTCTCGGTGTGAAAGCCTCGTGTCATCCTTTAATTCGTCTGCACTTCTAAATAAAGTGATTCTGGCGAATGGATGACAGAAATGACCAGGCGTCTGTTCTAGTCATGAAAAGGCCAGGTATAAAAAGGAACAGTCTTTCATCATCTGGAAACCCTGCTGTCACACAAACAACACCTACCGCACGCGTCACGCGTCGTTTTCAACATTGAGATGGCCTCATTATTTTAAAATCGCTTCCATTTCCGGCTCACGCGCCCTCGAATAATTATTCTTCACTTTTCTAACACGTCCAGTGAAGCTGAGAAGTCTCGACTGGAATACGATGAACAAGCGGGTCCTCGAGTCTTCACAGGCTGACCTCTTTACTATCTGAGAATTACACAATGTCAGTTATACCACATATATCAGCTGTAGCTGAGCTCTCTTATCAGCATCAGGAGAGAAACTCAAGGAGAGACCAGCTACGATCAACAGCCACCTGTGATACTATAGAACAGGGGTGGGCGATACGATGATACATTCTCAGTATCATGATAAATTACATCACAACTGGCTCTGGTGAGTACTGCGTCTGTTCAGAAGTCCTGATGAATGAGTGAATCCAGCTAGCGCTAGCTTACAGTGCGGCCAGGTGCACACTCAGCATCTTTAATCTCAATAGGAAAGCACTGAGTGGTAGACGGGGACACTCTTGAGCCATGCCCAGCACCGAGCATCAGCTGGAGGGGTATATAGCCCCAGCCCCCAGCACACTGCCACTGCAATATTCATTAAGGTTCGGACCTGTTTTTGTTTAAGACCCCCAGCATACCCAGCCTTTTAGCTTGAGAGTTGACCCCGGACTGCCAGTAAGCTGATCACACAAGCCATGGAGGTTTGGTCGGGTCTGATTGGATCTACAGGCAGTCCACAGGGTCGGTGTTATCGGGTTACCTTCCCCCACTCAAGCTTTTTGATCATGTAGGCCATGATTTTGAAAATCTGTCTCTCTTATTGTTTGAAAATTGGACTTCTGTACTTGTGAAATCGTGTCTTTCGATGTAAAAGCGATGGATCGTTCGGCCTTACGGAACAGCATTCTCTCAAGTGAGATCCAATAGCTTTGGGAGGAGTTGGAATGACGCAGAACTGATCATCTAACATCAGCACCTCATCCCACTAATGCTCTTGGGAATACTGAATGCAATCAAATCCTCACAGCAAAGCTCCAAAGTCTGCCCAGATAAGTAGGGGCTATTACTGCAGTAAAAAGGAGGACAAACTCTCTATTAACAGTCTGATTTCAGAAGAAACAGGTGTCCACAAACTTTTGTCCTTTATTCATTTTTCATTTAAGCAGTTTGTCCCGTGAAGCTGCACTTTGTGAATTTAAGTGTCTGGGATTTGGAGAGCTCCCTGGTGGAAAAGTGCCTCAGACCTTTTCTCAGATCGGATTGCTAGTGCATTGAAAGGGTATTCACTGGTGAAGGGATTTCTCCATTCAATTGGAATCGCAATTCAATCTGCCTCCGTGGATTGGATTTGATTTGCATAATTCAGATTTCATGTGGGATTTATTTATTTGTGAGGATCTGGATACACCATGAATTGGATTTGAGCTCCCGTCTGAACGAGGACATCAAATGGACAGTTTTTACATGTAATTTGCTTCAATCCAATAAATCCAACAAATATTCATATTCCTAATTTTATTTTGACAGCCTTAATAAAAAAATTATATTTAAAATCATTAAATTATTTTCTTATGCCGCTAATAATACATTATCTTCAATACTGACCCATGAACAATATGATTTAGACACCTATAGATACCAGAAGGTACATGTCGCTAAGTAGTTTAGATTTTGGAGCAAGCATTCTGAAACACTCCACAAGGCTGATACGACTGACATTCAGACTCCACACTAAGCACTCAGTATCTTAAAAGCACTCAACTTCTAGACCAAATTGTGATGTTACATATTTGCCGTATTGCCCACCCCTACTGTAGAACCAACCCGACGATGGGAAGAGCAGCTATATGACCTATGGAAGAGGTTACCTTCATTTAAGCTCAGACGAAGCATAAAATAAACACAGCAAACCAGCAAAGAACAGCGTCACTGCACACCACACTACCCTCCAGCCGACTCGCGCCGGCTTCAACAGCTACACACTCAAAACAGCCACTTCAAAACAACTACAAAAAAAAAAATCTGTCAGGTAAGACTTCAGGTGTAGCATCCCACCCCACTGCTGTAGAGGAAAAGGGCTACAGGGAACGGATCTGGTCAGCATCACTAGTAAAGAAGAACGTCAGCTCGTATATGATCACAGTCACAATCGCAGCAACTCGAACATGCATGAGTACAAACGGATGTCCATGACGGTGAACAGCAGATCCCACCAACAAAGGAAACGACTCCAACGACGTCAGTCATTGCATTTTCAACGTTGCGAATTAAAATAAACTAGCTAGGCTACGCTAAGTGGAACTGATGTTGGAGCTCCAAGAAGTCAGGAACTTTTTCAAACAGCGTCAGTTTCAGGTGTCAAGTGTTTTTTTGGGGGCGGGGACAGGGGCGGGGTTTGGGAGGGTTTAGACATGCAGGTATCGATAGTTCCCACAGCAGCATGGACAGATACAGGCAGATGGCAAACTAAAGGAAAGGCCGAGGTAGCAGGCTGGTATCGCGATACCTGGAGTGGCAATATCGTATCACTTTACAGACGCCAAGTATCAGTGTTTCAGTAAATATGAACTGTAAATACAGAATAAACTTGGGGACAAAAATAATAAAACACACTGCACTGAGTTCAACACAAAAGATTGCAACTTGTGATGTGTAGGTGAACGGTAGAGTCCAAGAAGTGACTACAACAGCGCATAAAGTTATCTGGAGTTAAAGAACGGTAATAAAACCACCACAATTAGATCGATATCAATATCAATATGGTATCGTCACTTCAGTCTCGCAATATTATAGCGAGGGTCGTATCCCTGTGGACCTGTATCTCCGTGTTTACGTGCCATGTCCAACACTTCCTACACTCAAGGATCGCTGTCCTTCCATAAATCTAAAACCAGAGTTCACTGTTTCTATTGAAACTCAGCCGATGACTAAAGCTCCTGCCTGCCATTTGGCCCCCAATCATAAACCTCCTTTCAAACAGGCACCAGGCCATACAGCACAGGAGGCTGTAAATTAGAGATGCAATAAACCAAAAGAAGAAAGAATAACCCAGAAACTTAAGGGCAGAAAACAAATAACTACGGTTCATAAATAAGGCTCATAATGAAAGGTCAAACCTACCATTTAGCAGATGATCTGTATTGTGGTGGCTTAATTCTAAAGGAGACACAGTCACCAGAAAAGCACAGACAGGTATGCAAACGTCTGGCTCCCTCAGGTCCAATTAGACATTCTGTCATTTTCTATATGAAGTGAATACAACAGAAAGTGTGCTATAACTTTTGCACATTTTTATTAAACTGAGCAAATAAGCATGAATTCTGGATTCAACTGTGCCAAAGTTACTCTCCGTAGAGGAGGGGGTCACTTATTTACACTTGGAATGCCAACCAGGGGCCAGCCAACCAAGGGCCAGCCAACCAGGGGCCAGCCAACCAGGGGCCAGCCCACTAGGGGCCAGCCAACCAAGGGCCAGCCCACTAGGGGCCAGCCAACCAAGGGCCAGCCAACCAAGGGCCAGCCAACCAAGGGTCAGCCAACCAAGGGTCAGCCAACCAAGGGTCAGCCACCCAGGGACAGCCAACCCGGGGACAGCCAACCCGGGGCCGACCTATGCAGATGATGCAAAGGGTTATCATGCAGCTTTTAGGTAACGACCTTTAACCTCCATTTCTAGAAAGTTGTAACTCTAGACAGATCAAGTTTGGAGGGTTCGTACCCGTCCTTCTCCAAACGTTAACGGCTACAGTGACGTGCATGCTAACAGCAGCCCCTGCTGGAGAAACCTGGAGGCTGCGAAACTGAAGTTCCAAAGCAGATCCGCTCTGCAGTTCAGAGTTAAATGCCTTTGGGACGTATTACATTTCCATCATTTAACGAGATGTAGATATTTGATTAGCTTGTAAAATCAGTCCTGCATGTCCCTTTCTGCTGGTTATTGGCTCTGTAGCAATGCCAGCGTTGTTCTGTTCCTTCACAAGCGCAAACAAATCAAACGCACGTATAAAAAGCCCCTTGCTTTCAGCTTTCTGCTCAAGAATGTTCATCCCGGTGCATCGTTAACGTTGACTGCTCAAGTTCCCCCTCTTTAATTTGCCACCTGTCTGTAGGGATGCTTCATACTGGTTTGGAAATCGTTCCTGTTGGTCATGATGGTCAGAACAACGGTCGTACAATACCGTCGGATATAGGAAAGGGCACCACATGTGTTGTATGTCATCGCTGTCCATCAACAGAAAGAGTAACAGGGCAGCTGGAGGAAAACAGAAAGTGAAAAATGGAGTTATGAAGTTTTGCTATGACGGAGATTAAATGTGGGCCTATATACAGCCAGCGGAGTCATGGTACATTGTGCTCTTAAAGCTCAGTCATGTTGCAGAGAGAGCTGGTGAAAGGAAAAGGACCTTAATGGAGGCAGCTTCTTTCACCAGGAAGATACCACAGTGTTTATACAGGTAGCTAAAACCCTGTAAACACCCAAAGCAGATGAAGGGATCTCCCGGCAGAAGGCTGCGAGCTGAGGCCTCAGGTCACAACCAAAAGGCATACAAGAGGTAGAGACATCAGCAACACCTTAGTCAACGTGCCAGCACTGGCACCAACCACCTGGCCTTTCATTTGGGACTTTGGCTTTGAATGGAAAATCTGGAGATCCTTTCAAGCCAGTTCCCCTCTGCTGGATGCAGTCAGTCAATCACCACAGACGATCAGTCTGATCGCCCTTCCTGCAGGAACAGAAAAGCTGTTAACTTGCATCTCAGCGATACTGAACGAGCGTTTGCCTATTGGCTACTATTACGTATTGGGTCAACACATTGTCTGCTCTTTTCCAAGCTCAGGAAAACGACTCTCCTTGCTAACGCTACAGGCAGAGATTAGATGGCACAGAGGAAAGCAAGTCTGGAAGAGCTTCTGCTGCTGTGAGTGTAGCAATAAGGTTGTTATTGGAATATCTGATAGGAATCTGAGCAGGGTTCTGAAACGACGCTAGCGAGTCCTGTTTGGAGTCCACGTCTTTCTCGGGATTCGTAAAGACTTATTTGAAACATGCCTCCTTTCTCTGAAATGAATCTGTATTGTGGTGGCTTAATTCTAAAGGAGACACAGTCACCAGGAAAGTGCAGACAGGTATGCAAACGTCTGGCTCCCTCAGGTCCAATTAGACATTCTGTGCTTTTCTATATGAAGTGAATACAACAGAAAGTGTGCTATAACTTTTGCACGGGCCACATTTTTATTAAACTGAGCAAATAAGCATGAATTCTGGATTCAACTGTGCCAAAGTTACTCTCCGTAGAGGAGGGGGTCACTTATTTACACTTGGAACGCCAACCAGGGGCCAGCCAACCAAGGGCCAGCCCACTAGGGGCCAGCCAACCAGGGGCCAGCCAACCAGGGGCCAGCCAACCAAGGGCCAGCCAACAAGGGGCCAGCCAACAAGGGGCCAGCCAACCAAGGGTCAGCCCACGTCGGGCCAGACACCCCGGGACCGGCCTACCACGGGCGGGCCAGCGAACCAAGGGCCAGCCAACTAGGGGCCAGCCACCCCGTGGCCAGCCAACCCAGGGCCAGCCAACCCGGGGCCGACCTACCATGGGCGGGCCAGCCACCCAAAGGCCTGTGGTTAGAACAGGACTGTACCAACACACATAGTAGCAAGGACGATAAATCCAGGTAAACTGCTGCTCTGAGGAAAAACTGGACCGGAGTTCACCTGAACAACCTGTATGCAATCAAACACAGCAGTCAAAGTACTGTGTTTCTGTAGGAGTACAATATGTTTCCTATACAGAAGATCTACAAGGCAGAATCGAGCTCGATAGAGCCCTGAAACGATACATTAAAAAATAATATTGGTAAACTGTAATATTGGAAACGCACAACTGGAATCAGTCCAGAATGAAACTACCACGTCTCTGCAGCTCATCATTTCAACGTTAGGTCATTTCTACCGCAGTTCTGTGACATGAATAATTTATAAGGTCAGGTAACGGGAGTCAGGTGTGTTGCTGTTACACCTGTAGTATGATCACAGCCGTACGCAGACGCTTAGGTGCACCTGGTCTACTGACACGTTTTGTTGATTTTCCAGGTGTTAAAGTTAAAAGACCTTCAACAGACCTATCAATCCTCTGCACATTCTAAAAACTATAAAAACAATGACCGTGTATTTGGAGAATTTAACACGTTACATGAAATATAGCCTGTGCGTCATACAGCACACCTTTTATTCTCTTTCCTGCCCTTTTTTACATTAAACTGACTAGAATCGGCCATAATTAAGCTTACGTCCACCCAACTGTTGCATATTTTACCCATCACTTCCTATTACTATTCTGCGTGTAGCATTTTTATTTGATTCATGTTATTTAAATAGCCATAAATCAGATATTTCGCCTATGAATGTGCCATTCCAGCATAGCCGTTAAAGAGCAAATCATCATCTTCATAATGGGACTGAGTGAAAGTGCTAATAGGAAGGGCTGGAAATGATAGTGGGTTTCATGTGTCCTTTAAGCCCACACAGAAAACCAAATAAAGCATCTTATCTACAAAGGAATCAGGATGGGAAGCGGCTGAGGGAATCATGATCCGAGGGTCCCTAACTAACACTGACTGATCATTCCTGGGTCATTCGTTCTATCCCCCCACTACAAGGGGTCATTGGTGGAGCTGCTTGGGTTTGTTTTGTCTGCCTACACACGTTACTGTAGCTGTGTTCTTTAAAGGTCTGAAGTCTGGTGGGCTGTACATGGCATGACCCCTCTTCTTTCGGAGGCTTTGATGTTCATTCCCGATCAAAAAACCCCCAAAAAAAAGAAGAATAAGAATAATTAAGATTCACACCAGCAGAAAGAAAAGAAAGCGAAAGCCCTGAATACGGATAACATCCCGGCAAAGAGTCACAATGGCTCGACGGCGGCCCGACGTTCCGAGCATGACCTGAAACAGCCGCTCCAGGATTAGCTGGGAGTTTGCAAACAGAAAGCGTATTGTGGGTCTCAGATGGGGTGATTTATTATGGTTATTATTAGAAGTATTCATCGTAAGCCTGCAGCACAGAGCGGCGTGCATGCTGCAGTCACTCCAGGCCGGGGTCTTAACAGCCGTTCTGTGTATTGCTTTCATGGGGTGTTTCTTTGAGCTACATCAGCAGAGTATACGCAGGAATGTCTGATTTGGTCCCGTCATGAGCGAAATGCATTAGGCAACAAACAGTGTCGACTGCACGTCATGTAAGGATTCGTCTTTAAAGGGGAATTCCACCCATTTTCCAAAATTTCTGCCGAAATGAATGACCGAGATAGATGGCATGTGGAGTCAATCAGGGTGGGCTGATGTGTAATGGTTCAGATCCACTCTCAGTGGTGCTGACAGAAATCAGGGCTCGTTACGTCTACGACACGAAGAATCCAGAATGACTAGTTATCCTACACGTGTCTTCTAAGCCTTAGATGTAAGATGATGCTGAGCAGTAAAATCCACTCTGTCAAAAGAATAGCTGCACCCCTAAGGAGTCAACCGACAGGAAGAAACTTGGTGGGTAGGTTTGACATTGTGAGACCGCTGTACCTGACTGACCCAACAGCCACAACTGCAGACATTCAGCGAGCAGTGGTGTCCTCTATGAGTCATCCTGTTAGTGCAGCACCATTGGCAGACGGCTGCACCACACAGAACTACATGCACACAGACCGTTACCACGACTGTCCTTAACACCACCTCACCGTCACCAAAGACTGCAGTGGTGTCGTGCCAGACTGTCATGGAGTGACTCAGAATGGCAGCGGGTCATCTTCAGTGACGAGTCCTGCTTTAGTCTTGCTGGAGACGACCAACGAATCCGTGTGTGGAGGCACCGTGGTCAGCACCGAGACGATCGGTTTGTTATCACACGTCCAGAAGGCCTGGTATTACTCCACCTCCACCCCTACCGCACCATCTGCCTGAACTGTGTGAGGATGTTCAAGCTGCATGGGATGGATTATCACAGGACACCATTAGGAACCTCTACAGCTCCATACCGAGACGTCTGGCGTGTTGGGTTAGCGAACACGGCGGCCCAACGCCATACTGAGAGACAGATTTCTGTATGTGTAGCTCAATAAATATTGATCATATCAGTCTAAATTTATCATCAGTTATTGATCCTGGTCACCTTTATCTTCCTTCCCAACAGCACTGCACTCCCACACCTCCTTCTGGGTGCAGCTGTTCTTTTGAGGATGAGTGTAATTTTGTATAAATGTATGTTTAAGCATTAAACTGGTTTCTGCCACCAGCACTGTACCCAAGCCTGTCTCTAAAACGAACCATTACATCACAAACCTTACTGATGATGATGATACTTGAGTTTCCATAATGCAAAAGTTTGGAAAAGTGCACAGAATTCCCTTCATAAAGATCGATAAGGCTCAGTTACACCTGGTTGGGATGTTGCAATAAAGGTTCAGGGTTTCTTATGCTGGTTTCTGTAGTATTTCGGATCATTTCCCAGTATTTGTGTCCTATTGCTTTGCCTACAAAATAAATTGGGGACTTTCAGACATGATTCATCCTCCCTCTCTCCTTCACACGTATGAAAGAGGACAGGAAACATCAGAGAGAAGACTTAACATAAGATTACTTCACAGTGATTGCCTGTAGCCAGTGGAAAGGTTACTGACTAGTGGGACCTAATACCACATTCATTAACCGTGCAAAACCAAATATACACTCTCTCGCACTCTCTCGCACTCTCTCACACTCTCAACACATACATGCACGCTTCCACACTCTGACACGCACACAGCAGACTTGCTCCACGCTGATTAAAACATGAGGGGTGGAGAAGAGACGGGTAAAAAGGTGGTGATATAGGTAGATGTGCATTACACAAACAACCACACACACACACAGGGCTCACTGTGGCTTCCCCAGCAGGTTTGACAGAAAGCTGGAACCCTGGGTTTTGTTCTGGGCGCCCTGACCTGCTCCTCTCCCTCCGGCGCCCCCTAAAGGATCCATCTGATTCAGCTCGGACTGGTCCAGCATTTCAAAGTCCTCTCCTTCCAAGTCCAGGTCAGTGTCCAGCTCTGAACTCGACTGCTTCCTGTAGCTGCGTGAAGCTCCGGCCCTGGGGGGACCTTCCCTGCGTGGGCCCTGCGGTGGCCGAGGCTGCAGGGCCCCCGAGAGTGCCGCCTGGATCATGTTGCTGGCCAGAATGCCTGCGAGGTCGCCGGTGAGGTCAGAGGTGACGTTGAGGCCACCCAGAGAGAGGTCCAGGTCCTCCTGGTCCGAGTCCATCTGGGCGTCCAGGTCCAGCAAGGCAGAGGTAGTGGAGCCACGGGGGCCAGACAGGCCAGCCGAGCCCAGGCTGGGCAAGCCGAGGCTAGGGTCGTCGTCGTCCTCCATCAGGGTGGCGTCCGGGTTTATCGAGGGGAAGTCTGGGAGGTCCTGGGCAAAGGACTCTTCCGGGTCACTGTGCCTGTCCAAGTCTGTTTTCCAAAGAGAGTTAAGATTCATTTTAACACAACCATTTTCCAGCTTCTCTTAACCTGGCTGATATATGTAAATGAGCACTGTTCTGATTGGTGGACAGAAGTCACTATGAAAGGGGGGGAGGGGGGCACTTATAATAAATCTTATAATAAATCTTATGAGAAAATTAAACTACTTCATGTTAGATGTCCATTAAGCTGTAATGAGGTCGTCACATTAGCCTTAGTATTTGTTCATAGCCTCATCACACTGGAGCTACAGGAGAACGTATCTGTCCTCATCACGTTCCTGACAGGGTTTATCTCACGGCCACACAGTATAATCTCAGTGCAAGCAGGAAGGGCAGTCGTATGTCGATATAGTTATGGTTGTGACAACACGACCATGAAGAATTCTAAAACGACTTATTCGCAGACATGGAACAATGAGTTTTGAATCTAGAAGAAAACTCAAGGCAAACGTGTTTTTCTATTTTACAACCTTAACACCCAGAGTCTGGTCTGACTGATCACAGTTCAGTGACTGGACTGAACACTCACTTTCACTCTCTCTCTCACTCTCTCTGTCCGTCTGTCTCTCTGTCTCTCTCTCTCTCTCTCTGTCTGTCTGTCTCTTTCTCTCTCTGTCTGTCTGTCTGTCTGTCTCTCTCTCTCTCTCTCTCTCTCTCTCTCTCTCTCTCTGTCTGTCTGTCTCTCTCTGTCCGTCTTTCTCTCTCTCTGTCTACCTCTCTCTACCTCCCTCTCTCTGTCTGTCTGTCTCTCTCTCTGTCTCTCTCTCTCTCTCCTCTCTGTCTATCTCTCTGTCTGTCTGTCTGTCTCTCTCTCTGTCTACCTCTCTCTCTCTCTGTCTGTCTCTGTCTGTCCATTTCTCTCTGTCTCTGTCTGTCTCTCTCTCTATCTCTCTCTCTCTGTCTGTCTCTCTCTCTCTCTACCTCTCTCTGTCTACCTCTCTCTGTCTACCTCTCTCTGTCTACCTCTCTCTGTCTCTGTCTGTCTGTCCATTTCTCTCTGTCTCTGTCTGTCTCTCTCTGTCTACCTCTCTCTCTCTCTCTCTCTCTAACTCTCTCTGTCTATCTCTCTCTGTATACCTCTCTCTCTCTACCGCTCTGTCTCTCTACCTCTCTCTGTCTACCTCTCTCTCTCTGTCTGTCTGTCTGTCCATTTCTCTCTGTCTCTGTCTGTCTCTCTCTCTCCCTCTCTCTTTCTATCTCTCTCTCTCTGTATACTGTACACCACTGTATATGGTTGAAATGACAATAAAAACTACCTGACTAACCAGAGAAAAATGCATTACCTACAGAAGGTACAGATAAAAGAGAAATATGAAACATTAGTGTGCTATCAAGGTTACGGTCAAACACCATACCAAACAAGGCTCCGGCATTTCAGCTAACCTCCACCGAATTACTGAACCGCTGCTCAACAAAACAAGCCTTCCCTTTAATCCACACGTACTCTTACCCTCTGAGCCCTCGGTGAGAGGGGTTTGTCCCCTGGAGAGATTAAAGGTGCCATTTTCTGTGTACGAGACTTCCGCATCCGAGTGTTCCGAATCCGTCAGCGCTAGTTCCTTAGCAACCACTGCTTCGTCAAACTGCGGATTCAGAATATTCCGAACAAGACAGTCAGTGTCTAGCCGTTATTCAGAACCCTAATAAAGGCTTCCCCTAATAACCCTCCCTCTCTCTGCTTACTGTACGCTGCTTACCAAACACAGCTCAAGGTTAGGTCGTTAAGAGGTCCACAGTGCTTCACCCACTAGGGGGTTGTTTTTGTATTAGTATACAGTTTTCTCAATATTTATTAATCACTCCGTCTATAAAACTAAACGGGAGTTTTCCAGACGTAACATGACAGGTTTTCTAAACTCACAGTAACTGTACGGTGTAGCACCTGAACCTGCCGTGGCCTAGAGGCAAGCAGTACGAATGCCGATGTGCCGGTATGCTTTCTATACGTATGTGTATTGACCTCTCTAGGTATGAGCAGGGGGTTGGGGTTGCCAGGTAGTGCACTTATGCTTTCTATATGTTTGTGTATTGATCTCTCTAGGTATGAGCGCTGGGTGGGGTTGCCAGGTTGTGCACTTATGCTTTCTATATGTCTGTGTATTGATCTCTCTAGGTATGAGCAGGGGTTTGGGGTTGCCAGGTTGTGCACTTATGCTTTCTATATGTCTGTGTATTGATCTCTCTAGGTATGAGCAGGGGGTTGGGGTTGCCAGGTAGTGCACTTATGCTTTCTATAAGTCTGTGTATTGATCTCTCTAGGAATGAGCAGGGGGTTGGGGTTGCCAGGTTGTGCAATTATGCTTATATATGTCTGTGTATTGATCTCTCAAGGTATGAGCGCTGGGTGGGGTTGCCAGGTAGTGCACTTATGCTTTCTATATGTCTGTGTATTGATCTCTCCAGGTATGAGCAGGGGGTGGGGTTGCCAGGTAGTGCACTTATGCTTATATAGGTGTGTGTATTGATCTCTCTAGGTATGAGAATGGGGTTGGGGTTGCCAGGTAGTGCACTTATGCTTATATAGGTGTGTGTATTGATCTCTCTAGGTATCAGCACTGGCCCTTGTTCAGGCAGCGTCAGAGCTCATGGCGAGTTTTAGACTCTGACCTTCTTATACTAGGTGGGAAATATTCTCTGATGGAACACTAAGCACGGTTGCAAGTTGCTTTGGATAACAGTGTCCGCTAACTGCCTTAAATGTAAGTGCGTTGGCTGCTAGAAGGGGAGGCTAATTCTTTTTAGCACAGACCTTACAATAAAGCTTGGAGCCTTTTGTTTTTAATCCAGAACCCAGCGTATGACGGTTTTGTTTAGGAGTTAAGTTTCTTTTTTAGGAACACAGGTGCTTTATTGTGATGTGTAGCTTGGGTAATTGGAGCCACTAAGTCACATCAATATCAAGAGTCTTCATGAATTAAATTAAATTTTTTTTTTTAATATAAATAAATAAATAAATAAATAAAATTAAAAATAAAATAAAATAAATGTAAAACTATATCTTTAATATCAAAGAAATACTTTAACATAAGCAATAAGTCTCCACCTCTAAGGGCTAAATCTCCCTGCACTGTAATCCTGGCCCTGGTGTTACCCTACCCACACATATATGACGCCGGTTATATCCCTTTTAGCTTCTCCAGGAAAGTGGTCTTACTGTTGGACAGAAGGCCGCTAGCTCCTCCTCGCTGTCGCTGGCGTCACCTGAGCCTCCGCTTTTAATCGGCCTGCGAAGAACTACAAACACACAGGGGTCAGCAATCACACGTGGCAAGGGCAGTGACCCTTTGAGTTCTCTCCGACAGGTGAGGAAGGAGCCACAGCACTGATTGACAGGGAGCAAGCCATGATAATGGACTTAGCGGGGGGATTACTCACTACTACTAGCACTAAAAGCTACAGCAGATGTAGACCGAGCTTTAGGTTTTCATTAGGATTCCAAACCACAAGAAGAAAGACAACGGGCACTGGATTAGAGCGCAAAGCTAGAGGCAGAACTGGTCTGACGCTACCGGTGTCAAGCTATTACCGCCAGTAAACACTGGTTCAGGGACAAGCTGTACCCATCTGAAATTAATCTAGCCTGGAAAAACTCAGGATAGCTAAAGGGTGAGCAACGTGGAGAGATGAGCACGTTATGACACCTCACCACATTTTCACAATAGTCAATATGACATGTCTTTCCTTAGAGGTTTGAGAAGTTAGAAGAGTAGTAGTGCCATGTTTGGAGCTACGACTTCTAAGAACACTGGCATTCTGATTCAATGTTTAATAAGACAAACTAAACAGGACGGATTAAGCTCTTTAAGCAACTGCAGTTGGCCAGTATTCCTTAAGTAGTATGTACAGGGGTTGGACAATGAAACTGAAACACCTGGTTTTAGACCACAGTCATTTATTAGTATGGTGTAGGGCCTCCTTTTGCGGCCAATACAGCGTCAGTTGGTCTTGGGAATGACATATACTGCATCCTGCACAGTGGTCAGAGGGAGTTTAAGCCATTCTTCTTGCAGGATAGTGGCCAGGTCACTACGTGATGCTGGTGGAGGTTCGTCCTTCTTGGTGGTATGCTGACATTACCCTGGATACCGTGGCTCTTGATACATCACAAAGACTTGCTGTCTTGGTCACAGATGCGCCAGCAAGACGTGCACCAACAGTTTGTCCTCTTTTGAACTCTGGTATGTCCCATAATGCTGTGTGCATTGCAGTATTTTGAGCAGAACTGTGCTCTTACCTGCTAACTGAACCTTCACACTCTGCTCTTACTGGTGCAATGTGCAATTAATGAAGATTGGCCACCAGGCTGGTCCAATTTAGCCATGAGACCTCCCACACTACAATGACAGGGGTTTCAGTTTCATTGTCCAACCCCTGTACATCTCGTCAACTTAAGCTGTAGAGTAATTAAAAATGTATTTAGAAATAAATGTAGTAGTCTAGTAGTAGTTATTAGGTTGAGGTTAACTTAAGGTATCTTGTCTTCTACAGGAAAATAATATGGCATTTTAGCCTGAAGTTAGATAGATTAGATAGATGGATGCATGGATGGATGGAGAGATGGATAGATAGATGGATGGACAGATAGATAGATGGTCACACAAGATCACACTCCTCTCTCTTTAAATAAGGAGAAAGCAAAATACTTAAAACTGAAAGTCAAATTATCATTACAAAACCATATCCGAGATCACTGATAAAATATGACGACTACCTAATAACTACTTTCCAGCGTTCAACTCAATAACCGCATTAGATACACGATTTTACAGCCTATTCTGGCTAAACACAGCAAAGGGGACTTTCTCTGTCAATGAATGCCATGTTGAGCATTACAAGCTCTCCCCTTTGTATTTCAACCAATGGCTGGTGTCCTCATTTTCAATATCTCTGGGTAAATTCAGCAAATAAACATTAACTGTGCATTAAAATGTTCCAAAACTGCACTGTGCAATGATTAAAACAGCTTCATCCATAGTACACAGTATTACATAATCCTTAGGCTGTGAAATGCAGTGTACTCACACTGGTTGTCTATGGGCTTGGACATCATGTATCCTTTGACGCTGAAGTCCAGCCACTGCAGGGCCGGCTCCAGCCTCACACACACACGCTGCCACAGCCGATAATACACCGCCAACGGGCAAAACAGCACACTCAGTCCTGAGGAGACATAGACATACAGCACCATGACCAACCAGGCTATTCAGAAGGCTATTTAGAAAAGTTTGATAAGAAAATGGTTCATAATTTATATTAATCAAAAACGAATCACAGGGGACTCATTTTATGTCTGGTGGGCTTATCCATGCTTAACCGAACAATACTATCATCATACCAACCGCCAACTGACTCTTTCAGAAGGTCAGCTTTAAGTTGATATTTAAAAAAAATTAAAAAATTAAAAAAAGTGTCATTGATTTTAAAAATCCTGTGACTGTGAGAGCTGTAATTCCTTTACTCACCAGCAACATAGGAGAGAATTATTCCAGGAATGTAGCGTCCCACCATAGCCAGGAAGGAGAAGAGGCTACAGACCAGCATACAGAACTGCAGAAATCACAAATAACTGATTACACATGTGAACACCAAAATACGAGAAGCATACAGCATTAGGAAACTGACTGCTGAGCCGGTGCACAGGACTGACAGTCACACAAGTGCATGAGGCTTACTCAGGTTTGCTTCTGGGATTATGTTCAAGTCTAAATTAGGCTTATGTGTTTCTCTCATCAACAAGGAGCATCTAAACTAACTCATCCGGTTGTGCGGGCGGAGTGACGGGTCAGTCCAGCATTCTGTTGCAACGGAGTGTATTTTAATTCAAGGTGGCGCTTGAGAAAAAAAAACTAAACAAACTTTTTAAAATTTATTTTTAAATAGGTGTAGATTAAAATAGAAAGTAAGATGGAGAGTCCGGGGCTAAACATATACGTTTCTGACATCACAACAATATGAATTAGAAATTACAGTTTCGATGGTACATCAAAGGCATCTATGTATCGTGTTGCAGAGAAGTTAGCATGCTAGCCCGCTAGCCCTGGCCCGTCCTGTCTTGTAATATCATGCTGCACCTGGTACAGGGTGTGGGTGTGTACTGATTATTTTGAATGTGGCTGATCCAATCAGAAGTTAAGACTGAAAGGTCAGTCATATCAAAGCAGGAAGGTACACTGAAGTTAGTCTAAACATCCTCACCTTTCCCGGATGATGTCGTTTAAACTGTGCAATGTCAGTTGCACACGACGACCCAGTTACCCAGAACTCGGCCATGTGGTGACACAACTCGGGCACACTCAGAATTCCAGGCTGCACCAGACCCCAGCTGCAAAACCGATAGACCAACAGGCACACAGTTAAGATGACTCCCTCTGCAGAATAACAAAAGGCAAACCCACCACACTGCTAGCACCAATCTAAACGAAGCTCGTCACTGCTGAGTATATGAGCAGTCTAGTAAAACAACAACTACTTTAACAAGTTAGTGAGGGTTCTGTCAAATAATCAAACAATAAAGAGGTTACAAATTACCTGAAATAGAAAAACACTGGAAGACAATAGAAAACCTGCTTTTATTTGCTGAGAGACAGCAAGAAAAATCTCTCTCATATTATATTATATAATATTTATTTATTTGAAATCCTCATGTTAATTTTCAAATATTACATATAAAATATTGATAATTCATAGCACAGTATTAAGACTGGGCAACAAGGGAAAAACCACTGGGACATTTTCATGATGTGCAAATATGCATCTAATTATATACGTCTATTTATGTGAATTATTATTATTCTAAGCAAATTATTATCCCCCCCCCAATTTATTTTTTATTTTTTTAATGTCAGAGATAATCACACACGTTACCTTTCATTTTCACCCTCATCTTGTCGCCTCACTGTAAACAGACACAAACATATGTACATTAGGAAACTGTATGTCCAGCAGGTTCAGATTCTGGCGGTACATGCATTATATGACCTCTATCAGGGGGGGTGATGACCTCTGGAGAAGGTATTAATGGTGTCACCGACAAAACAATCTAAGCATCATTCCAGGTGTGTTTGTTGTTGGTAATCCTCATGTAATTATCAAATGTTAGGTATAAAATATTGATAACTCTCAGTTTTAACACAGTAAAAACAGGGAAAAAACCCACGGGGACATTTTCATGATGTGACATATGCGCCTAATTACTGCTCTTTCTTGATGTTTGTAAACAAACCAGAATATAAAAAGTCCCAAAAACATGAAATAAATGTCTGAGATGCACAGGGTCTCTCTCATAGGCATACACTGTATTCATATTGCCAATATATTATATAATAGGAGGAGGACAAGGGTTGAAAATGAACACATGACTGAATGAACAAACAAACAAACAAACAAACAGAAACATTAAGGTAATGGCATAATGCTTCACCTGTTCACAGACGATTTGAACTGACCATCACAGAATTCTTGGTTGATTTGTTAGCGCACCAAATAAGGACTAGCCAACAAATGGTCAGCAAGGTCTGGACTCCCATTAGGGGTGGGCATCTTAACCATTAGTGTCAGACTCAAATACACAGCGACAAACGCTCAGGTGATCAGGGCCCACCGATTGGGTCGATCTGTGTTTTGCGAGCATAACGGGCTGCCACCGAATCAGCTCCTTGCTCCTATGGAGCGTATTCAGTTACCATAACGCTGGTTATTGTTGTTTACAGACTCTGTACTTGATCTAAACCTTAGTCATACATGATCTTCTTTATGATCCACACAGCTGTTCAGTGTTCCAGCCCTGATAAAAGTACACCAGGACCTAGTTATTAACAGTAGCCTATCGTTATACTGCCAGCCTCTAAAGATAAAGGTGCTTTGGCACATTTGATCACACCTTTGATCTTTGGCCAGATCTTGCTCCTCCAGGTGTCCACACAAACAGCCAGAGCCAGCCCGGATGCCAACAGGAAAAGCAGCCGTAACGAGGTCAGAGCAAAGAACCTATAAGAAAGAGGGAAAGAAAGATCAGTTGTTAATATAAAAAGCTCAGTGTAGTTTTCTATAGTCATGGTTCCTTATATAAACAGCTGCTGAGTGTTCCAAAGTCAGCATTCAGGACTCCGGAGACTGAAGCGTCAGCGCACATATAGGAAGGCCTATATGGTGCCAGGGTACGGCTCGCTCGGTCCACAGTCCAACAAGGAATATTCTGGAAGTTTTATCTATGTGCGTCAGTCTGTCACCAGTCCAGTCCTGTCTAATCACCTCCCAGTCTGATCTGGGTTAGGTAGGAATACCGGGGCTCAGAGGGGGGCAAAAAAGGGGAGGGGGATAACGGGAAATGGTGCAAATGGTAGCAGAGGAGCAGGATGCAGAAAGGAGCAAATGGTAGACGGAGGAAGGTGAAGGAGGTCTGGGAGAGTGAAGATGTTGTCACCTCAGGAGGACCTTTACAGATAAAGCAGGCGTGAGTCAATTCAGCTGCCACAACAAAAGGAAGCAGGCGTAGAGGAAAGCTCATACGTCAGGACATGTACTTTCTCTCACGGGTCCTCCGGTTAAACACTCGTCCCTGAGTGTGCAAACCATGTCTGTCACATACCCCTAAAAATAAATAAGGTTTTGGGAGTGGTGCTGTAGAACCAGGGTGTCCGATCATGAGCACACTTAATTCGTCGCTTCCACCATTCAGCTAGCGATCCCGTGTGCTCCTGCTCCGGTGGACTGAAAACCCACATCCCTGCTGTAGAAGAACCACATTCAGTTCTCTAAAGAACCCTTCAGATCTTTCCAGAAGATGTTCCCAAACACTGGTACCAAGGTGCAAGAACTAACCCTTAACCCTCAGAACCTTCATGTTTGGGCTCACAGTTGACTCCTCTCTGACTGCAGTATGTTGATGGTCTACGGAATCTGTAGAATCTAAATCAGACACAGGGATCATGTACACAATCTTCCGGGACGCTGTGTAACACCATCTTATTGATATTTAAAAATAAATAAATAAAAAATTTCAAATTTCAACACGTCAAAAAGTGACACAATGCTACAGGACTAAACTGGAGCCGAGCCTACATACGCCTTCCCCCCAGGTGACAATGTGCATGCACTTGCATGGTCTTCATAGATGGTGGTGGATGGTATGACATCACAATACCTTTTTTTTAACGATACACAAAATAAATCACAATTCTGAATAAAAAAAAATAAAAAAAAGATTGGGAATTGGGAATTGGAATAGACAAAAATAGGACCACATATGGTGCCACATAAAACCCTATGATGATAATGACAATCTTCAGATAGGACTGGCGGCCTGTGCAGGGTGTTCCCTGCCTTCTGCTCAACGCGGGATAGGCTCCAGCACACCCGCCCCCCATGAACTTTACTTAAACTACATAACACACGTAAACTACAGAGATTTTAATCAATATTGTATCTTCTTCAGCACCTCTCACATGTGGGGTTCCTCAGGGTTCCATTCTGGGTCCAGTTCTATTTTCATTGTACATGCTTCCCTTGGGGTCTATTCTGAGGAAATATAGTATCTCCTTTCATATGTACACAGATGATACCCAAATCTATTTGCCTCTACGACGAAGAGAACTCATTAAAATGCTGCTAGACTGTCTTGAGGACATCAAAGTGTGGACGGCTTTAAATTTTTTACATTTCAATGAAAGTAAAACTGAAGCATTGATTTTTGGACCCAGTAGTGTCACTGAGGGCCCCTATAGGGCTTATGCTCTTTGGACACCTATGTAAGACCTTATGCAAACAATCTTGGCGTGATGATAGACAGTGATTTTAGGTTAGACAAACAGATAAATTCTGTCATTAAATCCAGTTTTTTCAGCTGAGGCGTTTAACTAAGGTCAAGCCATTTTTATCCTTCAATGATTTTGAAAGGGTTATACATGCTTTTATTTTTTATTTTATCCAGACTTGATTATTGTAACGGGCTTTATGCTGGTGTTGGTCAGGCCTCCATCGCACGGCTACAGTTAGTTCAAAATGCTGCTGCTCGTCTCTTAACAAAAACACGTAAACGAGAACACATATCGCCCATATTGGCTTCCCTTCATCGACTTCCTGTCCGCTTTAGGATTGATTTTAAGATCTTGCTCTTTGTTTATAAGTCATTGAATGGCTTGGCTCCAGCCTATCTCTCTGAGCTTTTGCAGCCATACTTTCCGTCAAGGTCACTCAGATCTGCTGATCAGCTTTTTCTGGTGGTCCCTAAATCCAGGCTGAAGCACAGGGGTGATCGTGCCTTTTCAGTTATAGCCCCTAAACCATGGAATGAGTTGCCACTACATGTTAGGCTAGCCCCTACACTGCTAGTTTTTAAATCCCGTCTGAAAGCTCATTTTTATTTTTTGGCTTTTAATGTAGTTGTGAGTTAATGTTGTGGTTTTGTTTTGTTTGTTTGTTTGTTTGTTTGTTTTTATGCATGTCTGTCTATTCATTATTGGACAGCACTTTGGTCAACATTTGTTGTTTTAAAATGTGCTTTATAAATAAAATTGACATTGACAATTGACAATATATTTTAAAGTGTGCTGCACTAACTCCAATTAAACACGCCCCCTATATTCACTTTCCTATAAAACATGCAGATGATCTGTATTTCCCCAGTCAAGACGATATTCAAAATATGCTCTGAAAAATTAAGACATAATGTATCAAGATGACAAGGTATGGTCATACTGTCCGCCCAATTAGAGCAAAATCATTCAGAACTCATCTATTTGGTTAAAGTCTGAAGAATCTTAAACAAATTTGATCAAATTTCAAATCACAAATGGTCCATTTTTGGCAATCATTTAAATAGAGAATTCAGAGCAGGTTCACAGACCATCACACCACTACCACCACTGCTGCTAATACTACTACTTATAATATTATTACTAATAATAAGACCAATAATAAAGATAAAGGTGCTTTGGCACACTTAATCACATCTTTGATCTTTGGCCAGATCTTGCTCCTCCAGGTGTTCGCACAAACAGCCAGAGCCAGCCCGGATGCCAACAGGAAAAGCAGCCGTAGCGAGGTCACAGACCATCACACCACTACCACCGCTGCTAATACTACTACTAATAATATTAATATTAATAATAATACCAATAATACTGGCTTTTAAACCCACCTTGCAGTAAGCAGGAGGAAGTTAGCAGCCCTGTAGCCCCCCACATTCTCCATAATGCAAAGCTTCCCTCTCAATTGCACTTTTTCCTAGAATGGTACATCCAAGCCAAAACCCATTAAGGACCCCATAAGGAACTCTATGCCTGATTAAGTTCCGGGTGTGTCTCTAAAGTCTCCCTCGCACCTCTACGCAGCCAAGCCAACACCTGCAGTGTTTCTGTGTCGTTCACACGCAGACGGGAGCAACTTTGCACCTTCCAGGTGTTTCTGTTCTCGCACACTTCCGTCAGCGAATCCCAGAAACATGTGAGAAGCTGTGAACATCTGATTTACAACACAGCTCTGGGAAAACTACAGATACAGTGATCCCATCTTTCACACAGCCCCTTTATAAGTGACCCCAGAATGCTCACAGAGGCTCATCTAGAGACATGCCCGGACAAGCACTTCCCATCTCTGAGAACGCTCAGTCCTCTAGCCTACACGGCGGACAGTGGGATGTCCTCGGGCTGTCTCTACACTCTGGCCTGTGCTAACATCTTCTTCACGGGGATTATTCTTTTATCCCATTCCTCGGTTCCCCTATAGAGCGTCACTTGCGTCATTCAAGGCAGAGCATTGCTCAAAGTCATTCTATGCTGCGGCGCGCTGAGCCGAATACAAAGGGAAAGAGAAGGGACAGCAGGGGGAAGGATCTGAGGCATACAAGTGGGGATGACTGGACTAATCGAATAAAGCCTGCATGCCTGAGCTGACAAAGGGTGGAAGACAGAGCAAGAAAGAAGATAAGACAGAGAAAATGGCCGGTGGGCGGGGGAGGGGGGGGGGGCGGGGTGACTGTTATGCTATTAAAGGACAAAGTATTAATGCAAGTTACTCGTTATTAACGTGCATATTCTTAATGCAGCAATATAACTAAACTATAAGCTCACCAGACAACAAAATGAGACACCTTGAGTGTTTAAGGGTGTAGTAACTTCAGGCTCCTGCAGATGGCGCTGCACGAGGATGATGGGGCCATAACATTTAAACTACCTCCTTGTTTCTACACATCATCCTTTTATCAGCTCCACTGACCATACAGGACACTCTGTAGGTGTACAGCTCCAAACTGTAGGCCATCTGTTTCTCTGTGTACTGTATTACCCTGTTCTTCAATGGGCAGGACCCCCACAGGACCACCACAGAGCAGGTATGGTGTGGGTGGTGGATCATTCTCAGCACTGCAGTGACACTGGCGTGGTGCTGGTGTGAGTGGGTCAGACACAGCAGTGCTGCTGGAGTGCTTAGACACTGTGTCCACTCACTGTCCACTCTATTAGACACTCCTACCTCGCTGGTCCACCTTGTAGATGGACAGTCAGAGACGATAGCTCAGCTGTGCGGTGTTGGTGCCCACAGGACGCTGCCCACAGGACGCTGCCCACAGGACGCTGCCCACAGGACGCTGTTGGCTGGTTCGTTTTGGTCGGTGGATGATTCTCAGTCCAGCAGTGACACTGAGGTGTCCAGCAGCACTGCTGTGTCTGATCTACTCACACCAGCACCACACACACTAACACACCACCACCACGTCAGTGTCACTGCAGTGCTGAGAATGATCCACCACCCACACCATACCTGCTCTGTGGTGGTCCTGTGGGGGTCCTGACCATTGACGAACAGGGTAATACAGTATACAGAGAAACAGATGGTAATTATGGTAATCAGAGCTGATATACTGTAACGAAGAATGCGTGTACAAACCAGTAGGGGGTTTTCATGTTACAGCTGATCGGCGTATGTGCAATCCTACTGGAACACTGTTGTTCTCACTGTGCTTTGGGGACGAGCGCTGAAACCCGTGTTCACGCTGCTGCAATCACATGATCTTCAAGCAACACTTCAGCAATCTCTTTCATACACCAGAAAGCAGAAACTGGGTTTCAAACATTACGCTGCATGGAATCCCATCTACCGTTACAGCCCCTCTCTAAATAACTGGTCCGTTTTCAGGCACACTGTGTGTCTTATCTGAGTACACATGCATGTTCAATCAGGACACACAGATAAGGCTGAAGGTTTACAGACAGACCAGAGAAAACAGGTCCTTCTACTGCACTCGAGCAGAGACGGCCCGACAAAGTCAGGGCTGTGTTTAGGCTACATTCACACAGCTAGTAAAGGTGGCCCACATCCCGACTTGTTTTTCCACACGGCGCAGACGATTTCAAAGAACTCACTGAATCCGATCACTTCAGTTCCCATTTGGGACACTTTCACATGTGGGACCGTACTGTGTTACGTATCCGACCTGCAGCAACGCCACCCGACTGAAATTCATGCAGCTTTTACATCAGTCAAATGAGACTGCTGTCATACGTCTGTGCTGCTGCAATCTCAAACATCTGGGCTGATGTTTCTGTAGAAGAATCTAAAAAGGCACTCACTGCAACAGTTCCATGTTCAATTCAGAAGGATTGGCTGGACGCCGTCGACAGAGAAGGAGGCTGCGGCTAAACATACTTAGATCAAAACTACCTGGAATCGACCTCCATTCGATTCAATTCAGTTGTTATACCAATACAGGGCTGTACATTTTAACGAAACACAGTCAGGCTCCGCCTCCTGTGCAGTTAACAATACACAGGGGTTTGATAATGAAACTGAAACACCTGGTTTTAGACCACAGTCATTTATTAGTATGGTGTAGGGCCTCCTTTTGCGGCCAATACAGCGTCAGTTGGTCTTGGGAATGACATATACTGCGTCCTGCACAGTGGTCAGAGGGAGTTTAAGCCATTCCTCTTGCAGGATAGTGGCCAGGTCACTACGTGATGCTGGTGGAGGTTCGTCCTTCTTGGTGGTATGCTGACATTACCCTGGATACCGTGGCTCTTGATACATCACAAAGACTTGCTGTCTTGGTCACAGATGCGCCAGCAAGACGTGCACCAACAGTTTGTCCTCTTTTGAACTCTGGTATGTCCCATAATGCTGTGTGCATTGCAGTATTTTGAGCAGAACTGTGCTCTTACCTGCTAACTGAACCTTCACACTCTGCTCTTACTGGTGCAATGTGCAGTTAATGAAGATTGGCCACCAGGCTGGTCCAATTTAGCCATGAGACCTCCCACACTAAAATGACAGGTGTTTCAGTTTCATTGTCCAACCCCAGTATATGTATATATAAATAGAGAACTGCAAAGATGAATAGAGACACAATATGCATAAACCGTACAGTAGGACATGTGCAAGTGTGTCAGAGTGTACAGTACTAGTGTACAGTACTAGTGTTGAGGTACCAAGTGTGCGGTTAAGTATATGGCTGTAAACAGTATAGATCTATAAAGTGTACAGTGCAGGTAGGAGAATAGCAGCTAAGTGTTCAGGTACAGCTAAACAGCTTATAGTACAGATGTTCAGTATATGGATAAATAAACACAGCTGAGATGTTCAGGTATATAAGTGCAGTCCTGTGAGCCCAGTGTGATTCTGTTTATTATTATTATATCTAATTATTTTTTTCTCTACTTATGATTAAACGGTTTGTCAGTTTGAATTCAACCAATCAGGTCGTCGATGCTCCGCCCAAAATGTGTTCTGTGGTCCTAATACCAAAACCTGATGCACTGCGATTAATCGACTTACTGGACTAAAAGCGATCACCAAATTAGCTGCCAACTAACTACGTAATCGATTAGTTGGTGACGTCATCTCCTCCATGTCAATGTCGGCCTGTGGTTGTAGAATTTAGTTGCAACAGAGTAGACAGGCAGCCGAATGCACAGAATGTAGCTTTAAATTTAGATTGATTTTATTATGCACATGATTTCGTAAATATATCTTAGCTTTAAATTTTGACAAGAAAAAGATTTGAGTTTTTTAATCTTCTGTTTTATCAGGAACGTTTATTTAAACAAGGAATTCCTGAGCCAGATATTCATCTTTGGCCTCTTCACAGTTTATTAGCCAATGCATAAACCAATCTCAAGTTAAATATAAACACTGATAGTATTCAGTAATTAATCGTTAATCAATGATTTGTTTCAACAACCAACAGATTATTCGACTATTTAAGATTTAAATCCCTTATTAGTCCCACAGTGGGGAAATTTAGTCTCCGCATTTAACCCATCCGTGAAGTGAAACACCACAAACACACGCACTAGTGAACACACACACTAGGGGGCAGTGAGCACACTTACCCGGAGCGGTGGGCAGCCCTATCCATGGCGCCCGGGGAGCAGTTAGGGGTTAGGCACCTCAGTCGTTACTGTAGGCTCAGGGAATCGAACCGGCAACCCTCCGGTCACAAGGCTGGTTCCCTAACCTCCAGCCCACGACTGCCCACAAACACTTTAATGATAAAAATAATTTTTTTTTTTTTTTTAGCCATTAGTTTTTTTTGCTCATCTGCTGTATTCCCAACACCATGTAGTCAGGAGCGATCCGTCTCATTTGGTGTGGACTGGTGTAAAACTGCGCTTACACCGGCAGCAACCCGAATCACAGTTTATCTGAAAGTCCACTGTGAAAGATGATGTCTGGTGGACTACAGTTCATTTGTCGTGTGTGCACATGAGCTCAGGTGTGGAGTTCACACCAGTAAAAACCAAACTGACCTGAACAAAGCGTTACTAGGCACTAAAGAGCTAAACAAGGCAGCACCCCGCAATGCAAACCTATTTTAAAGGGCATATTATGATTTATTAAATAACTGCCGTGAACACTCGAAGCTAACCCGCATCACACGACTACACTGCAGCAGGTGGCCAGGGCAGTGTTCAATACGGCACACCACGTGGTCAGAACAGCTGGCAGCAACTTCTATGGGCGCTTCAACTTGACAAAACCATGAACAGAGATGCAGACACAAAGGTCTGTGATCTTCCTAATGTGCCTCCTTGAAGAATCCCCAATGAATAGCCTAGCTGCCAATCACAGCAAAAGACGAAGCAGGACATATGAGCAGAAGAGCGTATGAGCTCTTTTCTGCCACTAGTAAATCATTTTGGGGTCTTTAAAAAAGAAAAGGCTGTGCAAAGTGTTTTATAATTGGTCAGTTGAAGCTAATATGCTAGGCTAATAAAGCTAATATTAGCTTTGGACACATTGGAAATATCAGCACTAATATTATTAACTAAGGAGGCAACAACACATCCTATTGTTACTTTGGGTTTAATGTGATCTCACTTCCACAACCAAAAATCACAATTTCAAAAATGACAAATGAAAAAGCCCAGTTATTCAAGTGTGGGTGTGTCCATACCAAGAGCCACGCCCCCTCGGCATTAATTACTCGGATTGGATGCACCAGGATGATCAGTTTTGATCTTTGAAACTAGATTTCTACCAAAGACGGCAAACGACGTTTTAAACTTTGATACTGTACTGCAATCCTTACACTCCTACTGTCCACATTAGTGGAGTGACGTGGTCCTACTGACATAATGAGCCACCCACAGGAGGTTTATAGTTTATAGGGCAGCTCGTTGCATTACCAGACTCCTGTTTGGAACCAGCTGAGACTTCAGGATCGCAACAGACCTTCCAGCGAATAAGACCAACTGTAAACGGGACGCCCAAGCAGAGGTCGCTACTAATGCCACGTTGGAAAACGGGCCTGCAAACACGACCTTTGGTCCAACATGCTCACCCAAGCATAGTTTGCTACGGCACGGAAAAACGGACCTGCCGTTGGTCTTCCCAAACTGGCTGTTCTGGGGCCCTTCGTCTTTCCAGCTCTAACTTTCCAGAAGCTCACTTCAGCCTAAATATAGGCGCCACCCCTGTCTTCTAACATTTTTCACTTAAGTTAAACACGCAGCTTTTGTCTCCTTTTCAGACACTTCTGGTAACAGATAAAACAAGGGAGGAACAAAACATCAAGTGGTGGGACAGGAAAATTAGGTCAAGGCCTAAATTTCCCAAAGTGTTAAAAACCAGCTGACGTCCCTGCACAAACCATTAACACAAAGACTGAACTTAGAAGCTAAGCAGCGAGAAATTTCACCCACAGAGCTGCTACCAGACCTCCGAAGATTACATAACAAATCTGTACTTCTCTAAAATACAGCCCTTACGGTGGAGCCACTGATCCCTTAGCCATGACCCCTGTATAGCGTGCCATCTCTTATTGTACTGGAGCTTTTGGACCTCGGGTTTGTGCTAGTCCATGCCAACTAATCGCTGATGAGGTCACGAATAAAACCGCAGAAGGTGGGAATGCTCTGCACCAAGCAGCTTTAAAAAGTCAAACTGTGGGCTGCATCGTGCCCTTTCCAATGAGCCCTGGATCACATTCCTAGCCTTCAGAGAACCCTTCATACGGGCCCTGGAATCTCGCAGATTTGTATCGAACTTGGATAGCTGTGCCGCATTGCTCACTTACAGCCGGGCCGGAAAAGTTGGAGCACTGTAACCTGGTGAACATAGGAGAAACTGACTTCAGACTTTACTGGATTATAGGGTGTCATGCCCTGCTGTGTTCTCAGAGTCGTTCATGCTGCTAGTGTCATAATCACATGGTCAGCGACTAGTTAGCATTAGCCATCGCCAAGCATCAAGTTAGAAAGTCAGTTAGTCTGTGCATCCACTAGTTCATACACAGAAAGTAAAAACGGACACACAGCACTTTGCACACCTCATAAATGGACAACTTGTAGGGATGCTGATACTGATAACCATATTGGATGTCAGGCCTGATACCAAACTCATTCACTGGTACATATAACAACGGACCAACATTCCGAATTTTGACTTGGTGTCTCATAATTGAGTTAGTATCTCAAAGTGTTGACTTAGCATCTCATAATTACGACTCGGAAACTCAGCTAGTCTGCACATAGAAAAAGAAACTTGCACACAGCATTTTCCACACTTACCTGCACTTATAAACACGGACTAATACCAACATTCCGAATTTTTACTTAGTATCTCATAACTGAGTTAGTATCTCAAAGTGTTGACTTAGCATCTCATAATTTTGACTTGGAAACTCAGCTAGTCTGCGCAGAGAAAAAGAGACGCACACACACAGCACTTTGCACTCCTACCTGTACTAATGAACACGGACCAATACCAACATTCCGAATTTTGACCAAGTATCTCATAATTGAGTTAGCAAGCGTTGACTGAGCATCTCATAATTATGACTTAGAAAGTCTAGTAGTCTGTGCATTCGCTAGTTCATGCGTAGAAAAAGAAACCGGGTACACATCACCTTGAACACCTATTTAATAGATTATTTTGAGGGATACATCAATATTGATATCGGTACTAGATATCAGGCCTGACACCAAGCTCATTTACTCAGACTGACCAATACCAACGCACTAAATTTTGTTAGTATCTCAATTATGACATAGTAGCTAATAATGTTGACTTAGCATCTCACAATTATGACTTGGAAACTCAGCTAGTCTGTGCAGAGAACAAAAAACGCACACACTGCTCTTTGCACATCTACCTGTACTAATAAACACGGACCAATACCAGCATTCTGAATTTTGACCAAGTATGTCATAATTGAGTTAGTAAGTGTTGACTTAGCATCTCATAATCATGACTTGGAAACTCAGCAAGTCTGCACATAGAAAAAGAAACTTGCACACAGCATTTTCCACGCTTACCTGCACTTATAAACAAGGACTAATACCAATATTCAGAATTTTGACCATGTATCTCATAATTGAGTTAGCAAGCGTTGACTTAGCATCTCATAATTATGACTCAGAAAGTCTAGTAGTCTGTGCATTCGCTAGTTCATGCGTAGAAAAAGAAACCGGGTACACATTACCTTGAACACCTATTTAATAGATTATTTTGAGGGATACATCAATATTGATATCGGTACTAGATATCAGGCCTGACACCAAGCTCATTTACTCAGACTGACCAATACCAACATTCTGAATTTTGTTAGTATCTCAATTATGATGTAGTAGCTCATAATGTTGACTTAGTATCTCATAATCACGACTCGGAAACTCAGCTAGTCTGCGCAGAGAAAAAGAGACGCACACACAGCACTTTGCACTCCTACCTGTACTAATGAACATGGACCAATACCAACATTCCGAATTTTGACCAAGTATCTCATAATTGAGTTAGCAAGCGTTGACTGAGCATCTCATAATTATGACTCAGAAAGTCTAGTAGTCTGTGCATTCGCTAGTTCATGTGTAGAAAAAGAAACCGGGTACACATCACTTTGAACACCTATTTAATGTATTATTTTGAGGGACATTTTAATATTGATATCGGTACTAGATATCAGGCCTGACACCAAGCTCATTTACTCCCACTGACCAATACCAACGTTCCAAATGTTGACTAAGCATCTCATAATTGGGTTAATATCTCAATTATGATGTAGTAGCTCATAATGTTGACTTAGTATCTCATAATTACGATTTGGAAACTCAGCTAGTACTCGTATAAACACGTATCTGATAATTGATTCAGTATCTCAAAGTCTTGACATAGCATCTCATAATTATGACTCGGAAAGTCAACTAGTCTGTGCATTCTCTAGCATTAAAAAAGAAATTGGGCATCCATCACTTTGCACACCTACTTAATGGATCATTTCGAAGGATACTGATTAATATTGATAACAGTACTAGATATCAGGCCTGATACCAAGCTCATTTACACCGACTTACAAATACCACCATTCCAATTATGAAGTAGTATCTTATAAAATTGACTTAGTATCTCATAATTATGACTTATCATCTCATAGTGTTGACTCAAAGTCAGTTAGTCAGTCTATCCGTTAGTTCATCCACAGAAAACGAAACCAGACACACATCTCACTGCACACCTACTTAACGGATAATGAATCTAGGGGTGCATTAAAATTAATATCGGTCCTGGATATCGGGATACCTGGATACTTATGAAAACTAACCGATACCAATATTCTGATACCCATGTGACATCAGCCAGCTGTGGTGCCGGAACTGATCAGTCAAAACTAGGCATATTGATTTCAGATCAGTTGCACTGGGTTTTAAATCACCATAGAGCACAAACACAGGCTTTTACTGCACAACTGGAGGCATTTAAAATAAGGACACTTTTTAAGATATGAATATCGAAAATCGGACCGGAAATCGTATCTAGACTAAACGTATGGGTATCGGTACAGCCCTAACAGGTTCCTGCTGACCTGCTCCTATTTGGAAACGTGTCTACTGTAAGGTTACAACATGATAAACTTCCAAAGTGGCCGGAAAACGCAGTCAAACATCCATAATACATGTCTAAACATTGTGAAAAATATATTTAAGGTTTTACAGCACAACACAAACCCATATTAGTGCATGTAGTGTCCAAACGAAGTTGAAGAAGTTAGCTTAGCTAGCCTAGCCTAGCCTAGCCCAGCCCATCTAACCTGTCTAACGGCTGGTTCTCGGCTTCTTGCTGGGTCGCCCTATTAAACTTACCAGAAGACAACGTTGAACAAAACATGGAACAGCACGCTGTGGAACGGTCTCTCCCACACCAGAACAGCCTGCATGTAGGTCACCAGCCGTTCATACGGACCCAGCTTCTCCATCAGCAGCGCTTTCACAGCCCGCACCTGCCCGTCTCGCTCGCCGGAGCGCGGCCGGCTTCTGAGGCCCGAGCTTGGGCAGCGTTTCGCCACGGCACCGGTGCCTTCGCTAGCATCCCCAGCTCCGCTCCTCTGCGCCATATTTACGTTCACAAACTACAGCAAACAGTGATAATGGAAATAAACAAGAGGGACACTCTCCGCGGACACGAACGGTTTTTTAAAAAATAAATTAAAAAATAAAACTATCTAACGTGCTAGCTTTGCTTAGCTTAGCTGGGCTAAGAGCTAGCCTAAGCCAATATAGCTCAACTGGTGCTCGTACGTTAAAGCGCTGTCAGGGCTCTTGTGGACATGCTAAATCAAATCCATCGCAGGAGTCGGTTTATTTGTGAAGAAGCGAAGGTAAGCTCCCCGTACAGCAAGGAAAGTCTCAGGTCGTGCTCATCATTTTTGTCGTTTATCTGGCGGTTGTTGTTTTGTCTTCCAGCCGGAGTGACGGAGGAAGGGCTACAGCCACAGCCAATGTGAGAGCAGGATTACAGCTGAGTCTGTAAACACGAAGCAGCGAAACCACCTCCACCTCCTGCTGCTCTCATTCACCTCCACAATGTCTCCTGTCTGGAAGTTTATCTCCAACACTCCAAAAGGCCATATAGTATCTCATAAATATGACTTACTTTCTCATAAGTATGGTTTATTATCTTAATTAAGGCTCAATAGTCTCATAAGTATGACTTAGTATCTCAGTTATGACTTAATATATCATAAATTTGACTTGGTATCTCATAATTTTGACTTACTTTCCTGTAAGCATGACTTAGTGTCTCATAAGTATGGCTTAATATCTTAATTATGGCTCAATAGTCTCATAAGTATAACTCAGTATCTCAGTTATGACTTAATATATCGTAAGTATGACTTGGTATCTCATAATTTTGACTCACTTTCCTGTAAGCATGACTTAGGTATGACTCAGAATCTCAAATGTGGCTTAACATATCATAATTAATATGGCTTAATGTGTCTCATAGGAATGACTTAGTATCTAAATTATGGCTTAATACATCATACTTGTGATTTTCCTGTAAGCATGACTTAGTGTCTCATAAGTATGGTTTATTATCTAAATTTTGGCTTAATGTACCTCATAAGTATGACTAAGAATCTCAAATATGGCTTAATATATCATAATTATGGCTTAATGTGTCTCAAGTAAAACTTAGTATCTCAAATATGGCTTAATATATCAAAGTTATGACTTGGTATCTCATACTTTTGACTAACTTTCCTGGTTGCTTCCCGCGGTTGGGGATTGGATGGGGCTCGGAGCAGTTGCTTTATTCTAGAGAAACTTCTAGTGCTGAGTGAAAACACAGCAACTTATTTGACCATAATCAAAATAACATACTGTCATATTGACTATTCTTACCCCAGGGTATTTTGTATTGTCCGATTTCTCAGATGCTCATTGGTGTAGGCCATTTGTCTTTTTTTTTTTTTGCTTTTTATTTTCTTATTTTGTTGGTTGTATAATGATTTTTTCCCCAAAGACTTCAGAGCCAACTCCCACAAAGATGTATATATGTGTGTGTGTGTGTGTGTGTGTGTGTGTGGCCGTGTGTGTGTGTGTATATATATATATATATATATATATATATATATATATAGTATATATATATATATATATACACACACACCCACACACACACATACATACATACATACATATACACACACACACACTGCAGGGATGACGCTGTTACCAGAGGGTGGCAGCATTGACTACTGGATCTGATCAGTGCTCCAGAAAGTAAAAGAGGAGCAGCTCTCTCTTATGTCAGTGTCAAAACGAAGACTAGAGTCATACATAAGCAGACACAAGTCTTCTTTCCATTTCAGTAATATTCCCAACGTCCATATATATGCACAAGAAACAGACCTTCTGGGGAGAACTGACAGGTGTGTGTAAGTCTGTGATGGACTAGTGGTGTGTCTATGATGCCTCCAGCCTTCCAGGCCAAGGGCGCTGGGGTAGGCTCCAGCACCCTAGCGCAGCCCAGAAGGATAAAAGATGGATGAAGAAGGATGAAAATGAGTGAATGAATGAAAAGATGAATAAATAAATGATTTTATTTTGGTTAGCTAGAGGCGTTTAGCCGGTTTGCCATTGTTTTAGTGCTCTGTTAGCAGGACAACAGTTGAAGGGGCAATTCGCTAAATCACCAAAATGTAAACAGAGCCATTCGGATGGGTTTGACATGAAGTGGCTCACTGTAGAGAAACCTACAGACTCAGGTTACTTTACTAGGTGGTGATGGGAACCAGGCGTCACCATGTCTACAACACAAATATTGTTATTGAATATTGTGCCATTCCATTTACTACTCAGAACCACCAGTGAATCTACACACGCCTGCTGAGTTTGATATGTAATGTTAATTATGGTAAAATTGTCATTAATCTGAAATGATACTTTTTATGAGGGACTATTTTACCTCACGGCACCCAGTGTGTACCTATCCACCATAAAGTGACTGAAATAAATGGATTAAATTACATTTTAAGACACAATATTATCAAAAAACAAGCAATCGTGTGTCAGACAACAAGCAGCGCATATGTAACGGTCTCATTATTTTTTTTCAGAGGCATTATACTCTTATTATATTTCATGGATTGTCTTTATTACCCCATGTCTCAATAGTGCAGTTATGCATTTACTGCTCCTGTAAATGTCTTGTACCTGCTAATTTATGTATATACACATACTTCTCTTGTCTTATTATTATTAATCTCTTATCTCTCAATATCCATCAAGGCTGCTCCTGCATATGTCTAGTACATTACATATTTTATATATGTATATGTTCTTTTTCACTTTCATGGCTTGTGGTTAGGAGCTGTTTGCTTTATTCATTCTGATTAATGCATGCTCATACTGTTCTAGGACTCTGCTCACTGTTACTGTCTGTGGTTATGGCTATTCTGTAACTCATAGTCTATTTATTGGTTATTATTAGTAATGTATGTCGTTTTCTGTGCAATGTGTATAGAACTGTAACACTGCTATTTCCTTCAGGATCAGTGAATTACATCTAATTCTGCTAATGCACATGTCACTTTATTGTCCTTATTGTCTCTTTTATGTCTATATGAGGGCCCTTATTTTATTCTATCATATGTCTTGCGTCAGGCTATTTTATCTTTATTGTTGATTACATAAATATACTCTTGTCCTGTTTTAGTTGTAATCTATGTATAGTTAAATGTTTATTTGCTGCATCTTGGGATGGAATGTAACACAGTTTCAGTCCTCTGTATGTCTTGTACGTACAAAAGTACTGACAATTAAACTATTGGCTTGAAGTGTTTTTTTTTTATCTTATCCTAGACGTCTGATTCATGTCACCACCACTGCGAACTATTCTGACTCTCTGTAAGTTTGCCTAGAATGGAGCATTTCACTCCAAACCACTCTGGGTTGCTTTATTTACATTTAAATCAACATTTGTTAAATTTTAATTCTGTGAAAATTTGGTGAAGTTCCCCTTTAACTGCTGCCGTGCTAACAGAGCACTAACGCTAGCTGCTTTAACGTCGCTACCTAACTGAGTTTAGATTTAAAATCACTCGAATTAATTCATTAATTATTCATTACTAGTTAATTAGACTAATATAAGTATAAAGCATTCTTAGTTGACGATCCCTTTTAAAGAGCAGTGTGCTCAGACTAGTCGTGTTTGCTAGCTGGCTGTAGCTCCGCCCTAACTTCCGTATTAGAGCAAAATCAGGGCGGAGTCAACGGGAGTCCCGTCATGTAGCTCCGCCCCGAACTTCACTGTGCGGACGTTACGACACTGTGGTACTCCGCGCATGCGCACTAAGTCCCGCCGTTCTGGGGTATTTGTTGCTGTAGAAGCGGGAAAGAGGGAATGAAAGCTGAGTAACGTCCAGCAGCAGCTCTGCTTCTAACACACCGAACATACAAGATTAAAGCAGGGAGAGGAGCAACATGCCTCGGGAGATCATAACACTGCAGCTCGGACAGTGTGGAAATCAGAGTAAGACGGCTAAAGCTCATAAAGCGTTGCTCAGAAGAGCTTATGATGCTAGTTAGCCAAGTTTGCTAGCGCTAGCCACAACATAACCTAACGGAACAGTGCTATGCTAATGCCAGCTAACATAAGTTTGTGAACTTGGCCTCATTTGCTCTGCTAACGATTGATTTGGGAAGTTAGCGGTGGTTCGCCGGTGATATCAAGCAGGGATCCTGTTTTGTTAGCTGGCCACCATGCTAACTAGCTATCAGGGTCTATGTATAAGCGTTTAGGTTATCTCGCTCACCTGTATGTGTGATACTGTAACGTCAGCTGTCTTATATTTCCAGCTGAGCTAGCTACATGTGCTAAGTGGAGTAACAAGTCAGTTTCCATTGGTGTATTGAAGTAGTTAACGATTGGAATGGACTCTGGGAAGATCTTAAACATACTGAATTCTCAGAAAGGTCTAGTCGTGATTAAGATGGTTGGGGATGTAAAACAAAAGTCATTCCGAGTGGCTTGGTGTGAATGCCCTAGTTCTAGAGGGAACCTCAAGGATTGTTCAACACTGGTGGTGAGTGATGGAAACCAGGGGACTTCAGAGAAGTTGAATCCATCTAAAATTTGTCCCTCACAAAAAGTTATGAGATGGATCTCTTTACCCTTTGGTCCCTTTGTTTGTTCTGCTGCTCTCAGGGGTCCCACCTGAGAGAGGAGGGGTTCCCCTTGGTTCCTCTCACCGAGGTTTCTTCCTCTTCCTTGAATGAATTTTTTCCTTGTTGCTGTCGGTCTTTGGCTTGCCCATTGGGGCCTTGGACCCGGATTCTCTGTAAAGGCTGCTTCCATTGTAAAAAAAGTGCAACATAATACGAAACGTTAAACCGGGTTACCACCCACAGTTGACAGTAATCTTGAGTGTCCCAACTCGTGCGTAACTGATCGCGACTGGAGGAACAGGTAAACGAGAGGCAGAAGACCCACCTGAGGGCCTCCAACCACCATGTACACCGTACACAGCGGCTCACCCGAGCTTGTGAGGTTGCCTAACTTGGGAGAACCTGAGGAGGAACGGGCTAGGACACCTGTTAGCATGAATCTGATGAGTCCACGGTGCCAAGTGGTTTGGGACTATTGAGTAGGGTTTGGTTGTGTGCCACGGGGCGCCCAGCTGTTCAACAATGTCGTCTATGCAAGGCTGGTGGCTGTTCCATAATTGGTTGCGGTGACATGTTCTCATGGTTTCTCCATCGTGTTGAAGGGTCCACTGGTTTATTATTAAACGCACGTCATTCGGACGTTGCCCGCTGTGTTTCAGTGCTTGGACCATTCTTGCAGCCGTTGCCTGGACTTTCATGTTACCACCCAACAGTGATGGGATTAATTCCAGCAGGGCCCAAGCTGGTCCAGACCAACTGTTTTGAATGTAAGGATGTTTCGGATATAACGGGAATACATACATGGTTCCCTGAATGGTCCGTTTTCAACATCAGGCTTACTCTAAATGGCTTTGTTTGACGGTTTTTAAGGAGATATGTATGTAGGAATTTGGTAGGAATTTCCTTTGAATGACCCATTTCATGCCCCCACACTAAATTTAGTATGTCATGACTGTAGTGGATAATCTTTACAGATCTTTTCCAGCACCCAATAATAAACCTTGGACCTTTTGGGATTATTTGTCATTTTCCACTTCTAGATCAGACTCATGGTTTTTTTAATTGTTCTGTTTAAATCCATGGCCTCTATTTAACCCCAAAACCAGAAAATGAACTGAAAGTTGGCTGATAAACTGAACATATTCTTCAGGATTTGTTTTGTTGGTTTTATGTTTGTACAGTGTTTTCAAGCACTTCGGTGAAGGCCTAGGGAAATCCGGCCCTGTTTCATTCGGCCCTACACTTGTAATTAGGGGATGCCCCCCGATCAGATATCGGCGTCCCCGATTATTAAAGTTACTGGATCAGTGTATTGTGCTGGAGTCCATGGAGGCTGATCCCCCGCTCTATAATCGTTTTGGTGTAATGTCTTGCTATGGTGCCCGTCAATAGCATGTTTTGCAAAGGGTGCCTGTCCGTTGGCGAAGCCCGGGAACTGTGCGCACCTCAGGCAAGGCTCAAAACTGGTGGTGGTCCCTTGTGTTTGGGTCACAGACCCAACGTGGTACTAGGTGGGCTAAACACAGTTCCCTGAGTGGACCCCTCAGTGTGTGAGAGGACAAAAAACTTACAAAGGGGAACACACACAAAGGGCTGCCAGAGAGGGAAAAAACTGGTGAGCTCCCCGGAAGTATTTCGCAAATGATGGGGATTCCTCAAAACGAACAAGTTGAGACCTCACAGTGAGACCCTCCAGACAGTGAGACCCTCCTGAGTCAAAAATCTTATATACTTTTTTTCTCTCAGTACTTCAGCAGCCCAAGTGTGCTCTGAAGACGGGGACAAGCAAACAGCCCTGAGAGGATCAAAACCTTCTACCACCTCGTCATGAGAGATGCGCATGTGGCAATGTAAACTCAAGGCTGTGCAGCTCATGCTAACACCTGCAGCCCATGCTAACACCTGCAGCCCACACTCATATTGTGAGCTGCAGGTGTTAGCGTTTGCCGTTTGATTGCTCATTGGTTGCCCTGTGCCTCCCCCGAGTGGCCAGAGGTGGATCTGCTGGAGCCCAAGATCTTCAGTACACTTGTCTCACAAACAGGAACAGCATGGAGTGAGCCAGAGAGTGAGCTGTATGAGTAAGCTTAGCGAAGTTGTGTAAATGTGTATCCTGGTACTGTACTTCGCTCCAACGTGATGGGGTATGTGGTTTATTCATTCAAAAGTGGCATCGGATCTATATTCGGGTAATGACAGATATGCAAAAGTTATGTATCGGTGCTGGTATCGGACCTGGAAAAGCTGGATCAGTGCATCCCCAGTTTTTAATGGTAGTGCAGCTGGTAATTGCTTTGTGTGTTGCAGTTGGGGTTCGAGTTTTGGAACAGCTAGTGTGCCGAGCAATGGAATCAGATCCGGGAGCGGTATCGTGGAGGAGGTTCGCCACTGAGGGCAACGGACCGGGAAAAGAAATGTTTCTTCTATCAGTGCGTAGGATGTTTTTACATGGACGTGTCCCCTTAAAGTGGTCCAGAAATTTCATTAAAAAACGGCAATTGACCAATAGAAAAGCAGCAGACAGGGAACTCTCTTAAAACCCAGGCATCGCATTAGCAGTAAATCTCCTGACCAGTTTTTTTTTCATGTGGCTGACACAGCAATCTGCAAGCCATGGACAACATGCAACACCACAGGAGCTGTTGATCAGCTTATTTCAAGAGGGTGTTCCAGTCCACACAAAGCGGGATTTCTTTCTGCAGTTTAGCCCAAAGTAAGGAAGTGGAGCTCTGGGGCTGTGTTTTAGGGGCAGATCGTTGGGACTGGAGGTTTAGGGAACCCAGCCGTGGTGAACATGGAGGGTCGCCGGTTCGGTTCCCTGACCTGACAGTAACGCCCTTGAGTTCCCTTGGAGCAAGGCAACCTAAACCCCCAACTGCCTCCCCGGGCGCCGTGGAAATGGGCTGCCCACATGCGCCGGGGGAAGTTGTTGGATTCACTGCCCCCTACTGTGTGTGTTCAAACTAGTGAGATTGTTGTATGTGGATTGTTTCATTTCACGGATGGGTTTTAACAGCGGAAGAAACAACTTCCTCTGGTGGTGAAAATCACAAATTGGCACAAAATTGGTATCGCTATCCTGTACCTATCGGGCCAAACCTCAATGTTTGGGCTTCCAGTAATTATGCGACTGGCTGAGAGACTCCTGGTTTGGGTAAAACCCGTTCTGGTCCCTGCTGAGGTTTTAGCTCCAGGCATTCACCTAACACAACCCAACCCCAGGGCATAACTAAAAGCCTTCCTAGGGGGCATCTAACCATTAGAACCACAAGCTCTGAACTCTCCTGGGTCCTCCAGGATCGCTCCAGGATTGAGCACATTTTGACTATTACAATAAAAAAATAAAAAAAAAAAATTCAAAATCAATATTTTGATTGTAACAGAGCTGCAGCCAGAATGGCTAACGTATATGCTAGAGTTATCCTGCACCCAACTTTGGTGTACATGGGTTTACGTGGCATGTTAGCCTAATTTATTAATTAATTTTTGAAAAAAAAAAAAAAAAAAAAAAACCAACAAAATTGTTGGTTTTATTTCTCTTAGGTGAGCGGCTTTTAACCAGCTTGAGCGTTAGGCAAATGTATTGCGTAATATTGGAGATTTGATTCTATGAAATTCATTTCTGCTAAAAGTTCAGAAGTAAAACAGCAATTCATTTGAATAAAAAAAAATAATAGAAGTAGCTATTATTTAAAGGAGGCATTGACGTTCACATATCACTTTAGCGTGTTGTATGTCGCTGTGCGCATGATGATCAGCCAGTGCTGTTAACTGTTCATTACGAAACCTTTTCAAACGCTGCATATTTATAATTGAGCGTCAACAGACGACGCCAGAAGGGAACTGGGTGTGTTATCAACACTTGTGCCAGTTTGCCCCATCTTACACAGACGGTCTGTGGCAAACATATAGACTAAAATACACACACAGAACCACTGTCCCTCCGGGCGGTGGGACGTGGTCCAGCTTGCTGCCGGGTCTCCGACTGTTGTCCAGCGCTGGTCACGAATAAGCGCTAGTGAACAGAAATTCAAATAAGTCAGGTGCATGAAAGTTCCTGTGATAAGGGAGGTTGCCGTCCTGATCCCACAATAAGGATAGAAAGCGTGGTTCCTAGCAGACCCGTCTCCGCTGAAGGTGTATCGGATTGGACCACAAGAGTGGAGCCTGACTCCACAAGTTCTACAGAATTGTTCAGGCCAAACCATCTTGCAGTGCTGTCCAATTGTGAACAACGTGCTGGAACTGTCATCCAGCCTGTTTCAGAATGGTGTCCAGGTCTGAAGGAGTGTTTTCCATAAAAGCAAGGATTTTCTCAGGTTAGCTAGTAAATCTAATAGGGAAGCGAGCCTTACGGTGGTTTCCTATCTCGTGTCCTTCATATATTTGTGGTGCTTGGTTATGCTTTTTGGTTGCATACAGCTGGGGAATGCCTGTGTTTGTAGGAATTACCCTTCCTGGTCCTGCTGAGTTAGCTTCAAAAGGCAGTAAAAAAGCCCTCATGAGGCAATCTGAAACCGTTTGAGGAGCCCAGGTGTGGATGGTTCTTGGAGCCTCTAGAGGAACTGGAATAGAGGCACATCTTGACTGTTAGCAGTCCGAAATATCCAAAAATATCCATTGTGTGTAAATAATTTTAGTGCTTCAGGATTGGCATTGTGTATCGAGGATAGCCGCAATTAGGACAGTCTTGAGAGTTCGATGTCTTGGGAGTCGAGTCTTGGGGGAGTCGGAGTCTTGGGAGTTCGAGGTCTTGGGAAGTCGGGAGTCTCGGGAGTCGAGTCCTTTGGTAGCCCGGAGTCTTGTGAGGCCGAGTACTCTTGGAGCCGAGTCTTGTGGGGTCGATAAAATGCACCACCTAAACATGGCCTTACTAATATTCTTTCCTGATGAATTTCTGTGGACTTCCCTGGCAATTGACTTAAACAATCTGATATGCCTTAGAGCTTTTTAATCAGGGCATGGATGTTTTGTAATACCCGAGCCCCAAGAATAACCCCAAAGCAGGTTTATACCGAGTGACTGGACCCACAGCCTGAAGTGCTCTGTCCCGGTCGGAGACAGAAATCATTCACAACACCCCTGTATACAATTGAGGAGTAGTTTTGTAAAACCCAGGTTCTAGAGAAATGTGTCATGAGTGGTGGTGATGGAAACCAGGGGACATCTGGAGACCCCAACCCTTTAATAGCTCTCTCACAGAAGCAATGATTTATGTTTAAACGCGTTATGCAACATGCTGCTTGAGGGACTGGAGAGGAGAATTGCTTTACAGCGGCTTGCTGTACAATGCTTTCTGGTTTGGTTTAAGAGATTTGGGGCCTAGATGTTGGAGGGGTGGAGGACTGTGTTGGGAAGGCAGAATGGGTAACGAAAATGGATTTTTTCTATGTTTTTGAATTTGTAAGATGAAATTTGTAAAAACATACTACTAATTAAGTGTGTAACACCTCCACACAGCACCAATAAACAGCTGGGGACTGGATTGGGCATGTACTCTGAACGAGGATTGGATGGATGTACCACATCAGTGTTCAGACATCTCTTACAATCAGAGTAATGGGTCCAAGTCTGCGTCCAGATTATGGTGGATGCTTCCTCCCTGGAACAGTTCCCGTGAGGAGAATTTCCCTGTAGACCTGGATTTATTCTCCCACTTGCTCGGTAGACCCCGTATGACCCTGTACGCGTTTCCTACACCGGCAGATGTCAGCTACTTCCTTCAAACTATTGGTCTTTGTGGCCCATGGCCCACATGCTCAGTCCTCGTCCTTTTAGCCATCATTAACATCTGCTCTGTGAGCGTTTTCCACACATGGAACGAAGACCTTCCCTACACTGTAGCACCTTCTTCCCAATCTAATGGATCGCGTCACTCACACCCCACAGGGATTTATAGCCCCATCATCCCTCCGTGCACGCGCCACCAGCAGGAATCCTGAAAGGTACTCACTGGTTACCTTAAAACATTGCAAAGGTGAATCGCAATTTTTTGTTTTCTGAGGGCAAAAACACGTATTCTGGGAACAAAAGGAGGTCAAAAATACATGTACGCTGGCATTCAGTGATGAACTGGAACCTTGAATGTCGTCCTGACAGGTGTCATACCGATTTCGCTATTTTTAAACGTCGTGCTATGTGTTTTTGTTCTGTCCTTCCTACAGGCAGATGAATGAGCACTACATTCCCCGAGCCGTGTTGCTGTTGGATCTTGGAGCCCAGAAGTTCATCCACCACCATCCTGAGAACTCGCCCTACGCCGAAACCTGTACAAACCCTGAGAACATCTACCCTCTCGGAGCCACGGGGGCGGAGCCGGGAGATACTGGTGCCAGCTTTTCTCCCAGGTGGACGTTAAACCTGTTTCGTACTTTTCATACACTGGAGGTGGGGTTCGAAGAGGGCCTTGACGCGCGCGCCTACTAAAACCACAACTATGCATTCTGCGGATGTACGTTGCAACCCAAAACCTTATGAAAAGCACTACTGGTGTGAAATGGGCGAATGGAGGAACGTCTGATGAATCGGCTGCCAGAAGAGGAGACGTGGTGGTGAACGACCGCGCATGTAGTTCACCATGAATCTACAACCTGTCCTCCATAGCCTAATAATGGCATGATTGATGATGGAAAAATGTTGGATAAATCGGATATGTGTCCCTTATAATGCCACTGGGTTTACTATCTGAAATCAGTGTCTCTGGTCACGGTGGGCATACCTGTAAACCGCTTCTGTTATTTTCAATCTGTGCAGGGAGAGCCGTTTAACGCTTCTCTCTGAATGGACTTGTTTTACATTCTTAACCAATTTAATTATGCAGAAAAAGTGTTCCATTTAAATTAAGCAGTTCATTTTGGCTCATGCACATGACTTTTCAAGGACTTTTATCAGCCAGCAAAAACGCAATCTATTTTTCTGATGTTCATTTTAGAGTATTTAATGTAATGTATGATTGGATGGTTCCGGTGTTTTTATTTATTTCATTACATGCATGCCATTGACATTTGTTTTTGGGGGGGGTTTTTTTTTGTTTTTTATTTATTTATTTATTTCCGGACCATGTTGCTTTTCCTAAAAAACTCTAATTATTCTGTTTTTTTAGGGGAGAGAAAAATCCATGAAGGACATTTTTTGACATCATGACCAGGGACAGGCAGATGCAGTGACAGTATGTGATGTGAGTTGTCGTGCCACCTTGTATTCCCAAATCAAGTAGTACAGATAAGAAAGCAAAAAGGACGAACAGTGGGATCCTAATGGGATTTAACGTTAAGAAGATTTGAGCATTTCCCTTTGTCCATTTCCCATGAATATTTCACAAAGTCTAAATGGCAGGGGGTTAAAAATACATTAAGACCAAAAATGGAGATATAAATATTCTGTTCTGGACAGCCAGAGTAGGCGGGGGCCTGCAACAGCTGTAGGTTAAATATGGGGGTATATACAAATAAATAATTGTTTACAAGAGTATTCCCCTTATCTTGCTTTGTTCCGAATGGCAACCCGAATCAGATTTTGCATAACCAGATTGAATGAAGGACATGAAAAAACCTACTTTTGGGAAGTGGTCCAAAAATGCTGGATCTCCAATCAGATTTATACGATGTGTATCAGTTAGGACGATCGGGATGATAAATTGGAGTTGTTAACAGGTTATTTTGCATCGTCCCGGAGTGACGGCAACAGCAAGACCAATCGGAGGGATGGGAAAAACATCGCGTGTTCGTCCCATGTCCAGGTTGTGCAGAAAGGAATGCTCTGCGGGTTTGATTTCAGAAACCTAACAGAAATGAGGTCGTTTTACATGTCTTGGTTTAAAGGCACAGTAATGATACCTGCTTATTCTGAGACTTACAAAAGCACAGGGCCTGCGAAAAACAGGAAACAGAACTTCGGAGGGATGCGAAACCAACACAGATTTGTCAACCGGTGCTCCGAGCCATTACTGAACTGCACGTTTAAAGCACACAGTACCCATGACAGCCACCACACCACCGAAATGTTCTTACCCTCCCAACAACACATTCCAAAAAAGAACACATAGGAACGTATTGGGTATAGCCTAGGGATAACACCACTACCGCCAGGGAGCCGCCGCCACACATGTGAGGAGATGGGGTTCGAAATCCAGGTCTGGGTGACTATGCTGTGCTAACCAATAAGAGTCTGGGCAAGACTCTAACACCACACTGGCCCACCTGATGTATGATAACTTTGTAAGTCGCCGGATAAGAGCGTCGTACATGCCGTAACATCTGACAATCCAAAACCACTATAGACTGAGAAACACACGTCTGCACACCCGGACACAACAGCACACTCGCTCCACTTGGTCAACGGTTACATTACGTTCCTTGCAAAACTGAGGGTCTTGTTTTCTTGGAGGATGCAGGCCTCATGCATAGAGACGAGAAGAGCACCGAGAACAAGGCGCCACGCCTTGTATGCCTCGCTCTGACGCTGTTAAAGCTAAACCGAGCGTACCTGTTCCTCCGGTCTGGAGGGTCTCCCCGTTGACCGAATGCTCTAGAGAAGCTGTTAACACGCGCCAGCACGAGCATCCGCCGGAGATGCACACCGCGGAGGGTAATTTGCCTCAAGCCAGATACAGCCGCGCGTTTAGTCTGGAGTCAGGACAAAAAAAGGTTTTGGGCTGCATCTGGAACCATGAAAAGATAACAGTTCTAGAAACTAAAAATGTCGACAAATTAATCGTGTAGACAGTATCCATCCAAAATAATCGTTTTTCTCGCTTTTGCTACATAAGTTTGCACCACCGACACATGTTTCCACCACCCGCCTTCGTATCCCATACACCCCCCACTTCTACAGTAGAGCCTGTTTATCATCCTGCTTTAGTTTACACCTCTTGTACCTCTTACTGTTACATACCTTTCCTACCCTTTATCAACTTCATCCATGCTTCACAATTAACTCCTTTTCAACTATTTTAGTAGCTTTCCCCGTTTTTTATTTATACTTCCCCCTTCCCTTCTTCCCCCTTTTAATTTTTGTCTTTATTCCTGCTCCCCCCCCCCTTCTTTCCCAA